>CANSNZ010000300.1:0-37500 GCA_947646795.1 Beta lomatogona | reverse complement strand
CTACCTTATCTCGTCTTAACCCTGCTCTCACAGCACCACCAGTCCACCACACCGGCCACCCAGCACTGGAATCTACCGGAGCCAACCCAATCCATTGCCAGATTCCACCGCTCCTGCCCCATGCCAGCGCACTCGAGATTCCGACATCCACCACCCCATGGCGTTTCTTGCCTCTCACAGCACCACGTAGACACGATCTCTTCCGCTTCTCACTTTTCTCTCTTCCCCGCTCCTTTTCCTGTTCTTTTTTTTTTGTTGAACTTTTTATTATTACCTTTTCACATTTAACACCAAATTTTTTTTATTACTTAATGGTTGCTATAGAAAATTTTCAAGTAGGCAGCAACAATGGTCCAAGTTGGTTTTCAAAAAGTAATGCAAAAGTGATTTTTGAGCTTATTCAACAATCAACGCTTCAATTGGGTAGTACAATTTTATATTATTATATTGTTCATACTCTTGATATAATTTTTGATTTTTGCTTGGATTTTTGTTTGTGTTATTATACTTGCTAATTTCTTATGACTGCATTGACTTAATTCTTTCATTGTCGGAATTTAGGTACGACGTTAGTGGTGAAATTGTGGTACTTGTGGTAGTGTTCGGTGATTTGGTGATCCTTGTTGTTGTTTTGGTTGTGGTTCGCTTCTCTAATATTGTTTCTTGCTCACAGGACACTACAGAATCGAGCTTGGAGGAGATATATTCTATCCTTAATTGCTTTCTAGTTTAGATTTATTGCTTACATAGAATGTTGCACGATTTGTACCGTTCACTAGGAGTGGGAATTTACATGCAACCAAAAAAATTTGTAATGCTTTCTTAGTTGCATTAGCATAGTTCATCGCATATCATACCTCGTCTTAGGTTAGTTGCATCTATGAGACTATTGCTAGTATTTTTCGAGAACCTTATTGATATTTTACTACAGTTTTTAATCATCATTCAACTTTGTTCATGATTCTTCGTAATATAACTGCTTTATTATTGATTGCTTATGATAAGTTTGGTTGATCTCTCTCTAGTCTTATGTAACTTTATTGTGCAGACACCTTAACCCAAGTGAGCTTTTGTGCCTTTTAAATTGATGTATCTATGTTAAATATGTTTCTTCATGTGTGATTAATTCCTCATTCGTTGCATGGATTGACTTTGACTTGGTACTCCTTGACATTTGGTTTTATAACATTTGGACATGATTGATGCGTTTTAATTTAATGATCTAAGCTCTAGATGAAGGAATATGTCCTTAGACATCCCGACAATTACTAAATATAAAAGGAAATTATTATAGAGATAATTAATTACGTTAGTTTAATAATCACATTTACTTGCTAGAGAATAAATGTTGGTTAGTAGAACAATATTGATTGTACCTACAACTAAGTTAACCTAATCCTATGAGGTCGCACATTGTAGTAACTAATTTAAGTAAGGAAACCGGCCAATGGGAGAAAGTAGGGTTAGGTTAGGTCTCTCTCTTATTTTATTCTCCTACTATTATAAAAGGTTATAATAGCAGAGAGAAAAAGAACGTTCAATTTGTCGGTAACATTCAAGGCGAAAGAGAGAGAAACAAAAACCCTATTGTTTCCACTTTTTGGAAATCCGGCCACCCTCCCTAAAAATTAAGAGAGTGAAATATGTTCATCCTCTTCCGTTCTAGCAAACGTGGGAATTCAATTGGTGCTCGTGGACTAAGTAGAGGGACATCAATTGGTGTTCTTTGATCTCTAGCACTTGCAATCCGGTGGAAAATACGCTACAAAGGTTGTACATTATTTTCCTTATAATATGATTCATATTTATGTTATGCATGCGATCTTGTGATAGATGTTAGGAAATTTGTTTCCTGAAATTCCGCTATATGCATCTATATGTTCCTACAGTGGTATCAGTTTTTGCCTCTTGCATAAGATTTTATGATCATGTTCATGTGCTATTTTGATTATTTTCATTCAATTAAGGGAAGGATTTATTTATGGATTAATTTGCATAATTAATATGGTGATATTAATTAATTGGAAATTGTTGAAAATTTACGCTCAAACTTTTCGGCAACTTTACTGTTGAACAATTTTATAGTTAGATTTATGTTTAATGGAGATTAAAGCATAAAATCTAATAACAACATTAAAATTTAGATTTTAATTCGTTAAATAAAATCAATCTAGATGCCTTACATGAACTGAATTTTAGAAGAAACAAAACTGTTGTTTTTCCTTCTAAAATTTCAGATTTTTCATGTTAAATTTTGAATTCTTGTTAGATATTCACGTTTAATAAAGATTATTCATCAAAGATCTAAACAACCGAACTTAAAAATCTGTTTTAGTTTTGTTGTTGAATTCGAACTTCTTTGCCCAAATCAAAGGAAACCTAAGTTTGCACATAAAAATTCAGATTGAAATATGTAATTGTTACATAATTTGAGAGGAATTTAACCCCAATTTTGAACAAATTGAGCACAATCAAAATTCAGTTTAATTCATGTAATTGTTGCATAAATTAAACAAAAGAATTTCGGCAACCATGGCTGGGTGGCGCATCTCACCGGTGCTGCCACGGTGGTCTGCGTCGGAGTTGTGCGCGGGTAGAAGAGGCTGTTGCGGTGGTGTGCTGCGCTGGGCGGCTGCCTGGCTTTGAGCTTGGTGTTTTCGTGATGTCCGACGCCGGCAGCGGTGGGGGTTAGCTGCCATGGCAGATCTTCAAGTTGTTGAAGATTTCGCAGACGATTAGCGTGATTCGTGGCTGAGGTGGGGAAGCCAGTTCGAAATTTCAGGTGGAAGCCCGATATCTTCGGCTTCTTTATGGCATTTTGTTTTTTGCCTTGTTCTTGAGGGAAGGCGTTTTATTTTGTTCTGTTTTGTTCTCATTATTACTGCTTTTTGATAGCAGTTTTCTTTTAAAAAAAAAAAACGTTGAGCATAACTATAATTCCAATAATGCACATTAATAATTAATTTGATTAATTTCATATTTAAATCCTAATTGAATGAAAATAATAGAAAGTTATTCTTTTAGTTATTTCTTAAATTTGTTAAGTTTAACTATAGGTTGACATGTTTACTATTAATTGTTAATTTGTAAATGACATGTTTTATTTGCTTATTAATTGTTAATAAGTGATTGTTAATATTTATTTTATTATGATATTATAAATATATGGATGCAATGTAATATGTTTGATATTATGTTTTGCATGTTGTGACTAGTATGGCCCAAAACTAGGATAGAAAATACGATATGCGCATCGTTAAATTTTATGTAAATTAAATACGATCTGCGTATAGTTTGTATTTTTGTAATTTAAATTTAAATTATTTAAATTATAAATTATTTATGTAATCAAAATAAAAAAAAAGTTCCCTGGAGAATTAAGGATGGAGATCCATGAAGATTCAAGGTGTTTTCATGAAGATTAGTTATCCTAGGTTTAGGGGCCATACTAGGATCACTTTAATTATGCTTATATTTATTTATGCGTTTAACATGTTTAAATGCTTGTTTAAGTTTATATGTGTGGTTATTTATGTTATGTGTTCACTTTTAATTAACCAACATAGTAAACTTAGGTCCCCAACATGTAATATTGAGTTTAATTGCTTTTCCAAACAACACCTATAACGCCTTAGACAGTGAGTAATAGGTTCTGCCAAAGCAGGGTGTTGCTCATTTTATCCGGGGATAGTAGGGTGGGTTTTTGAAACTTACATGTTAATGTTTGGTTTAACTCAACAAAATCATCAAAAGACAAAGTTTTGAGTTTTGAAGCTAAGAGATAGGAGTAAACAAGGAGTTGTTAACCTGTCTACCAAGAATTATAATTAGTTATAATTAGTAAAGTGTTTACTTACCTCAACTACTATAAATTAAAGGCAGGGCCAAAGTCCGTTTGATTGTAGTGGGAGGGGATCTTGGTATTTCTTTATTCAATAGGGGACTCTTATTTTGAATAAAGGGTAGTAGTTAATTAAAATTTGTTTAATTGCTTTGCTTTCTTGATAAACATTGATTGAATCTTGCTTTATTATTCTTTTGTTGTAGTTATCATGTCCGGTTCAAACAACAACAACCACCCCGGTTTTAATTTGCGCTATTTACTCGAAAAGGACAAACTAACTGCTCATAACTTCCTAGAATGGGAAATGGATGTGAGAATCGTTCTCAGAGCTGAAAAAAGGGAAAGTGTTCTTGATAATCCTCTCCACTGAACCCCTGCTAGACACTGCTTACTCCGGTGAAAGGAGAGCGAAGACAAACCATTGAGGCAAATTCAGTGCAAGTAACATGCTTGATGCTTGCTTGCATGGAACCAGAATTTCAAAAGCGTTTTGATGGTGCCGGGCGCCTATTCCATTTTCCAACAGTGAAAACTATGTTTGAGGAAGAGCGCGAGGCTGGAGAGGTTTGAAGCTCATTGTAAGTTCTTTGGAGTGCAAGTTGGGAAAAGGAAAACCCGTTGGTCCGCATGTGTTCAATATGATTGGACACTTTCGGATCATGGAAAAATTGGGCTTCCCTTATTCCCCCGAGAACTAGCAAGCGATATTGTGATCAAATCCTTACACGAAAATTTTCAAAACTTTCGGTTGAACTTTTACACCAAGGAGGGAGGCTACCTTGCAAGAGCTGCATGGTATGCTTACTCGAGTGAAAGGAGCTTGCCGGTGAACTTGAACATAGGGATGTTCTAATGGTTAGGAAAGGCAAGCAATTCAAGAAAAAGGGGGCACCTCATAAGAAGAACAAGGGCAAGGTTGTTGCCACTGATGATACTTCTAAGCCAAAGGCCACTCCTACGGCAAAAGTAGCAGCACTACATGAGTGCTTCCACTGCCATAAGATTGACCCTTTGGAAGAGGAGCGCCCCAAGTATCCGGAGGATAAGAAGAGTGGTGCTTCAACTTCAGGTATTTATGTTATAGAGATTAACTTATCTACTTCTACTTCATGGGTATATGATACTGCGTGTGGATCTCACATTATTTGTAATGTGCAAGTACTAAAAGAAGTAGATCATTGAGCAAAGGAGAAGTGGACCTCCGCGTGGGCAATGGAGCACGAGTTCTTTGCTTTGGGTGTGGGAGATTGTAGTCTACTTTTACCTTCTGGGTTTAGTATTAGAACTTTATAATTGTTATTATGTTCCAACTATTACCAAGAATATTGTTTCGAATCCGGTTTTGGATTCGGAAGGTTTTTCATTTCAAATTAAGAATAATTGTTGTTCTGCTTATTTGAATGATTTATTCTATGTCTCAGCTAAGTTATCAAATGGTTTATATGTGCTAGACTTAGAAACCCACATCTATAACATAGACAGCAAGAAACCTAAAACAAATGATTCGAACCCGACATACCTATGGCATTGTCGATTAGGCCACATAAGTTCAAAGCATATTGAGAAGCTTCATAAAGATGGAATTCTCAAATCATTTGATTTCGAATCATTTGATACTTGTGAGTTTTGCTTAATGGGGAAAATGACAAAATCACCTTTCACAGGTTCAAGTGAAAGGGCCAATGACCTTTTAGCCCTCATACATACGGATGTGTGCGGACCCATGAGTACGTTGGCTAGGGGAGGGGTACAGTTACTTCATTACTTTTACCGATGATGTGAGCAGATTTGGATTTGTTTACCTCATGCGGCATAAGTCGGAATCCTTTGAAAAATTTAAGGAATTCCAGAATGAAGTACAAAACCAACTTGGGAAGAAAATTAAGGCACTACGATCCGATCGTGGTGGTGAATATTTATCTCAAGAATTTGGTGATCATTTGAAGGATTGTGGAATACTTTCACAATGGACTCCACCAAGAACACCACAGTTAAATGGCGTTTACGGAAGAAGGTATCGAACTCTACTTGATATGGTTCGATCCATGATGAGTCTTCTTGATCTTCCTATTTCATTACGGGGATTTGCGCTTGAAACAGCGGCATTCACACTTAACGAGCACCATCCAAAGCGGTGGAAAAGACACCATATGAAATGTGGGTTTGGAAACGTTCCAAAATTGTCTTTTCTAAGGATATGGGGTTGTGAAGCCTATGTAAAACGTTTACTTTCGATAAGCTTTCACCCCAATCCGATAAATGTCTCTTTGTGGGTTACCTAAAAGAGACTAAGGGATACTACTTCTACAACCAAAACGAAAACAAAGTGTTTGTTGCTCGTAATGGTGTCTTTTTGGAAAAGGAGTTTATTTCCAGAAAAACAAGTGGGAGAAATGTATATCTCGAAGAAATTCGAGATGAGCAACATATGGATGAGGTTAACACCTCATCGGGAGGCGGCCCGACATGAAAATGCTCGGGAGGCGGTGCATTCAATTCACGTACCTCCTACCGTCCCACTTGGAGATACTCCGTGCGAAGTCACTCAACCTAATGAGGTAGAAACTGCTTCATTGTTCCCCAACGTAGGTCTAGTAGGACCATCATTCCGTCAAAGAGATATATTGAGTGTAATACCCCAAATTTTCAAAGATTATTTTATTATTCATTAAGGTTTAATATTATTTCCACTTAAATTTTACTTAATGATAATGCGATTTTATTTGATAACTATGTTTATTAAAATAATAATTTCATTTAGTTTTGATTTATTTAACAAGTTTTATTTAAATGATTATTTCTAAATAATTTAATTATGGTAAATTAAACTCTTTATTTTTGGTTGTGGGTATCCTTGTACAAGTTGTCCATCCATTTTAGTAATCCATAGCCCAAATACCAAGTCCACAACCCATGTGGCATTTTTGTTAGCCAAAAGAAAAGGAAAAAACCAAAACAAAAACAAACAAAAAAAAAAAAAAAAAAAAAGAAAAACGTGATCATCAGATCACCATCCCCCTCTTCACCCTCACGTATGAACATCAACAAGCCAAAGGAAATTTTTTTTCAACAATTCATCAACTCTTGTCAGATAGCTTTGAAAATCAAGCACAAAATCAACTATAACCTCATTTCTTACGCACAAAATCCCCCAAAATCGAGAAAACAAAATCTCACACCATACATCCACCATTAATGGAGCTTGACCAAAGCTCAAAATTTACGACCAAACTCCTCTATAAATACCGAAGTTCTCTCACCAAATTACTCAAGCAAACAATCTCAAAGGGTTTGCTTCAATTCATTTCTCTTCTTCCTTAATTTCGATTTTTTTTTATTTTGAAAATTGAAAATGAAAATTCAAACCACCATTAACAATACTCCTCTATCACCATGAACCACCGGAATCCACCGCCGCACCTCCTTGACCCACCACACCACCATCGAACCACCTCGAACCTTCCACCGCCCGAAACCCGGCATGCCTTCCTCTTCTTCTCCCTGTCGCCGGCTCGCGCCCAGGCGCCCCACGACTCCTCCACGCGAACCATCGCGACCCCGTTTCCCCACCTCGACTTCATCGTCGGCGCGCCACCACCAGCGCCACCTCCTTCCTTTTCTTTCTTCCCTACATTCGCCCTCCTCTGTCCTTCCTTCCTTCCTTCCTTCTTTCCTTCGTTCTTTTTTTTTTCTTGGTGAATGACAACTGATTTTATGAATCAGTATTACCCTCCCCTTTCCCCCTTTATTTTAGTTTTAATTAGTTTATTATTATTTTTTAAAAAACAAAACAAATGACTTTGACTTTCTTTCTTTACAATAACAAAATAATGTTTACTTTTGATTAATTAGTTTAGATTGGTATCCTATAATTATATTAACTTACTTTATTAAGTTGGTATATCTTAGATTAATTAACTTAGTCTTTTATAACTTGAAAACATATTTCTAAATTTTCTAAATCAAAGTAAGAAGTGTAACAAAGTTAGTTTTTTTATGTTAAAATAATCGTTTAAGTGAATAAAAATAAAGTTGAAGTAATCTTTGATTACTTAAAATGATTTCATAAATAATTTGAAAACCATAAACCTTGATTTATAAAATCTCTTAAAATCATTAAGAATTCTTTAAGTTATTTGAATTATTTAAAATGTTTATTTTATATATAAAAAGGGGTTATTTAGGTAGCTAACTTAGATCTTGTTAACGTTTAATGTAGATTCCGATTGCGTAGACGAAGAATATCAAGAGTGTTAATCGGTTCGTGAATCTAACTTTTGGGCACGCATCACGAGGTAATCTCCGATGTCCATCTAAACATAGATCCCGTTAGTGTAAAAAGAATTGATTACGTGATCATTATGTGCTTATAAAATTTATAAGTATGGACTATAATTATGGATTATCGACTTAATGCGGATTATGAATATGAAGGATAAAATAGACAACGACTATGGATTTCGATTATGAATCATGACTATGGACGATGTACGATATGACAAAGATGGTTATTATAACGTTATTAAAATCGGTTAATGTCATTTAATAATGTTATGATTACTATTATATTATTATTATTATTATTATTATTATTATTATTATTATTATTATTATTATTATTATTATTATTATTATTATTATTATTATTATTATTATTATGATTATTATTGTTATTATTATTACTATATATCATTATGATTATCATGAATATTATTATTGTTACTAATATCGAGACTTTATGAAAGTTGGAATTGATAAGAACTTGTGATAATGAAATGATTATGAATGCGAAGTGATAAATGAACTCCAGTGACGGTTGTGTTTATGAAATGAGTTATTGAAACCCTATGAATGGATTGAGATTATGATGGATTGAATATGTTCACACTAGATTGAACAAGATGGCGTAAATGTGTACGTGATTTATGTGATGACTTGATTAAAAGATGTTAATCACGTAAAGTGAAATATCGGAGGAAATGATGAACAGGTTTGCCTGTATGAGAGGTTCGGCGGCCCCTACGGGTTCTCCGGTTACTATGCTTGATTATTCTTTTCTTGTCTTCCTTCTATCTTGTTGTGATCCAAGTAGAAGGGGTGTGCACACTAGGGACTCTGTTATTATGGCCATTTTGTTATCCGTAGGTGGTTACGGGGATTGACCCCGGCCTACAATGTTGAAGTAAGTGGTTACAGGGGATTGACCCGGCTAACTGGCGTTCTCTTTCCTCTCCTTAAATAATTGGATTAATTAAGATTAATTATGTGATTATTCATGGTATATATATCTACATGTGAGTATGTGTGCTATGCCTCCTAATCCTATTAACCTACTATTTTACAAAGTATTTTCAAATTAAGTATTTTACGGGATGGAGTTGGAATTACTCAGTTTTTCTGATTTTTGGGAGCTTGTCTCTCTTGTTTCTTTTCAATGTATTTGTGCGGGTGGGTGATCGACGGGGGAACAAAGGGAGATCACTTAGAGTTGTCATCCACTTAGCTTATGATTTAGCTTCATTTGGAACTACTGAAACACTTAAATAATTAGTAATATTTAATGAGCGATTTACTTGGTTGTAAGGATTAATTTATTCGAATTTAGTATGCTTTAATCTAGCCTTGCATTTATTTCCAAGGAGATAAGTGCGGCGGTAGCACGCCCGTTGATTCGAACCCTCGTGGATTTTCCCCCATCTCGAGTCTTATTAAATGAAAAAGGGTTCGGGTTGGCGGGGGTGTTACAAATTGGTATCAGAGCGGAGTTTAGATTAACTAGGGAAAGATTAAAATTATTAAAATATAAAATGAATCAAATAGGTAGAATTTAAAATTGGTTTAGGAGGTCAAAATAATAAAATATTTAAGAAAAATGAATTAGGATTAAAATTTGACTTAAGGATTTAGTATGGGTACGAATGGGTTATATGTACATGTATGAAAGTACTCGCCAAAGGTACTTATTAATTGTTTATTGTACTTTATTAGATGGCCAAGACACGTTTGACCGCCAGAAAATGCACCAGAACCCCTCGTCAAGGACCCTACCTTCTAAGGATGAGGGTAGGAGAGTGCATTTCGACTTATATTTACGGGGCTACGTTTAACAATGATGTGTTACCACCTCAACGAAGGCCACGGGCATTCAGACTATCTCACGCCGCCTAAACAGGCCGATGTTTTGATTCACACTCTCCCCGACGATGGTCCATATGCCGGAATCAAGAGCGAATACCCTGATGTTCTGAAAAATGGAAAGCCAAACTATGAACGATACACGTTGAAAGGGAAGTGGTATCTCACGTTGAGTTACCTGGAGAAAAGAATGCTCGATGCTAGGGCCAAGTGGCTTAATGACTATTTACCCACTGATGACGAGGAGCCCAACTATAGTGACGATGAAGAAGTAGGAAGCAACCCTGCCTCACCCGTTATAAATCTCAATGGAGATGGAGACGGAGATGAAGGTGAAGACGAGGATCCGTCCGAGTACGCTGACTAGAAAACCAAATCTCTAGCCCTGACCCTTAGATTTCTAATTAAAGTCGAAAAAGATCGATTAATGTGATAACTTAGTTACTGATGGTGCAACTGATGCTTATTTGACTATTTGAAACAAACTCTTATGTTACTATGAACAAATTGTTATGGCACTTTTGGAGTAATGAATGATGAACTTTTGACATGTGAATTGATTGTGAAATGAATTATGAACTTTTGATATGTGAATTGAGTATGAAATGAATGAATGGTATGAACCATGATTATAATGCTTTTATATAAGAATCGATGTGAATCGTAGAAATACAATGTGAATAACGCAGGTAGCTTATGCAATACGTTTATACGCGATCTAGAGCAAGGCGACAAGAAAACCAAATGGCCGAAACTCCCCGAACAAGTTGCGGCACGACTTAGGACTCTTGAACAACTAGCTCGAGCTTTGGCTTAGTCCTTCAAAACCAGTTAACAACAACCACCATGGAGACGATCCGCAAGCTGCAATGGCGAAAAAGATTTCCTCTTTGAAACCACCAACCTTTGTTGGGAGAGAAGACCCACTACTTCTCGAGAATTGGATAAGAGATTTCGAAAAGATTTTCACGGCCACGGGTACACCTGAGGCCCAGAAAGTAGACCAAGCAACCTTTTATCTGCATGAAGATGCTGATACTTGGTGGGAAAGTGTAGGACCTACTGTTAAAGCTCAAGAGAGCTTTAACTGGGAAGCATTTAAGGTAGCAATTAAGGCTCGATTCTTCCCCGAGCACATTCGTAGACAAAAGTACAATGAGTTTAGTAGGTTTAACCAGAGTTATAACATGAGTGTGCAAGAGTACGCTCGAGAAATTCAATGAGTATGCCCGATTTTGCCCGACTGTAGTGCCAGATGAAGGAACTAAGGCTCAGAAGTTTGAAGACGGACTTAGGTTTGATCTTCAGACTCGAATGGGAGGTAGCACCTCTACCACTTTCGCGGAAGCGTATGCTAAAGCTTCGAATTTGGAAAGAATCTTACAGCGTGAGAGAGAGGTGCTAGGGAGACACAAAAGAAAGGAACCTGCCGGCAACAACAACAACCAAGGGTACGACAAAAGGCCCAACAATGGTGGAAACAACAATAACAATGGTGGACGCTACAACCACCGCAACAACCAGAATTCCGGACAACGGGACCCGGCGAAGGAAATAGGAACCAAAAGAACTTTCTTTGCAAGAAGTGTTCCAAGAGCCATCCGGGGGTTCACTTGTCGGGGTGAAAGAATCAAGTGTTTCGAGTGTGGAGAAGTAGGTCATAAATCATTCAAGCTGTCCCCAGAAGCGAGCTCAAAGTGGACCTATTGGGAACAATGGTAACAATGGAGGTGGAAACGAGAATTCAAAACTTCAATAACAACCGCCCCGGTGGAGGAAATCTTTGCAAAAACGGGAACCAGAACAACCGCTCTTTTGGAGGTGGAAATGGAAACTATGGAAAGAATAGCAATGGAGGCTACACCAATGGAAGAATAAATGTCATGAGCCGAGTTGAAGGCGACACCGATGCCAATGTTGTGACGGGTACATTTCTCGTAAACTCAAGCCACGCTTATGTACTCTTTGATTACGGAGCGTCTCATTCTTTTATTTCTAACACTTTTGTTAATAAATATCCCCTCAAGTCTACCCGGTCTTGTCGAGCCAATATAGCCATCTTGAATTACCAGCCGATCTTATCCTTTTTGACCTAAAAGACTTTGACGTTATCTTGGGAATGGATTGGTTAGCTAAGTATAAAGCCAAAATCGAGTGTCATAACCGGGAAAATATCTCTTAGAGGACCAAAGGGAAATAGGATATCTTATAAAGGCATAACCTTCCGGCTGATGTCAAGATAATCTCGGCCATGAACCTTCAAATCTATCTTAGAAAAGGCTACCCGGTCTACTGTGCCCAGTAAGGGATGTAAGCGTGGAAAATGAGGAGTTGACTCAAATTCCGGTAGTAAAGGAGTTTCCGGATGTATTTCCCGAAGAGCTTCCGGGGAATGCCACCAGAGAGAGAAGTGAGCTTTAAGATCAATTTAGTCCCCGGAGCAGGACCTATCTCTAAGGCCCCGTATCGAATGGCACTGCGAAATGCAAGAATTGAAGGTGCGGTTGGAGGAATTGTTGGAAAAAGGGTACATTCGACCTAGTGTTTCGCCTTGGGGAGCCCGGTGTTGTTTGTTCGAAAGAAAGACGGATCTTTGAGGTTGTGTATCGATTATAGGGAATTGAATAATGCCACGGTAAAGAATAAATATCCGCTCCCAAGGATCGAGGATTTGTTCGATCAACTTCGAGGGGTGCAACAGTGTTTTCCAGGATCGATTTACGATCGGGTTATCACCAACTACGAATCGTCGAAGAAGACATCCCTAAGACGGCCTTTCGTACGAGATATGGCCATTATGAGTTCACCGTCATGCCTTTTGGACTCACTAATGCCCCGGCGGCTTTCATGGACCTCATGAATAGGACTTTCCAGCCGTATCTGGACAAGTTCGTGATTGTGTTCATCGAGGATATATTGGTGTACTCGAAGGATAGAGAAGATCATGAGGATCAATTGAGGAAAGTTTTGGAGATTCTTCGAGAAAAGCAATTGTACGCGAAGTTCTCGAAGTGTGAATTTTGGTTGGAAAAAGTTTCATTTTTTGGGTCATGTGATATCAAAGATGGCGTCTCCGTAGATCCATCGAAGATTCAAGCGGTGGCCGATTGGCCTCAACCTAAGAACGTTACCGAAGTAAGGAGTTTCTTGGGTTTAGCTGGATATTACCGGAGATTTGTGAAAGATTTCTCGAGAACGGCCCAACCTCTCACTAACACGATGAAGAAAACAACAAAATTTCATTGGGATGATAAGTGTGAGGAAGCATTTCAAGAGCTGAAGAAGAGACTTACAACGGCCCGGTATTGACATTGTCCTCTCGGGTAGAAGGATTTGAAGTCTACGGTGATGCCTCAAAGAAAGGTTTTGGGTGCGTCTTGATGCAACATGGTAAAGTAGTGGCCTATGCGTCGAGACAACTCAAACCACATGAGCAAAATCACCCTACTCATGACTTGGAGTTAGGAGCAATCGTGTTTGCACTGAAAATCTGGAGACATTATTTATATGGAGTGCAGTGTAAGGTCTATACAGATCACAAGAGTTTGAAGTATCCGTATACGCAAAAGGAGTTGAATATGAGACGAGACGTTGGCTCGAGCTTATAAACGACTATGATCCGAAGATAGTGTATCAAGAGGGAAAAGCGAACAAAGTAGGCGACGCGTTGAGTAGGAAAAGTGCTCATTCGCTAAATGTGTTGATCTTAGCCGATGAACTATGTGAGGAGATCAAGAGATTGAGTTTGGAAATAGTTGAGCCTGGTTATGTGAAAGCTTCAGTTGAATGCTCTTCTTGTTGGACCGGACATATTTGAGGAGATTCGGGTGAAACAAGCTGCGAGATAAGTGGTTAAGCAAGTTAAGAGAGATGAAAGAAAGGGGTCAAGCACCAGAGTTCGAGATCGACGGCAATGGCGTTGCAAAGTATAAACGGGGATTGTGTGTGCCACGGGACGAGGAACTCCAGATGAGAATTCTAAAGGAAGCCCATAGTTCGCCGTATTCCATACATCCAGGGAGGAGATAAGCTTTATAAGGATTTGAAAAAGCATTTTTGGTGGCCTAGGATGAAGCGAGAAGTAGCCGAGCTTCGTGGCAAAATGTTTAACATGCCGGAAGGTGAAAATACGGCATATGAAGCCCGGAGGGAAATTGCAACCTTTGGAAGTGCCGGGATGGAAATGGGAATCTATCTCTATGGATTTCATTATGGGGTTACCGAATACGAGGTCGGGAAAGAATGCAATATGGGTAATAGTGGACCGTTTGACTAAAGCGGCAAGATTCGTGGCAATGAAGGATACTTGGTCGTTGAAGCGGGTTGGCGGATGCTTACTTTAATGAAGTGGTTAGGCTACATGGTGTTCCGAAGGACATCGTTTCGGATAGGGACTCGAGATTCTTATCTAAGTTACGGAAGCGACTTGAGCAGTAGTGGGTACACTATTGAAATTCGGCACGGCCTTCCACCCAACGACGGATGGTCAAGCGGAGAAGCAATTCGGACCTTGGAGGATATGCGAGGGCATGCGTAATGGACTTCGGAGGATATTGGGATGATCATTTGACGTACATTGAGTTCTCATACAACAACGATTATCACTCGAGCATAGGAATGGCACCTTATGAGGCATTGTATGGACGGAAATGTAGAAGTCCTATATGTTGGAGCGATGTGAGCGAGTCGTTGAATTTGGGACCCGAAATGATAGAAGAGACTACCAACAAGGTGCGGTTGATTCAAGAGCGTATGAAAGCGGCTCGGGATCGACGAAAATCGTATGCCGATCAAAGGAGACGAGATTTAGAGTTTGCGGTTGGAGAGAAAGTGTTGCTTGAAAGTTTCACCAACCAATGAGGTTCGGTAGAAAAGGAAAGTTGAGTCCACGTTATATCGGACCTTATGAGGTATTGGAAAGAATTGGGGAAGTGGCCTATAGATTAGCCTTGCCTACAGAGTTAGCCAATGTTCATAATGTCTTTCATGTGTCTCAACTCCGTAAATACGTTTCGATCCCTCCCATGTCATCCAACCCGAAACCCTTGAACTAGATGAGACCCTCACTTTTGAAGAACGTCTGTTAGAATCCTTGATTCCAAAACGAGAAACACCCGGAATAAGGCGGTAAAGTTAGTCAAAGTGTTATGGTCTAATCATCAAACCGAGGAAGCAACTTGGGAAACGAAGACGACATGAGAAAGCGTTATCTCGAACAATTTTACGAGGTACGATTATCGAGTTTCGGGGACGAAACTCCTTAAGGGGACCGAATGTAATACTAACAAAGCGCAAAACTACTATTTCGTTAATATTAAATATCTAACTTTAAAGTTCGAGGACGAACTTTGTTTTTAAGGAGGAGTAGATGTAATACCCCAAATTTTCAAAGATTATTTTATTATTCATTAAGGTTTAATATTATTTCCACTTAAATTTTATTTTATGATAATGCGATTTTATTTGATAACTATGTTTATTAAAATAATAATTTCATTTAGTTTTGATTTATTTAACAAGTTTTATTTAAATGATTATTTCTAAATAATTTAATTATGGTAAATTAAACTCTTTATTTTTGGTTGTGGGTATCCTTGTACAAGTTGTCCATCCATTTTAGTAATCCATAGCCCAAATACCAAGTCCACAACCCATGTGGCATTTTTGTTAGCCAAAAAGAAAAGGAAAAAACCAAAACAAAAACAAACAAAAAAAAAAAAAAAAAAAAGAAAAGAAAAACGTGATCATCGAGATCACCATCTCCCTCCTCACCCTCACGTATGAACATCAACAAGCCAAAGGAAATTTTTTTTCAACAATTTATCAACTCTTGTCGAGATAGCTTTGAAAATCGAAGCACAAAATCAACTATAACCTCATTTCTTACGCACAAAATCCCCCAAAATCGAGAAAACAAAATCTCACACCATACATCCACCATTAATGGAGCTTGACCAAAGCTCAAAATTTCTGACCAAACTCCTCTATAAATACCGAAGTTCTCTCACCAAATTACTGAAGCAAACAATCTCAAAAGGTTTGCTTCAATTCATTTCTCTTCTTCCTTAATTTCTGATTTTTTTTTATTTTGAAAATTGAAAATGAAAATTCAAACCACCATTAACAATACTCCTCTATCACCATGAACCACCGGAAACCACCGCCGCACCTCCTTGACCCACCACACCACCATCGAACCACCTCGAACCTTCCACCGCCCGAAACCCGGCATGCCTTCCTCTTCTTCTCCCATCGCCGGCTCGCGTCCAGCGGCCCCACGACTCCTCCCACGCGAACCATCGCGACCCGTTTCCCCACGCTGACTTCATCGTCGGCGCGCCACCACCAGCGCCACCTCCTTCCTTTTCTTTCTTCCCTACGGTTCGCCCTCCTCTCCTTCCTTCCTTCCTTCTTTCCTTCGTTCTTTTTTTTTCTTGGTGAATGACAACTGATTTTATGAATCGGTATTACCCTCCCCTTTCCCCCTTTATTTTAGTTTTAATTAGTTTATTATTATTTTTTAAAAACAAAACAAATGACTTTGACTTTCTTTCTTTATAATAACAAAATAATGTTTACTTTTGATTAATTAGTTTATATTGGTATCCTATAATTATATTAACTTACTTTATTAAGTTGGTATATCTTAGATTAATTAACTTAGTCTTTTATAACTTGAAAACATATTTCTAAATTTTCTAAATCAAAGTAAGAAGTGTAACAAAGTTAGTTTTTTTATGTTAAAATAATCGTTTAAGTGAATAAAAATAAAGTTGAAGTAATCTTTGATTACTTAAAATGATTTCATAAATAATTTGAAAACCATAAACCTTGATTTATAAAATCTCTTAAAATCATTAAGAATTCTTTAAGTTATTTGAATTATTTAAAATGTTTATTTTATATATAAAAAGGGGTTATTTAGGTAGCTAACTTAGATCTTGTTAACGTTTAATGTAGATTCCGATTGCGTAGAAGAAGAATATCAAGAGTGTTAATCGGTTCGTGAATCTAACTTTTGGGCACGCATCACGAGGTAATCTCCGATGTCCATCTAAACATAGATCCCGTTAGTGTAAAAAGAATTGATTACGTGATCATTATGTGCTTATAAAATGTATAAGTATGGACTATAATTATGGATTATCGACTTAATGCGGATTATGAATATGAAGGATAAAATGGACAACGACTATGGATTTCGATTATGAATCATGACTATGGACGATGTACGATATGACAAAGATGGTTATTATAACGTTATTAAAATCGGTTAATGTCATTTAATAATGTTATGATTACTATTATATTATTATTATTATTATTATTATTATTATTATTATTATTATTATTATTATTATTATTATTATTATTATTATTATGATTATTATTGTTATTGTTATTATTATTACTATATATCATTATGATTATCATGAATATTATTATTGTTACTAATATCGAGACTTTATGAAAGTTGGAATTGATAAGAACTTGTGATAATGAAATGATTATGAATCTGAAGTGATAAATGAACTCAAGTGACGGTTGTGTTTATGAAATGAGTTATTGAAACCCTATGAATGGATTGAGATTATGATGGATTGAATATGTTCACACTAGATTGAACAAGATGGCGTAAATGTGTACGTGATTTATGTGATGACTTGATTAAAAGATGTTAATCACGTAAAGTGAAATATGGGAGGAAATGATGAACAGGTTGCCCTGTATGAGAGGTTCGGCCCTACGGGTTCTCTCGGTTACTATCTTGATTATTCCATTCTTGTCTTCCTTCTATCTTGTTGTGATCCAAGTAGAAGGGGTGTGCACACTAGGGACTCTGTTATTATGGCCATTTTGTTATCCGTAGGTGGTTACAGGGGATTGACCCCGGCCTAAAATGTTGAAGTAAGTGGTTACAGGGGATTGACTCCGGCTAACTGGCGTTCTCTTTCCTCTCCTTAAATAATTGAATTAATTAAGATTAATTATGTGATTATTCATGGTATATATATCTACATGTGAGTATGTGTGCTATGCCTCCTAATCCTATTAACCTACTATTTTACAAAGTATTTTCAAATTAAGTATTTTACGGGATGGAGTTGGAATTACTCGGTTTTTCGATTTTTGGGAGCTTGTCTATCTTGTTTCTTTTCAATGTATTTGTGCGGGTGGGTGATCGACGGGGGAACAAAGGGAGATCACTTAGAGTTGTCATCCACTTAGCTTATGATTTAGCTTCATTTGGAACTACGAAACACTTAAATAATTAGTAATATTTAATGAGCGATTTACTTGGTTGTAAGGATTAATTTATTTGAATTTAGTATGCTTTAATCTAGCCTTGCATTTATTTCCAAGGAGATAAGTGCGGCGGTATCACGCCCGGTTGATTCGAATCCTCGTGGATTTTCCCCCATCTCGAGTCTTATTAAATGAAAAAGGGTTCGGGTTGGCGGGGGTGTTACATTGAGTTCCTTTTGGTAGAAAGTTCCGAAATAACGATTTTAGAATCGAGGAAGAACCTACTAGCTACAAAGATGCTTTGGAGAGTCAAGACTCCGAAAGATGGCTTGAGGCCATGAAATACGAAATGGATTCCATGTCTAAAAATCAAGTATGGGACTTGGTTGATTTGCACGATGGGGTAAAACCCATTGGATGCAAATGGATTTTCAAGTTGAAAACAGAGACAAGGATGGAAACATTAGTGTTTTCAAAGCAAGGTTGGTGGCGAAAGGTTTCAAACAAATTCATAGTATTGACTATGATGAAACCTTCTCACCGAGTAGCCATGTTGAAGTCCATTAGGATAATCCTTGCGATTCTTTGCCTTTCATGATTATGAAATATGGCGAGATGGATGTCAAAACCGCTTTCTTGAATGGGTTCTTGAAAGAGGATGTGTACATGACACAACCTCGAGGTTTTGAAGATCTAGAAAATCCAGGGGGGGTATGCGAAGCTTAAGAAGTCTATTTATTGACTAAAGCAAGCATCAAGGAGTTAGAACCTCGGATTTGATGAGGCGATCAAGAATTTTGGCTTTCTCGAAATGAAGAGGAATCTTGTGTATACAAGAAGTTAAGTGGGAGTAGTATTACTTTTACGGTCTTGTATGTGGATGACATACTTCTCATAGGAAATGATAAGACCATGCTTGAGTCGAGTCGAGGAATGGCTTAAAAATTGTTTCTCTATGAAAGACCTAGGAGAGGCGAAGTACATATTGGGAATAAAGATCTATAGAGATAGATCGAAAAGGCTAATTGGGATCGGTCGGGAAACTTATATTGATAAGATTCTTGCAAGGTTCAAGGCTGGAAAACGCCAAAGAGGTTTGATTCCCATGCAACATGGCATTGCACTTGGCGAGACTCGGTGTCCTTCGAGTCTCGATGAGGTCAAGCGTATGAGTAATGTTCCCTATGCTTCTGCTATAGGATCCATTATGTATGCCATGATATGCACTCGGCTGGATGTTGCATATGCTTTGAGTATATGCGGCGGATACGGTCAAATCCGGGGAGATGCGCCTTTGGATTGCGGCGAAAAACATCCTTAAGTACTTGCGAAGGACTAAGGATAATTTTTTGGTTTATGGTGGAGATGATGAGTTGGTTGTAGCTGGATACACCGTCTGCAAGCTTCCCAGAGTGACAAAGATGATTTCCGATCGCAATCTGGTTTCATATTTTATCTCAATGGAGGAGGCGTGGTGGAAGAGCTCTAAGCGAGTACCATCGCGGATTCTACGACGGAGGCTGAGTATATTGCGATAGGCGATGCGGCAAAGGAAGGCTGTTTGGATCAAAAGTTCATTGGTGAGCTAGCTGTAGTTCCTAGCATTGAGAATGGCATTGAGTTGTATTGTGACAACAATGGTGCCATTGCTCGGTCCTAAGGAACCCGGATCGCATCAAAGGTCTAAACATGTGCTCGGGAAATTCCATCTCATTCGAGAAATCGTTGGTAGAGAGGATGTGAAAGTAAGCGAGGTTCATGCGAGGATAACGTAGCGAGATCCTCTGACTAAACCGCTTGCTCAACCTAAGCATGAGTGTCATACTAGGTCTATGGGGCTTAAGCATATGGGAGAATGGCTTTAGGTTGTTTACTTCATGTTTACAATTGGAAAGACATTGATTATGCTTTGGATGTTTATCAATAAAAATCCGTTTCTTATTTAATTGTTTGGTTTAGTATTAAATAAAATGTCCAAATAATTTGTGCTTTCAAATAGGATTATCGAAAACGTTTTGATAATAGAACCCTATAAAGTGAACAGAAATCACAATTTATTTAAAGTCCCTAGTCTAAATCACTAAATTGGACATAAGTGATTTATTTAAAAGACTAGTATATAATTAATTGATAGCGCAGTTCCATGGGCTATGGAGACATAGAGATGTCTAATTGATTATATGGATGTATATTTGATACATTGAGACTTGACCTAATTAGATTCTAAAAGTAGAATCGAACTACTATATTTAATGGATTCCTTAGACATGAGTATGTCTTAATAACCACAACATAATTAGTTTAACTTTGACACTGTTAAACGCCGCGCCGTAAAAGGAGGTTATAAAGGCAGTGATCAGGTGGGCTAAGAATTGAGTGGGAGTTATGGTCATACAAGAGTGGTTAAGTCCTCTTATTAAATAGGAATGGTGTCTGGGCCTCTTGATGAGCGAGAACTGGAAAATTGCATGGCCATGCGGAATAGGATTAAAGAGTTAATCCTTATTTGAGCAGTTCGAACTCAGCGATCAAGGAACATAAATTTGAGAATAACATGGTGTTATCAAATTTGGCATTAAGTGACTTAAGGAATTTAGCATTGCGCTCTTGTCTTCGGACAAGTGGGAGATTGAAGGAATATGTCCTTAGACATCCCGGCAATTACTAAATATAAAAGGAAATTATTATAGAGATAATTAATTACGTTAGTTTAATAATCACATTTACTTGCTAGAGAATAAATGTTGGTTAGTAGAACAATATTGATTATACCTACAACTAAGTTAACCTAATCCTATGAGGTCACACATTGTAGTAACTAATTGAAGTAAGGAAACCGGCGATAGGAGAAAGTAGGGTTAGGTTAGGTCTCTCTCTTATTTTATTCTCCTACTATTATAAAAGGTTATAATAGCGAGAGAGAAAAAAAGAACGTTCAATTTGACAGTAACATTCAAACTGAAAAGAGAGAGAAAAAAAAAACCTATTGTTTCCCTTTGGAAATCCGGCCACCCTCCCTAAAAAGCAAGAGAGTGAAATCTGTTCATCCTCTTCCGTTCTAGCAAACGTGGGAATTCAATTGGTGCTCGTGGACTAAGTAGAGGGACATCGATTGCTTTGTTCTTTGATCTCTAGCACTTGCAATCCAGGTGGAAAATACGCTACAAAGGTTGTACATTATTTTCCTTATAATATGATTCATATTTATGTTATGCATGCGATCTTGTGATAGATGTTAGGAAATTTGTTTCCTGAAATTCCGCTATATGCATCTATATGTTCCTACACTAGAATCTATTCTTATTTTCATAATTTCCTTCTCTAGACTTGTTGAGCCTTTTCGGTCTCTTTTGGATACTGAACCTTACATTACAAGCCTTAAACTCACATGGTTTCGTTGCCCAAGCCTTGCGAGCATTATGCTAAATTTGGTGTTTTTAGTTGCGGGAAGTTGTATATAATGAGCTCGAAGTGAAAAGGTTGAAAAACAAGTGAAAAGAAAAATATCGGTCCAAAAAAAGGGAAAAAATGCAATGAAAAGGCGAAATATAGTTGTCAATAAAGTGAAAGAAAAAGGATTTATTTTGAATTGCTTGAGCAAAATTGTTGTTGAGTATATATTGGAGATTGTCGGTTGTTGTGTGGAGTTTTTTGTGACCTCTTTTGGTCATGCTTTCGATTGTATGATGCCCCTTTTCTTGTTTTTCCGCCACAATATCCAAATACATTTAACCTTAAGCTCCATTATAACCTTTAAAGTTCTCATGATCTTTTTGTGCTATATTTATTGAGTGAAAAGTGAGTCAAAGGGTCAAAGTTAAAGAGTACATGCTTCATCATAGTCGACTTGATTTATTATGAGTGTCAATATTTATGCCATATACACATGAGAGATTTGAGTGCACATAACTATATTGAGGTCTATCAGCTTTTGCTAAGTCCAGCTTGGGGGAGATGGTTTGTGGTTTGATTGGAGAGTCGATTGCATTACATGATATGCTATACGGTTTTGTTCGATATCATTTTGATGCTTGGTTTGTGTAGAGATTATATCCATCTTGTTTTCAGGCGAGTGTTTGGCCCTATCATAGTCTCATATTGTAGGTGTCTTTCTCCTCCAATGTCTATGTCTTCTTGCTTAGGGACAAGCAATGGTTTAGCTTAGGGGAGTTTGATGAGTTTGATGTGTCATATTTATATATAGTTTTTAGGTCCATTTAGATTACATTTTAAAGCATTTAGATCCAAGTTTAGGTTCATTATTACATTGTATTATCATGTTAGGATATTCTACTCTATTTGGTATGTTTTCGTTTTTTTTTTTTTTATGAATTTCAAGTATTCAAAACACATTTGGAGTATGATTAGTCAAGTTTGAGCATTAAGAGAATTTGGAAGGAAGGTACACTGCATAAGGATCGTTATGGATATCTTGTAGTATGAGTTTGAGCGAAAACAAAGCAGAAAATCATAATTAGAAGAAATGTATAAAGAGTCACGTCTACTCTTTTAAGCATATCTTTTGATGTGTTTTCGAGAATTGAATAATTCCAGTGGATTTGAAAACTAGACTTAAAGAGCTTTCCAACGATAAGTGACACGCCCCGAGGAGATTTATAGTCATGGATTTAAGCATTTCGAAAGTTTAGACTGTTTCAGCTAAAATCTATTATCGTACGCGCGGATCACTAAATTCGCCCAATTAATGATTTATTCGATTTTCCTTACTTTGTAACCATCCAATTTTTTCGATTCCACCAATGGTCTATTTTCATGGTAGAATTGAAAAAAAGGGGAAGGTTTCATGCCAAAGATTCTTATATTTTTTTTTTTTCTAAAATAAAAATAAGTCAAAAAAGAAAATAAATAATACATATAAAATATGGGCAGTTTATAATAAATTACGGACAATTAAAAAAATCACAATTTGATACATGGGAAAACTCAGTGGGAAAATAATTGTGCTAACTTTAGCAGGGGATTTTTTTTGGGGCATAAAACATGATATATAACACCCAATATTATTAATTTACAAAGATAGGCAAAACAAAAAGACTTATACTATAAGAAAAAATAATTAAATCGCAAAAATTTCTATGTTTCGCATATATAATACAACAAAATTACGATGCAAATATAAAGATTGCAGCGTACAACCGTGGAAGCTATAAAGGTCTTTCCCCAATATAGAGAAATTCGTCATCTAATGCATTGTCCCTGCTGCCACCATCCCCGTCATAGTTTCATTGGTAGAGCCGGCAACAAGCAATTACATTCATCCACGCCACGACCATCTACATAAGGGCACTCGATAACAGGCAATTATATTCATCCACGCCACCACCATCCTCACAAGGCCATTTAGGATTGTTGATGATCAATCTTTTGCCTTTTCAGCTCCCCTTGGCAAAAGCATTCAATTGCCTTTCCAGCTGCACAAATATTAGACGCTCAGCCTATGACAAGTGCGTAACACTCCCCCTCCCACCCTTCCCCCCCAAAAAAAAAATTTGAGGGATAATAGGTCTTAAATACAAGAGGAAACCAGAGCTCCTAATTACATGCTCAGCCGGATATGGTGGAAATAGAAACCAGAAACAGAGATAAATCACATGTTACTAATTGAAAGCAATATCCACAAAGGGCAGGGCAAACAGAAAGACGAGCAAATAGCAGCCAAGTCCTTTAAACTTAGGAGGACAACGCGTATTAGGAGAGCTGGCAGCTTAACCCCTGTACAATGAGCTTGGCTTGGAATGTTTAGAACAGTTAGGGTAATAACTGTAGCATCTCAATTAGCAAATGTCATAATTGTGCACTATGCAAAGTATGTTATTAAGCTGGGGTCATTTGGTGGAAGTGAAAACTCAGTCCCTTCCATCATGGTTGGCACTGGTGACATGATGGATGTTAATTATACCAGGGGCCAGTTTTGGCAAAAATGCAAATATCAGCATGCACAATCTTTAAGTCTTTTGGTGCGTCTATTACCTGCTTGAATATGATTATCAAGAACCCAACTCACCTGAGCATTTTTTAGCTTTTGTCTTTGCAACTCGTCTACCAAGCTCCCAATTCTGCCATGTAACCAATTAAATTAGATGTTCACAAATAAAAGATTAGATGTTCACAACAGGACCACAAGCGCTATATATATAGATCTCACATGATCTCAAAAAATATAGATCTCACATCATACCTCTGTTGCAATTGCATAACCTGAGCCAAAAGTTCACCCTCCCTAGCAGATACCAGCGATGTCTGCCAAAAGAAACACGGACTCTTTTAGTATCAGAAAAGGATATAAGAATTGTGAAAATCTTTAATTCATGGCAAAAGGAATACTATCAGAACTTCACATCCCATATCGTATATTATTTTCAGGGAAGTCCATGATGCAATCAAAAGAATTAGGACTGATGGGGCTCGAACCCACAGCATCCTTCCAAGTTTGGTCAAGTGACCTCATAAGCAATCACTTGGGGAAAATAAGAACTACATCAAAAGGGTGACATGACCAGATGACCTTGCTCTCAACAACAGAGAAGTATTCTCCTTTTTATTATTTTGGCCAAGTACTTTAATTGTCCGCATTTATGACCCATATTACTTCTATTCCCACTTCGATAGCCTGATATAATCCTTCCTGTCCTATACCACATTAATTTATTTTCGAAAGAAGACAATGCCATACCCACTAAAAAAATAAGAATGGAAAATGATGTAGACTTGTTAAAATGATATAAGAATTACTTCATTCAGGTAGGACAAATGAAGAGTTTTTCATAATCTATGTGTTCTAGATTTTTGGGGTTATCTACAGTACAGTTTAGTAAAACCTTAATTTATTTGATTTTAATTTCATTTCGAATTTCGATAAGTTATGCGTAGAGATCATTGGGCTTTATTAATACACTTAAACATCATTGATGTAGTTTTAGAACCATTTCGTGATAAATATTTACTCTGAAATTATAACATCATCATTTCCCCCTGCAACATTTATGCATACATTAAGTACTAAGAAATTGATGAATCTTCTAGGATTGTGCTAAGGCCAATTACAAGCCACCTCTGTTGTACACGTACCACAGGAAGAAAAAGAAGAATGAAGGTTCTAGAGGGTGATAAGTTAATTGATTTATACTACTGCTCTTATCATCAGGGGGGAAGAACGTGCAAAAGGGAGAAGAATCTGTTAGAAAATTTCTTATGACCTGGGACACCTCAGCACTAGATCTTTGTAATAAATAGCCAGTAGGGGCAGGGAGTTTATTTTATGCAAATATTGAGTGAGAAAAGATCTAGGTAGGAGAGACCTTACCTCTCTAAAGTAAGGAGTTGTAATTCTTGGTTACCCTGATCAAGTAATCTAACTTACTATCTGGTGGCTTGATTTTGTATGAATTAATCTCTGTTTTGTGAGCAATTCTAAGGTCTTCCTTAGCAGTTGGTATCAGAGCAAGTTCAGGTTTACAGCTGGGAAGTAATGGTGAGCAACACGCAACGAATCGAACAGCTGGAACAGGGGGATGTCAGAGCTTCGGGCTTCAATCTCCCAGGAGGTGCAATCGGCGGTGTGTAGTGCTATGTTGGTGTTCCAACAAACTCTCACGACCCAGATTGGAGACAGCTTGGAAAAGGCGACCCAAAAGATGGGAGAGCAGTTCGCTTCTCTCTCCGAGCCCAGGGCTAGGGCTGACCATGAGACCATGATCGGCACTAGTTGGCGTCAACAAGAGAGGTTTCAGGCGAAGATGCCAGCCGCCCTTGAAGTGGGACGAACGGGGGAGGAAAACCCCGAAACCTCTCGCGCCGAAGAAAGGCGAGGAAGGAGGAGTGTGAACCACGGAAATCCGGACCAAGAAGAGGAGTTGGAGCGTCGTTTTGACGACGAGGAAGAAGTTGGGTTCGGTGGCGGCTACCGCGGTGGAGGGTGGCGAGACAAGAAGCTAGATCGCCGCTTTTCAATGACTTGAAATCCGATGGATGGATAATCCCGGCTGAACGCTTTTTTAGTTTTTATTGTCTGACGGAGTTGGAAAGGGCGGCGGCCGCGATGGTGTTGCTTGAAGGTGACGCGATCCTCTGGTATCAATGGGAGCACCGGCGGCGCCCAATCCGTTCTTCGGAGGAAATGAAAGGGTTACCGTTGAGGAAGTTCCGGCCAACTGCCGCGGGCTCACTTCATGAGCAGTGGCTGGACCACCGTGAGCTGGGGAGTGTGGAGGAATACCGGCGAAAGTTCATTGAACTTATCGCACCGCTGGAGGGTATACCGGAGGAGGTGGCGCTAGGGAAGTTCATTAGTGGGTTGGTCGAGAGTATTAAAGCTAAGTTACGGGTCAATTGGCCCACGATACTTGAACAAGCCATGGATAAGTCTCTTAAAATTGAGAACGAGACAAAAGTCCATGGGCTTGGACTTATTCGAGTCCAAACGCCCCACCTGGATCCACCGGCCAACAAAATTCCACCGCTTCATTTTAAATCCACTCCCCACAAATAACCCAATCTATAGCCTCGAAACACGTTCCCACTCTACTACCCAAACCCTTACCGGCCAAAATAAAACTATACCCGTAGCTTTGACCTATTGGAGAGCTTAAAAGGCGTGCGACAAGGAGCTTCAGTACAAGAGGCAAAGAGGGCTTTGTTTAAAATGTTATGCTAAATGGCACGTGGGCCATCGTTGTGCAAGGAAGGAACTAGGATGCTAATGATGAATATGACTATACTGAAAATGCCGAGCCGCTGTACCTTACTCATTATGACCCAACCACCACCCACAAACACACCCCGACCTCCACGACAACCCCCCAACCGGAAATTTCCCCCAAAATTCGGTGATGGGTATTTCTAGTCCCAAAACCCTAAAACTAGAAGGCCCAATACAAGGAGAGGGGGTAGTGATCATGATCGATCCCGGTGCAACCCACGACTTCATCTCACCAAAGATCATCCAGAGGTTAAAAATTCCCATCTCACCTTCCAAGACCTTTGGGGTGTCCCTCGGAACCGGAGAGCTGTTGTACAAGGAGAAGGGGAGTGTAAGAAAGTGACGTTGGTGATGCAAAGGGTCCAGGTGATTGAAGATTTTTGCCCCTACCATTGGGTGATTTGGACCTCATCCTCGGAATTCAGTGGCTGGAAAAGTTGGGAACGATGAAGGCAAATTGGAAGACCCGAAACCATCTCTTTCAAGCACGGCAATGACACGATTACCTTGAAGGGGAATCCAGCACTAAGTAGAGCATGCATTTGCCTTAAGGCGATGCTCAGAACCATCCGGAAAGAGAAGGGAGGATTCGTGGTGGAATTAAACCAAATGGATTGTCCGGCAGAGTTACTACCTGTGCTGCAAACATATGAACAGGTATTTCATATGCCTTCTGGTTTACCCCCCCTTCGCTATCATGAGCATGCTATTACCATGAAATATGGCACAGATCCCATTAGTGTTCGACCCTATAAATATCCACTAGTTCAGAAAGATGTAATAGAAACCTTGATTAAGGACATGTTGCTGGCTGGAATCATTCAAACTTCACAGTGCCTATTCTTGTCCCGTATTGTTGGTTAAGGAGGACGGGTCTTGGCGCTATTGCGTTGATTATAGAACACTAAATAAGGCCACGGTGCCCAACAAATATCCCATACCCGTGATAGATGAGCTCCTAGATGAGTTACATGGAGCCACTTTGTGTTCTCTAAACTAGACCTCAAATCGGAGTATCACCAGGTTCACATGCGACAAGAAGATATTCGTAAAACCGCCTTCAGCACTCATGAAGGGGATTATGAATTCCTGGTTATGCCGTTTGGCTTAACCAACGCGCCTGCTACCTTCGAAGGCCTTATGAATGAGGTCTTACGACCTTTTCTCTGGCGCTTTGTGCTGGTCTTTTCGATGATATTCTCATCTACAGTGAGAATATGCAGCAACATGTTGATTACATGCAAACGGTCTTGGGGTTGTTAGCTGCTCACCAGCTTTATGCAAACAAAAAAAAATTTGAATTTGGCAAATGCGGGGTAGCATATCTTGGGCATGTTATTTCTGAAAAACGAGTGGCAATGGATCAAAGTAAAATACAAGCCATGTTGGATTGGCCTGAACCTAAGTCATTGCGGGAGTTGAGAGGCTTCTTGGGCCTAACCGGGTATTAGCGAAAGTTTGTGCAAGGCTGTGCTAGCATTGCACAACCTTTAACGCAGTAGCTTAAGAAGGATAATTTTGGGTGGTCCGCCGAGGACACCAAGGCATTCTTACAACTCAAAACAGCCCTCACCACTTGCTCCCATACTTGCCGTGCCTAATTTTCACCTGCCTTTTGTCATAGAGGCTGATGCGTGTGGGTACGGATTAGGGGCAATTTTGCTCCAAGAGGGTCACCCAATAGCATATTTCAGCAAGACATTGGGAGTAAGGGCCATGAGTAAGTTCATATGAAAAAGAACTCATGGCGGTGGTCCTTGCGGTGCAAATGTGGAGGCATTACCTTATCACAATACAAGCCACCTCTGTTGTACATGTATCACAAGAAGAAAAAGAAGAATGAAGGTTCTAGAGGGTGATAAGTTAATTGAGTTATACTACTGCTCTTATCATCAGGGGGGAAGAATGTGGAAAAGGGAGAAAGTTTGTTATGACCTAGGACACCTGAGCACTAGATCTTTGTAATAGATAGCCAGTAGGGCAGGGAGTTTATTTTATGCAAATATTGACTGAGAAAGATCTAAGTAGGAGAGACTTTACCTCTCGAAAGTAAGGAGTTGTAATTCGTGGTTACTCTGGTGAAGTAATGTAACTTACTATCTGATGGCTTGATTTTGTGTGAATTAATCTCTGTTTTGTGAGCAATTCTAAGGTTTTCCGTAGCAGATTGTAGAACTTGAGAAACAAATTATGTAAATTTGTCAAAAAATTAAAAATGTTCTAAATTCTTTATAATTTCAACTTCTCTAGTTCCTTGTATTTCTTTTGTTTTCCCACAAGAATGGGCACAAAGAACAAGAAATTAAGAGGGAAAATATCAGAATTGGGTGGAGAGTTTGTCTTTCTTTTGTGCTTCAAAGACTATCATGGATTCAGATATATATCACAGCACATTCTAATACAAAAGTTGTACCTGCGAAATGCCATTACTAGCTGCATCGGCTGACTCACAGAGATTGCCTGTATAGCACGAAAAGATGTAAGGTCAACAACGAAAAGGTGCAAAAGAATCTGATTCTCACAGTAAACAAAATTAGTGTATTACCTAGCTCCAAATGCTTTATCAATTTAATTATTTCATCCTGAAAATGAAGAAAAAAACATATTTCAAGCACAATAAATTCACCAAGATTTGCTAACTTTTCACATCCTAAACATGCATACCTTTTGCAGATTGTTTTGCTGCAAAATGTACTGCAAGGCTGGAAGGACTGCACTTGCAGAAAGGAACGACGGCATGAGCCCAGCTGTGCTTCCAGGAACAGAACTTAGGCAAGTTGAGTCCTACAGAGAGTATAATGGCAATGGTTATACGAAAGGATAAAGTACTACACTTGATACTGTAGATTTAAGAAGATACACATATGAAGGAACATGTCTAAACGATTAACTCCAGAGTGTAAAACCAAGTTATCAGTCAAAAGATTTCAGAGTTCTCGCTCCAAACATGAGCATGTTGTACTCCAAACAAGGGGATAATCTTCACAAACTTGCAAGATCAACTTGCTCAAGTACTTTGTCTTGAAAAGTTAATCAGCTGAGAGAATGCTATAACATCTAGATTATTCAGTAAGAGGGGAAAAAGACAATAATGGTACACTAAAAAACTGAAGCATTTAAGGTGGTCACTTACTATGACAGAGAGGAGACGCATAACTGCTGAAAATGACTATATATTTGGGTTTGATTTTAAGGGGGTGGGCGAGGAAGGGGAAGCGAAAGCTTAATATGGAAATGGTGCATGTCTCTTCCCTAACAGATAAAGGGAGTCTCGACGTGTTTGCAGAATGTAAAATCCAAATTAAACAAAAAGAAAATCAGTTTCCTGTTCGATTACGGTTCACACAGACCTGAGTTCAGAAAATTCAGCATAAGTTTACACAACACAGTACTGGATCACATGGGAGGGGGCGGGGGGAGAAGTATACCTTTGAACTGACATCAGCTGATGTCACTTGAAAACGACCTTTCCGCTGAACAAGAGACCCTTCAGAAGAATCCTCCACTGCATTAACAAAGAAAAGGAAAGAAATCTGAAGAGAAAAAAAAGATCAAAATTACTCAGAGATGTAGGAATTTTGGAGCAATTACAAACCTGACGTATTGTTAATTGTATCTCTCCTTTGACGATATGAAATCGGACCGCTGTAATTTCTATCAGCAGGATGCCTTGGTTGAAAGCTGTCTCTATGAAACAGATACATTCCTCAAATTAATCAACAATCAATTACTACTACTACTACTAAGGGTGCGTTCTCTTCACCTGAATAACCCTGAACTGAACTGAACTTATCTGAATTGAACTTATTGAACTTGAACTGAACTTATTGGACCTGATTGGACCTGATTCAACTTATTGGACCTGATTGAACCTGATTGGAACTTATTGGACCTGATTGAAACTTATTGACCTGATTGGAACTTATTAGACCTGATTGAAACTTATTAGACCTTATTGGACCTGATTGGAACTTATTTGACCTTATTTAACAAAAAATTTGATGAGTAATAACATAAATATTACCCCTAACATAAATACTATCCCTCAAAATTTACTATAACATAATAATCATTAAAATTTATCTTTCAAAAAAATAGTAATTATTAGTTATCTCTTATAATCAACATTTTAACAAAAAAAAAAAAAAATACTATTTATATGCTTGACTATACACAACTTTCACCACTAATATACGTAATAGTGTTGCTTTGATTTCATAAAGCACTAGTAGGAAATCAATTAATAACATTTATATCTTTCATTGTTATTAGTAACGAAAACATTGTATATCTAGTTATTTAAAGACGAATTGCAAAATATTATAATTATGAACATTATTATTGTTAACCTTATTTGATCATGATTATAATATTTTTACGGTTTTTTAACCGGGTACCCTTGTGGTTTTTCAAAATTCATGGGATACCCCGCTTTTTAAAAAATGCACCAGAACCCTTACTATTCAATAAAATTCACGAAATGCCCTTAATGACTAACATCGTCAAGTTTACGTTAGTCATTAACCCTAATTAACCTTCTAACCCTAATTAAACCCCAACCTTAACCCCAAAACCCTAACTCTAACCCCTAACCCTAACCCTAACCCTAACCCTAACTACCCAACCACCACACCCACCCCCCCCTCCCCCTCCCCGCCGACCCCCCTCCCCCTCACTCTCTTCAATCGAGTTATTGTACAATCACAAAACCAGCCAGCCAACCCCCCACCCCCAACTCTCTTCCAATCGAGTTTGATCGAAGGTAAACTCTCTCTCTCCTCCTCTGCATTCCAACAATCTCATCTCACTCTCTCTCCTCCCTCTGCATTCAACAACAATGGCGGCGGCCCGTCTTCGATAGCCTGACGCTAATGGCGACGGTGTGGCGTTCGAGTCCGTTTCGGTGGTCCGAAAAACCGAAAACTCAAGCTTCTACAGTTAGTCCCACTCCTTCCTCCCTACTGGTATACAATTATGCATGCGTTCTACATTCGAATCTTCGTTGTTTTGTTTTTTCATTTTTTTTGTTGTTTTTTCAATTGATCAGTACTAGAATCGGTTTTCAGCTTATTGCTGACATTTTTTTGCATGTTATAATGTATAATTTCATTTAATTTGGTAATTTTTTGGTACTGATTTTCTCGCTTCACTCGATCTGCTCAATTATGCTTCGATTTGCGGTTGTTTTATTGATTTACGCGGAATTTTGCTTTCTCTACGTTTTTTAGTGGTTTGATTTGTATATTTACTCAAATTGGCAAAATATTTAGTGAGATGAATTCGAAAAGATGAAGATCTAACAAGGGGAGGTCGGTGGAGAGGGGGTTGATCCGAGGAGGGGGCAGGGGGGTGGTGCAGGGGGGGGGGGGAGGGTGGTTGGATGATTAGAATTAGGGTTTAGGGTGGGGGTTAGTTGTTAGGGGTTAGGGGGTTAGGTTTAGGGTTTTAGGGTTAGGATTAGAGGGGTAATTAGGGTTCAGAGGGTTAATTAGGGTTAATGACTAACGGAATCATGACGCTTTAGTCATTAAGGGCATTTCATGCATTTTGTTGAAATAGTAGGGGTACCTTACCTTGTGCATTTTTCAAACAACAGGGGTACCTGGTGAAAAAACCGTATTTTTTAATAATAACATAATCACCCGATAGTAATATGAGTAATAAAATAATAGATAATAATGCAAATATAATACTACCTCCGTTTTCTATTATTTGCAACGATTAGACATTTTCAATCTCTACTTTATGTCAAATCGTTGCACATAATAAAAAACGGAGGTAGTACTATATATCATAGCGGTACTTTAATTAAAAATTTTAATAATAACATATTAGTAATCATAATATGAATAATAAAATAATAGACAATAATATAAATATAATACTATATAATAATCATAGTGGTACTTTAATTAAAAATTTTATTTGGACCTTATACTTATTAGACCTGATTAGACCTGATTAGAACTGATTGGACCTGATTAGAACTTATTGGACCTTATTGGAACTTATTGCACCTAATTGGAACTTATTGGACCTGATTGAACTTATTGCCCTGATTGGAACTAATTGAAACTTATCTGAACTGAACTGAACTTATTGAACCTGAAACTTAATTTATTAAGGTGAAGAGAACGCACCCTAACTATAAATGGTTACAACTAGGGGTGTGCACAAACTGGTCCAGACCGATCCGCCGAATATCAGGATTCCGGCCCACCGGTTCGGTCCGGTCCAAACCCGGAAAATTCCGGTCCGGACCGGTTGGACTGGAATTTCTATTATTTTAGAAAAAAAAAATTAAAAGGAAAAAAGTTAGAAACTTAAAAACCTACTATTTATTCTTTTTGGATTATTGTTATTAAAATTTTTATTTTTTAATGTATATAATTTATAAATAATTTTAATAAAATAAAAAAGTTTTTTTTTTTAAAAAATATTCTGGTCCAAGAGTCTAGAACCGCACCGGACCGGAATTTTTCCGGTCCGGTCCCGGTCTAAGAAAATCCCGGATTCCGATCCGGTCCTGGACCGGTGCACACCCCTAGTTACAACTCATTCATCGTGAACTTGGCAATGAACAGCGCAAAAATAAGTTTGATAATCAAGCAAAACCCTAAAAGAAGGGCAAGAGAGAATCACCTGTCCCCATCACCAATTTGCTTCCTTGACGAGCTCACATTATCATATAGGAGAGGACCACTAAGAACCTTTTTCTGCCCAGTAATAACAAATTGTGGCAAAGAGCTACTCCGCATCAAGTTGTCACCATCAGTTCTTCTTACTTGCTCATTTTCACTTTTATGCAATTGCATTTCAGCATATGTCAGAGACTCGTTTTTAGAACCATTAGTCTTCATGTCATCTTCACCAATATCAAAGTAGCCTCTGAAGGAATACAAGGGTAGAAATGGTAAGCCACTATGTAGCATTGTTATGAAAAAAAAAAACTAAAACGACAAGGGGGAAGCATCACTTGTGAAAAGATAAGCAATATGGAAAAGTTAATCGATTTTATGTTTGAATTATAAAAATCTTTATTCACACATAAAAAAGAAAGAGTGACAGCGATAAAGACTAAAAAAAGAGAAAGAGTGGTCGGTGTCTCAGTCTAGGTCCAGCGAGGATGACTGACAGGTCTGGAGAAGCTTCTTACTCAGCAAGCTAGTGGGCAACAGTGAGCAAGAGACAGAAAGAGAGCGACAAAGTAGGAGACTAGAGACACAGAGTGGTAGAGTAGATAGAAAGAAATGCGTCTGACGTCTTGACTTCTAGCTCCTAGAGTACCAGATAAAGTAGGTCATTTATTATTTCTTTTTTCTTCTTCTCTTCCTTTTCAGTACAGTGTTACCTAATTCAGTAAAACCCGGTCGGAAAAAGGTGAATTAGTACATCCCAGTAGGGCCAATTTTGACAGAACTAGGTAGTGAATTGCGTCATTGTCAAGGAAAGCGGATGCAGTTGCGATAATGCTCGCTATGTAGCATAAGTGGCTTATAACGGATGAATAGAACAAATACCTGCTAATGCGACGTGAATTTTTTGAAAAAGTAATGACATTAATGGATTTTTAACTTCAAATTTGCATATTTCTAGTTTAAGAAATTATCTTTCTACATAATATGACCAAACCTATCATATGATGGGGTTATATATTTGGTGAATGAATAATGTCTACAAACATGTCAAGGAGCAGTTGACAATTAAATCCAAATCTCCCCATTATTATTGTATCTGTAGTAGTGCAACAAGAAGTCCCGGCAAGTCGCTCCAAGGCACAACTCATACACATTTCCCAACACTAAAGACCATGTCAAGGTCTTCTCCCCTTCTTTGTGTGTGCATATTATATACTAGCTGCAATTTATGTTTTCCCTCTTTCTTTAATTGGTTAATTTTCACAAGGAACGAAACAACGGCAAAAGACCATTTTGACGTGGGCATTAACCGTTACGTAACGAAAACATGGCGAGAAGGACATGATTTTTATTGCAAAAGTATGTAACGGTATTCCACGGAATGGCAAGTTCAAAATCTGTGATATAACGACAGTCATGTAATAGAACGGCAGAGTTTTAAGTCCACTCCATGTATACTATTTTGTTCCATGGATTAGATGACACTGTTTCAGTATGTTTTAAGAAGGAAATGAGCTGTTTAACTAATGTAGATCAAGTACGTCTACATGTTTCATCACCAGGAGATCTGACATTCTTGAACCTGAAAATGATTCAACATCCAGGGTGGCTCATTTTGGTGGAATCCCCACCTGTTTCTGGATTTTTCTGAAATGTTTGCAGCACAGAAAATACAAGCTGCAGATTGTTTCCGTGCTTCAAAAGGAGAACAAAGTGGCCTCAGAAAGTGGTTCTTTTTAAAAATTAACACATGAATTTAGATCAGTATATAAAGTTAAGGAATTCTATACCATAACCCTCTGTTTTAGGTGTTTCTTTTCAAATAACTCCCACGTTTTTACACACCTACATGAGCTAAAACCCCAACATGTAAGATGTCATATCACTATTACTAAGGTAAATAATTTTCTTTGAGGATACAAGGAAAGTTAGGGCTCCAATCTCTCAAGGGAGACTAAGGTAAATAACTTATTTAAACAACTTTACCCCCCACATTTACCTTCGGATTTCCATAATTATCAGAGTTTTCTTCGTTTTACCTTTTTTTGAAAGTTTTATACTCCTTCCGTTTAACAAAAATAATTACACTTTTTCATGGTTGCCAATGTAAAACTTTGAGATTAATAATTCTAATTATGTATTTGTAATAATTGTAAAAGTTGATGTTTTCAAAAATACATATTAAGACGAATCAAACACGACACAACATGACAATACTTTTCCTAGCGTATAAAGCAGAAACGATGGTCAAAGTAGTGAGTGTGAATAGTGCCAAAATACAAAGTGTAACTATGCTCGTGGAACGGAGGAAGTATAATACTTCATTCTTTTTCAATTGAAACATTTCCCTTAGCTGGAATTTTCACCCTAATTGCAACGTTCCCTTATTTGGTAACTAGCTTTATATGCAGCGCTACGCGTGCGAAAGCAAATAAAAGTATTTTTTACGGCATTTGACGTACTTATATTCTCAAACCATTCGTCCTCTTGGTTTGTTTTTGCTCCTCTTAGTTTGGTTCGATTATACACTAAATTAAAAGTGAAGAAAGAAGCATAATAATGGATTACCGGCCTTGGTCTTTGAAAAGTGGAACTCGAAAGTTAACAATGTTGTGGTGTTTGTTTGCCAACATAATGGAGAGGAGATGATGAAGAACTCTAAAGAATTTTAGAACGTTTAACCTGTGATTTGGTTGGAAAGTTACTACTTCATTCTAAATTACACGTTTGTCATGTTTTTTTTTTTTTTTTTTTTGTATTAATTAAAGTAGTTAGTTACCCCTTTCTTTTTCCTCTCTTTTATATTTTTTTTGTGTCCCCCACCTCTTCCAATATATAACATAGATATCTTCTCTCTCCCCCGTCACATGGGTCCCACTTCCCTTATATCTATATCTATCTCTCTCCTTTTTCGCATGACTTTCTTAAAAAATTTGCCCGCTTCCACCCATTGTGTCCCAAACAAGGCCGCATCGTATCCTATCGCCCGTGTTGTAAAGCTTTTCCAATCTAGCCAAACCAATATACCCGCATCATAAAGGTGGAAAACCGCGTTTTCAGGCGAGTTCAAAGGATATCTCATGGCCTCGAGCCGATATATGGCGGTACGACAACAACATCATCCCCCTTCCCGTAACACCATGACCGTTACCGCGATCATGACCGAAACTGATTTTTCAAACTATGCTTCTACGGTTCCTACCTTAAGGAAAGGAAAAACCTAATATAAATGATAAATCCATTAAGTTTATTGAAACTGCATCATCAATCCCGATTGGAGAGGGAGACAAAAAGCTTCAGGCTGAAGCCTCCAGTAGGGAAACATATATGACATGAAGAGTAAGCGATCTGAGCGCCTGCAGAGGTTGAATAGGAAATGAGGCCGATGAACCCTCCAAGCTTTCAAGATCATCAAACCCATCCTGAAACAAGAAGTGTGTTAGTCGATCATGAAGGAAGCATTGAATAAAGCTCCAACCATAAGAAGAGGAATTAAAGAGAGCTCTTACGTGCATGACTATCTGAAGTGTTGGAAAAGATCATCGTCCTTCAGAAGATGGTTTATCTGTAGGAAAAGAATGATCATCGATTTTGTCCTTTCGTTTGAGCCCCAAATCAGGGTTTTCGAGCAATTGGACTATTATCGTCATCTTGAATCTGCAGCAAAACCTCAGTATTTAAATGACAATTCACACAACTTTCACTAAAGGACATAGTTGAATACAAACACAAGATTGGTGCATGTTTCCGCACCTAACCTTGTATATATATAGACAGGCTTGCATGACAAAGAGGTGGGCGTAAATGCAAAGAAAAAAGGGCTTACAAGAGCTGCCTGACCTCTTTAAATCTTCCAAGGGTTAAAGTTCCAGGCACTGATGCCTCGAATGTATTCTTGCTGCACAAAACACAAAAAG
>CANSNZ010000299.1:0-406931 GCA_947646795.1 Beta lomatogona | reverse complement strand
GTAAAACTCAAAGCATGACACGAAAAATTTAGTCTGGTTGAGTAAGCAAGCTCGGCACAGCATTGGTAGTAGTTAAAACATAGATAATCATGGTAACAAGCAAAAAAAACGTACAGATCTTATAACGGCGTAATCCAATTAAGTTAAAGCATTAAATATTGGTAGATTTATTGCCACTGGAAATGCTTTTAGGTGTAAAATATTGGTAGACTTTTTGCCACTGGAAATGCTTTTAGGTGTAAGTATAATAACTACCAATACCAAATGTTCCACAAACACAAAGCGAGACGAATCGAACTGATAACAGCGGTTAACAAAAGGCTAATTCTTATAGCATTAGTGCATTACAGCACTAGAAGTATAAATGCACAAAAGTCATGTACTACCATTACAATACTAGCAACAAATGGCAGGGAAATGTCAAACAGCTGAATCAATCAATCTACCACTAATTAATACCTAGCAATCAAGCATTATAAAGGGGGAAACTTCACCTGACAAGGGAAGCATTTCATGATCAACCGCTGCACATAATCCGCAACAGCATTTCGCCTTTCCTCTGATGGCTGATTGGGCTGAATGCAGGCTATAAGCTCTGCAATTCTCTCCTCGGCTTTCAACCATCGTTCGAATCTACAACACGAATCACCGAAGCAGATTCATTCGGCAGAAGCCCATTCGGGTGTAGCCCACTTGGCTGTTGCCAAGCCTCATGCCCGCCCATGCAAGCAAAGGCTAGTTTCCTTCACTCAATACTCTAATCCTAAGCCAAAACCTACCCACCAGTAACAACCCGGATTAAGAAAACACCAAACTAACCCAGATTTTCAACTTAATCAAAGTACCTTCCCACTCTTGCAAATTCAAAAAAAAAATCAACTATGGTGTTCTTATTATCCAAAAGTTAAACTCCAGATAATTACAATAATAATAGGTCAAAATTTTGGGTTATCACGAACTACAACTCCACTATAAATACTACAAATTAGATGCTACAACAACAACTCCAAGAATTTTCCAAACTTAAGCTACTACAATGATCATAAACCTTAAAACATCCACAAAAACACAATCTAATACTCCAATAATTTGAAACCCAAATAATCTATCAAACCCTGTTTCAGATAGATTAAGAACAAATTATCTTACCCAACTTTGGCAGAAAAAAACCCTAGCTAAAAAATGAGGAACTTTTCCAAAGTGGGTACAACAATATGGTGCTGAAATGTCGACAAATGGTAAGTTTAATACCAAAATTCAAAGAAAAAAGAAGAACCCAAGTGAGATTAATGCTTATTATTGTACAAAAGTTATGCTACAAGAAAGAAAAACATCAAAAGCAGAGGTTATTGGATCGCATAAAATGGGGGAAAAATGAAGTACCCAACAAAATGGGAAAGAAGGGAAGATATAGAATCAGATATTTAGAGAAGTATGGATTCGATGGCCCAGAGAAGGGTAAATTTTTTTTTTTTTGAATTAGGAAATTGGGAAAACAAGAAAAAGAGGGGAGAAAGATAGAGAAAATCTGGTGGTGTTTGAGGGAAGAGAGAGAGAAAAGAAGAAGAAGAAAAAGAGAGAATGAGGGGGTTTTTGGGAGTTTGTTTTCTCCTTTGTCAATGGGCTAACAACTTCTTGTTCACAATTGGTTAATTTTTTGCCCTAAGTTTTTATTGAGTGCTAAGTTATGGGGCCCATCTTAAAAGTATGAGATTTATTAGGTATATGACATGAAACCTAGATATATTTATGGACCGGCCTTCTTATATAGATTATAGTTCCTTAAATGATTAATCATAATCATAGATCTTGCCTCAATGTTATTTTAAGGTTGACAATAATAATGTGGGGATGAACAAAGGTACTTAAGGTGTACTTAAGTTGTATTGAGGGTAGTTTCTGATCAGGTTGGGAGGTGGTTGTTTGGTTTCTTACTTGTTTTTTTAGGAATGATAGATGTCTTTTCCGACTATACTGATAGTGCGATAAGGATTGATTTTATAGCATGGATAAGGTAAGGGGATCTCTATCTCCAAGTAATGTAACTTACAAGATTATCACAAGGTGAATCTCTAACCAATTACACAAATGTAACCAATAGCATGGATAAGCAAACTTGGTTTTAAATGAAATTACGTAACTCATCTTGTAAGATTGAGACGAAACAATTTTATCTTAATCTTATATATCCTCCATATTTAATAGTTGCATCATGACATCGTGTGGGCTAGCACACTGGAAAGGGGGATTACTTGAGTTATTAAGTTCCAAATTATTGTTAATCAATATGTCTATTACCTTCACTAAATTCTTCTTGTACTACATTTTTCCAATTCACATGATGTAAGTATAAAAAAAACGGAGGAAGTATGCTGTGAAAATTCAAAGTTTAAAGTAATAGATTTGACAAAAAAAAAATCGAGAGAGTCATGTAATATTGATGGCAAAGGTAATTGAGTATATAGTTGTCGTTCGGTTGGTAAGTAATGCAAATAATAATAGTAATTGTGTTTTTGTAATTTTCAATTTTAGCTTCATAATGTAATAAGAGAAATAATTATTAGAGCAATTTTCGATACCAAGTAAATAATTTATAATATTCCTTCCATACTTTTTACTTGCTACTTAATCTACAATGTATTTTTCAATTTATTTGCTACATTTTTCTAACATGTCATCACGTAAATAATATTCGTTGCATGTTATTTATACTTGTTTCATCTTTTTTTTTTTCATTAACCTATCAATCTTTTACGGTTTTACCCATCATGCCCTTTCTTTTCGCCATATACTAGTAAAGTTGTGGTCCATACACCCTCACATGTATTTTCAAAAATCTTATGCCAAAAGGTAATTAAAAAAACTTGAATGGATCAAGTTCACAATAACTTATTGTGCACCCGAAACCATATGATATAGTCAGTTTTCATTTAACATAGTCGTGTTTTGTATGATATAATCACCTTTTATATAGTCAATTTTATGATATATAGTCAGTTTTTGTATAATACATTCGGTTGCTTCTAATATAGTCAGTTTTTGTGTCATAAAGTTAGTTTGGGTGTACAATAAATTATTGTGAATCCCGATCCACACAAGACGTTTTAAGATGTAATGTAGCGTTTAAGAAAAAGGACTGATGAGAGAGTATGTATGTTGGTACTACTATAAGATATTTGGTACTATAAAACCTATACAAGTACTATGAAATTTGTGTTGGTGCTATAATATTGTATTGGCGCTAGAATAAATTCTTTTTTTGAAAATTGACTATATCATACAAATTTAACTATATGAAAAACTGACTATATTATATCATACAAATACTAACTATACAAAAGATAATTATATCAAATAAAAACTAACTATATCATCGACACCTGGTGCACAATAAATTATGGTGCGCCATGTCCATTCAAGTTCTTTTATTACATATCACAGTAATACTTTGTTAGTTTCTCAATGATGAGGGCAGAGAAAACATTTTACTCTTAATTATACGGAGTGAGGAAGAAGATGATTAGTAAATGTGTTAGTATAACTCAAACATATCTCCAAATATCGGACCAAAGCTAGATAATTTTTTTTTTTTTGGTTAGCTTAGGTTTGAATTTACGCACGGTTTTTGCTGGCTTGATGAGCAAGGTTCTTAATTACGTGTTCCATTAGAAAATCTAACTTAAATCGTATTACGAATTGTTTTACGTCTTAGAAATTAGAATTATAATTGTTTCCGTCTAGAAACTGGTCAAAAGAGTAAGTATTGCTGAGGCCTGAGAGTTCAAAATCCCGAGTAGATGTGAAATCCCGAGAGCCTTATCACCGGAAATCCCGCAAAATACAATTAAAGGATATTTCTGTAATGCCCTCTCGACGCTTAAATCAAATGTGATTGAGGTAGAGAGAGAAAGTGAGTAAATGTAGAGACATGCTTCGATTTTTGTAGGTGAGAATTGAATAGTTGTTCATCTGATGATTGTTGCCTTTTATAGTGTTGGTGATTTCCAGACATGAAGACTTAATAGGAGACATTCTAGCTTTTCGGAAAGTTGTCTCCCTTTTATGGTAAAGCTATTTTCATCGCAAAAAGATTTTTTTTTTTTGGTGAAAATGGAAATGCATAGATTAATGTTCAAAGATAAAGTTATTACATCTATTTGACGGGCTTCTTTTGAGTACATCTATTTGACTAGCTGATGGGCTTCCTTTAAGGTAACTATTTGACCATGGGATGGGTCCAAACAATAACCATATGTCCCTATATACATTAGGATGTAGGCTCTTTTCGTGAGATTTAAGCATTTAAGCTTTGAGTTTCGCATAAAACTTACGCGAAATAAGAGAATATTTTTGTTCAATTCAAACATTACGTTATCATGTTCGTGTTAGTTAACCTTGTCTATTAATTACCTGTCTTAGTTTGATCCCTTTAATACTCAAATTAACCCAAAGATTTCCATGGCATCTACTAAAGAGAGTTTATATAAGGGTATCATTGTATCAACGGCTATACTGATTACAGACCAGGTTTATGTCGGGCTCACGGGCCTTTAAAAGCGTCAAGTTATATATGAGCATCTATCAGAACTGCCTATCAACCTGATATTTGTAAGGACTATAAAAACACAGGCTATTGTGGTTATAATGATGCATGTAAATTCTTGCATGATCGCGGCGATTACAAATATGGTTGGCAATTGGAGAAAGAGTGGGATGAAGAAGAAAAGGGTAGGAAGAGAAAGCTTGCTTTTCGAAGTCATAATGTCTCTTCTATTACGAAGACCGCCGGGACGTGAAGCTTATCCAGGAGATGTTTTTTATTTGCATTCACGACTTTTGGAAAGAGCCGCTAAATCAAGTTTTCGTTTAGGTGAAGGAAGTATGACCGCTTTACCAATAGTCGAGACCCAATCAGGAGATGTTTCGGCTTATATTCCTACTAATGTAATTTCCATTACAAATGGGCAAATATTCTTATCCACTGATCTATTCAATGCTGGAATCAGACCAGCTATTAATGTGGGTATTTCGGTTTCTCGGGTGAGGACAAATATGACAATGAGTCTTTAGTACCAGTCGCCTGCTCTATATGCAGGAAACCTGTTGTGGATGCATTTGTGACCAAGTGCAATCACTACATTTGCGAGCATTGTGCTTTGAAGCATCACTCAAAGAACAAGAAGTGCTTCATCTGCAAGAAGCCTACCCACGGAACGTTCGATACTGCCAACGAGATACGTAAGAAGATGGCAGCAGGCAGAAGGCGAGTAAGTACACTATAATACTATATTGCTGTAAGTACATACATTGGTGTAGAAGGCAATTAAGTTGATAGGTTTATCCTTTTGAATGGGGAATCAGGGAACAATTTTTCATGATAATTGAGGATTGAGCATATTTGATCAGCATGAGAAACCATATTGTAAAAGCAAATTGGTCCTCTACTGATGTTGAGTATATACAAGTATATACAACATCCTATTGTGATAATACTAGTCTTTCTGTTTGTTATTCTATATTTATCTTTGTGTTACAGAAATCAATTCTTGATGCAGGCAAAGGGGACAGAGGTAATGCAGGATGTTGGGCCTGAGCCGAATCGCCGGAAGAATACGGGTCAGGGATTTTATGGACCTTTTTAAAATAAATAGACTATCTAAAGAACATGTTTTATGGAGAACAAGAGAGACGAAGATGGTGGAGCAAACTCTAATGCACAATCACAATATTACCTTACCCCTCTCTTGCTCTCCATAGAACATGTTCTCTAGGTACCCGAACTCGTTTCGAACAAATGTCTGACTTGTTATGTTTAGTAATGTATCACAATTGTTGCCAGAAATGGTATAGTTTTGGGCATCTTTGGTCTAATACCAACACTTTCAACACCCACATTTATATAAGTTGTTAGAATTTTACTAGCTCAATTTCTTAATTGATTTCGAGGGATGTACATGTTATGTACAAGAAAGTCTTAGCTCCAACTCTATATATACATGCATCCTTTATCTATCCATCTGTTTTCTTCCTTCTCCCTCCCTTTCTCTTCTCTCTAATTTCTTTCTTTCTTTCTTTTTTGTAATCTAAGTTTTTATTTGAAGTTGGGTCGTCACCCGAACCCCATTCTACATACATATGGTAAATTTTCAGTAACATAGATCACACACTAGTCATCACCTCTTTTCTTGTTGATGTGTTCTCCAAGATACCTTCATGTGTCCATGAATATTGGGTTGGAGAAGCTATCAATGGCCATATCACATGTCTTTCTCTCTTGACTTTTCGGAAGGCTATCTTCGTGTATTGCTTTATAACCCCATTAACTGCCTTTGTGTAGTTGTTTGAGTCATGATCTCTGAGGATAGTTCCGTCCGAACCGTAAGCTTTAGGATCACTTAGAGTTTCCAGAGGATGTGGAGTATTCAGAAACTCCCTCAATGCTATTGGTACCGAGGCTGGTTGAGTGTTGCCGAATGTATAGAGGGCACACCCTTGTGGAAGCAATGGATGTGATGGCGAAAATTTTTCAGCTGGTTGAAGAATATATACTTGTCCCATAGGAAAGTACAACATTTTCTGTAGGATCATGCAAATACAATGGTGAGTAGACTTGACAAAATTGACCTGTCATATACTTTGAACTGTATTAGAAACTCGAAAAATGGATTTTTACTCGAACCAAAATTGGCTCCACTTGAATTGGCTGAAAAATCATGACTAAATATGATTTCATCATAATAAGCTGATTGAAAACAAACTCGAATATGACCGAATCTGAATTGGAGGACTCATGACCCAAATACAACATGAACCAATAAATCTATTTCAAACAAATTGATTGCCACCTTTATGTCTTTGTAAGAGATATTTTCTGTGTGTGTTTTTAAACATTTTCAGAGCTAATTGATACTAGTAATAGTAAAAGCAAGTATGTCTATAGTATGAACTCGTGGTAGTGAACACCAAACAATAAAGAGAATAAGCTACACTAGGTCTAAGGACATACTCACATGTTTATTTAGACATGGGTGTAATCTGAAAGAGCTGTTTAAACGCTTGAGGACCTGTTCAACTTGTCGAGGATAATTGCATGAGAATGCTCTAGGAACAATATCCCTATGCATAATGACATTTTGCACCATGCTTTCATCCAGTCTTAATTGCTTCAAGATCTTTTCCCCTCCACAAAACACGAACGGGGATCCAAAAGTAACCACTGGCAATAGGATTGATGGCTTGACAGCCTTTCTTGCCAAGAGCATCATATGGACTAATAGTGACAGACTTCCGCCTAGTGAGTGACCTGTAAATTGAAACTTTGCTTCTTCTCCATAGGTATCTAAGTGATTTTGGATCTCTGGCATGAATTGCTCATATATTCCTTTAGCTGCTTCGTAAATTCCTCGATGAACTGCTGCATCTGTATCCTGTGTGTGTGAGTGTGACAGAGCTTAGACAGGTTTTAGAAACGTGCACCTCCAATAATTTGAACTATTGATAATATATAAATGCATATGCAATTGTTGTTACCTCGAATTTGGCAGGCTCAAAAAACAAGTTTGCTTGCCAAGAAGCCAGTGATTCAGATCCCTGCAACAATACACCAAAATGTCTTGTAAAGTCATATAAGATCATTCAATATTGTACTCCCCCATTGTCCTGAAATCCTTTTCCCCATCTGGGTTTTAGAGTTCAAAACTTCATTATCATTTGGGATCTTATTAGAGTTGTTTCAATGTGTAGTATCAATATAGTTTCTCGTAATCTTAAAAACTGTGCAATTAACTATATTAATGGTTAAAAATGTGTCTTGAGGACTGAAAAAGTCGATGAGGCAAAAATTTTGGGACAGAGAGAGTAATACAATTTTCAAAATGTTAGTAGTTCGTACAATGCATGAATTTAAGCTTTTAAATCTTAAGTAAAAGAAGACAGATTTTACCTGGATTACAAAGAAGCGCACACGAGTTCTTGGATCATCACAAATGAACCACTCACAAGGTGACGAATGTAGTGACTGGAGTTCCTTGGCAGCCGCTTGCTTTTCTCTCTCTTTCCCAGCCACTACTGCTGTCATCGTTGTTGCAGCCATTTGTGCAGCCATCTCTGAGTTACAACCTCTAGGTACCGGACATACTTCTATATTGCCTGAATAAACGGCATCTCTGCATGATGAACTGGAATGATATTGATCAGTTTTAGCTTGATTTTGAACATGACAAGCTGCAGACGCGGCAATTTCATAGGCAACAGAAGAGCTAACTATATGTTCTCGATCTGTTTGTTGCAGATTTTCTAAGTCTTCTTCTTTTAGGTGAGTTGAGTCCCTGGCTAATTTGGCATTCAATTCAATAGCCTTTGCTTTCTTCTCCAAGGAAGATGTTACGAATTGTAGACCATAATATCGATGTAAGTCATGAGCCTACATGTTAAGCATATCCTCTTAGTTTCTCATTCTTGGGCGTTCGAATGATCAAAAACATTCTTTGTGTCCAGATAAACATCTTACATCTCATCTACCAGATTGGTACATTACAATTAAGGGGTTTGCTGTATTGTTGTAAAAAAAATCACCACATAAGCCTAAATGTCGACCAAATCATGTACATGTACTCTACTTTCTTATTTCTTGCTTTCTCATCGACTGTTCTAACATAATGTTGAAATATCACCACCTTAAAAATCACAGCGTTAATTACTTCACTTCCTAGACATAACATTGAGTTCAATATTATAAATTAATTTTGTGATTTATTAAGAAAAGTTGAGACAAAAATGGCTAAGAAAGGTATAATAAAAAAGGAAGAGGAAAGTATGCTACATGTGTTCAAGTTCGCCAACATTTAGGTGTCTTAGTCATCGTGATATATTCATATACCAAAATGTCATCGCCTTTTTTTTACGCCTTGTACATACGTAGAAGGCTTAATTACTCCAAATCACATAAAAGTCAACTCTGTACTGGAGTAGCTTTTTCCATAATTTGGGTTGACTAAACCTTGTCGTACAAGTTTTTGTGGTTTTTTTACAGTATGACAAATCATTCCATTTTCATATGCCAACAAATTAATAATTCGGCGGGCTAATATCCTACTTTATCTTATAATTTTACAGATAGAAGATCATACCTTAATTTCAGGAATTGAATAGGCTTTGTTACAGAGGTAAGCCAGTTTAGAGAACTTATTTGCATCTGTCCAAGGTACATGAACCAGCATCTTAGAGAATGATTCTAAATCAATTCTTACTTCATCTTCTATCTCTCCATATTCCACTAGACAACCATCCTCACTGTCACAATGTTCTTCCTTATCTCCCTCCCTACAATCAACTTCCTTCTCTTTTCTTCCCTTCCATCGCGTTCTCAGCTTCAAGAGCCGCTCCACCCAATTCGCTCTTTTCACCCGTTTCTCTCTATCCACTTCCTCTTCTATTTCTCCATCATCAAAGCTGCCATCAACGCTCTCTGTATCATTCTCATTCTCATATTCGGTATCAAACAATAGTGACTTTACAGGTGTTGGAGAAGTACAGGAAGCTGCAAATGGGTTAGAGAAAATCCCAAAGGAGTTGTTTGGCCTTAGCTTACTCGACCGCGGTGAAGAAGAGGCAGCTTGAAGTCGAGTTGAGCAGGAGACGAGGTTGTTATCCGAGTATGATCTTCTCATAGGAGCTTGTTTATACAACTCTTCCCCGGAGGATGATCGTCGAAGAATCACATTTTCCCCAAGGATGCCTCTCCTTGCTGTGACAATGTGGGAAGAGGGTATATTCATTGAAGAGCATGCCATGGTAACCTGTAGATTCAAACATGTATGGTGTACCTATATATATTAGTAATCAAGAAACGCCTAAAAATATCCCCTCCAATCGTTGCAAATACATTAAGTAACCATTATTGAGTTAGTGAGCATATAGTATTTTGGTTAAAGATTTTGAATCTTATATAAAATGGGACTTGTTTTTCTCGAGTCTTGTAGAAGATTTAGATGAAAATACATTTCTAAACCACACAATTAATGTTCCACCGGTAGGTTTGGTTAAAAGATGTGGTGGTTAATACTCTTTGAGCATATAAGTTGGTCCAAATGTTTGTGCAATTATATGCTTGCTTTACCTGAATCAGTGGCCAAATAAGTTGAAGTTAGCGGGGAATTTTCCAAACATGGGGGTGATTAGACAATACCAAAAGTTTTCATCTCATCTCACAAGAAAACTTTCAGAAGAAAACAAATGTTTCCATCTCATACTTTACCTAGTTAGACCATTACGACTCTTCATAGTTTCACCAAAAAGCAAGTCAACAATCAAGTGGTAACAAAAGCTTATGAAGAAACGCATATACTTAAAAGGGGGAAACATTGCTATGGCCTGGACTATCGTGAAAATTTCTTATTAGCATTTGGCAAGATATATGTCAATATCAACTCGATCATTACTATGTCTTCATTCATTACACCTACCAAATGAGTTGCGCATTCAAAAACACTCCCTTTGTTCCCTCCAGTTGGTCTTGTAAGAAACCGCATATTTTTAATTTAAAACTAGTTATTAGGCTTGGGCTATGCCCCAGGTAAGGAAAATTTTCATTTATTAACATTGTACTTTAAAATGATAATACTAAATACCACTTGGTCTAGTGGTTAAGACTTTAGTATATGAAGTTGAGGTCACGGGGTCAAAGCCTATGCTATGTAATTTCTCTTTGTTTTTTTATTGTACATGGATTACATTAAGTAAAATGCCCTTAGGGAGAGCGTGATACGCTCAAGTTATACGATGTTTTTGTGGTATTTTAGGTGCACATTGCTAAGGGATTTGTTCGTAATTGTTAAGGTTTGCATATAAATCATCCTTAGCGGAAGTTCGGAATTTTGTATGTTAATTGTTGTTAAAGTTGTAAAGTTCCGAGCTCTTGGAACTCCACCGTGTGCCTAAGCATAGCATCACACGCACACCCGCTAACCAAGCATCGCACAACCAGCAGCATCGTCGAGCCATCAAGCCAGCACAAGCATCGCAAGACTCGCGAAGCCTGCCCAGCAGCCTCGCCCATCCAGCCGCATCGCAAGCATCATCGCCCAAGCTGCCCAGCCAGCGCTCGCCCAGCGCACAGCAGCACCCAGCCCAGCTTGCCCATCGCAGCAAGCTACCGCAAGCCATGCGCGCGCCCAAAGATGCTCGCCCGGCTCCGGCCCGGCTTTGCCCAAGAAGACGCCCAAAGCATGCTCGCCCGGCGCAGAGCTCGCACCTCGCGACAATGGTCGCACCTCGCGACCTGAAGCTCGCACCTCGCGAGATTCCTCGCACGGTGCGACCTGCGTGGTTTTGGCCCAGCTCTTCAGCTCGTTGCGAAGGCAGTAGCTCATCGCACGGTGCGACCTGTACCGCACCTCGCGACCCCTATGGCGGTTTAAATGACGGCTGACTTTTGAGCCTTAGTATAAATACTAAACTTTGTTTTTGGACCTAAAAACACACACATTTGAGGAGAGAGAATATCCAAGACTCCATTCTTCTCTTCTTCTCTTCCCTTTTTTAGTTTTTGTTTTCGAGTTTAGTTTTCGTAGATTTCAATTATGGGATTGGCTTATGCTATGCCGATTGTAGCTTGAACCGTTCTTGAACGAGATTAATATGGAGCTTCAAGCATTATTGTGAGATCTTTCCTCTCTATTTATTTCCTTTGATTATGGTTTAATTTCTATGCTTGCTTTCTATGATTTTTGCATGATTATGCTAGGAATATTACTAGTTTGATTGTGTAATTGATCTAATGCTAGATTTAAGAATAGAATCGGATTGTTTTATTCTTTTATCATTTGGTAGCAAACTAGGGAGTAATTTAGATGCTGATCATCTTGGTTATTTCTTAGGGAAATTGAATAAACTGTTGAATGTTTATCGCGTGTATGACATTAGCAGGTCTATTGGTTCTCTGTGTTTATTGCTGCTATTGGATTGAACTTAGACGCAGATCGGACTAGGTTATCCTTTAGTTAGGGTTTTATAGTCACGCTGATCGTGCTATTCAACTAAGAATAAGGAGAATGCGAGATTAATTCTCAACAATAGATAATTATGGAAATGAATAGAATCGAGGTTCAATGATCGATAATGAATTGAAGTGCATGTTAATCGGATTCAAGATCTTCCTATATTGATTTCTCACCTTGTTTATATGCTAGTTAGTTGTAGTTTAGTTATAATCTACTCGAAACCCCCCTTTGTTATTATTATTAGGTTTCTCGACCGTTAAGAGTCTTCTAGGTACTAACGCACGCTAAGTATAGAACTCGTCCCCGTTTCCCTGTGGATACGAACCTTACTTCCCTTATACTAGTTTAGTGTAAAAGAGAGTAGGAGAAATTTTATCTTTGGCCGGGTGGCGTTCACGACAAGCGCGGCCCGCCAGAGCGCCACGTGGCACCGTTACTTGTTTAGGAACGCCTTTTAATAGATTTATATAGATTAGGCAGCGGCTCAAGCCTAATATTAAGAAAAGAACATACTACCTTTCTGAATATGTTGACTAGTTTAATCTATGTAGTCACCAGTCTAATTCATTCAGTATTAACATTTTTTTAATCCATTCAGTGACTAGTTTAATCCATTCGGTAAGACTGCCAAAAAATAATTTTTTAAAATCATCCATTGTAGTTCGAGATTCAAAGGGAAACAAAGGAACGAGACAAGAATGGATGACTAGGTTGGTGCGAGAAGTTTAGGACAATGTTGGATAAGAGTAAAATGGAATAGGCTTGTTGGGAGAATGTATGCATGGATTTGTCTAATTATATATTAAAATTAGACCGCATATTCTAATAATTTGTATGTTCCCTTTTATATATTCCTGTTGGATTCGGTTTAATGCATATTTTTATTATAACGCATTCTCTATTTCAATTCGATTGTCTCAATTGTCAATTCCATAAAGTACAAGGTACTTGACATCTGACAATTAAATTTAGTGTCTACATGCAAAAATAACATAGTCAAAAAGGAATTGTGTTACCAATTGTTTGATGCCATTATTTAGAAGTAGCGAGAAACAAATGGGCAAAAAGGACAGCTCTTTATATAAAAGGCTGTAGCCTGTAAGCACACTGTCTACCTTGTGGACTCCGCCTGTTATCTTTCACATTTATCAAAATTTTGCTACTACCTCCTCGTATTTAATAATGTCTCCAACTACTATATGTAGTAATTAGTATACTCTATTGTTTTTCATAGTTTAAGATTCAAGAACAAAAAAAAAGGTGGGAGGAAAACTTATTCATCCTGGTCTATTAGGAGATGGAATTATATTAGGATATTATTTATCTTGTTGGATTCAGATTAGGACTCTGTATTTTAGGTTGTACTTCTAAAACTTAATAGTAGAAACAACAACACAACTTGACCAAATCTTGTCAGTATCATATTAGTTGCCACATTTGTTTTTTCATGTCAAAGTTCCTCAAATCTAATAATAAAATATTATTATTTGTGACCTTGTTATATTTGTTTTAATGTGTACTGTTAAAGATATAATTTGGAAATCGTGAAAAGATGTTGCAACTAAATTGGAACAGAAGGAGCATGCTTTATTAATTTCAAAACAATAGAAAAATGAAAATGAAACGGTTGGAATAATTAGCATCGAGAGTCTTAACTAAGAAGAACAATGAGAATGATATGATAAAGGCCTAAATTCAACTAATTAACCTAATTGTTTTCAATAGAAGCTCAAAATTGCTTGGAATGAAATGAACGTACTACATTTTCAAACTACTTTGCTTTGAATTACCATAATGTATAATTATTTGGAACATAAGATCAATCTTAAAATTACATCATTATATAATCTAAATTAAAATTTTCATACAAAGTTCTCAAGATCCACAAAATGAAAAGACTAATTACATTCTAATTATTGTTTGATTCTAAAAAGAAATGCATGATTTAGAGAGGCGAGCAATCAAAGAAGAAATTAAATTTACCTGGTAAGTGGTTAAATTATCTCATTGATTCGCAGTAAATCAAGCTTAAGGATGAACGACATGCATGATTAAAGAGCTTGAATGTAAATGTAGGTTGCATGAAAGTAAAAATTTGTGGTGAATAATATTTTGAGAATTGAGAGAGAGTGACAATCATATGATGAACATATTGAGATCCGAGGTTTGTGAAATTCATACTAAAAACTTGTAAATATTTATGGAAAGCAAAAAAAAATGGCCACGGGTGAACTTAAAGAGAATCATGTCACGTGGACAACGGAGGTATCTCTATTTGAATGAGTCTTTTTTCTTGTTGGACGTGTTTGCCCTTTCTTTTCTTTTTCTTAAGCAAAACTATTAGTAATTCTAATCAACTTTATTTTGTACTTCCTCTGTATTCTTTATCTTCCTCGCATGGAAATTTGACACTGTTCACAATAAGATAAAATCTTTTAAATTCATCTCTATATATAAGAAAAATTATAGTCATATGGGGTCTTGTTGGATTTGTTTCAATAGAATTTTATTAATATTTAATTTTTAAATTTTTACTAATATGTATGAAATATATTTAAGGTCAAAGAAGTGCATTGCTAAACGCGCACAATGAAAGTATGAAAGATAAAAAAATACAGAGGAAATATATAGATATTTGTTATAGTAAGGTTTAGACGGCATATTATTGCAATTATCTCACAAGTCATAAGCACCGAAAAAGGAGTTTGGAAAATTGATATAAAAATAAATTTGGTTTTAGAACATGACTGATATAGAGTAATTAGGTTGTAAAACATTACCTATACAATTGTTGTACAATAAATGATCTAAAATATATGTGGTCTCAAAATAAAAGTCATTGTACGTGTACATAATGTCAATTAGAGTTTTAGGGGAAATGAAATCTATATAGGTGTGGATGATTTTCATTCTATTCTTTAAAAATGGATTTCTATATATGTGAAAGACAATTGTTATCAATGAAATTGTATAATTACTTACATTTTCTTTCCTTTAAATAATTGTCCCTCTTGTTTTAATGGGTTTTATAAATGTATTTCCTCTTTGCTTCTATCTTATTTTCCTTTATAGATGTATTTTCCCTTTCTATACTATATATATTTTACTTGTTTAACCTATTAATTCTACATTCTCACACACCCCCTCTTATTCAAGAAAAAGACAATAAATAATTCGCTTTCATACTCAGTCTTTTACTTGTCTTGGTATATGAAGTTACGTTAAGAGGAAATAAAAAAAATTGGTGCAAGAAGAAAATATGGAACAAAGGGATTAATAAGATTATATAGGAAAATTAATCTATACTACGATTTATACAAAACTTTATAGATCAATAAGTTAACCAATATTCAATAAATGATACTACATTTCATTTAATTTCTATGTTATTATATCTATATGCAATTTTTTTATTCATTTTGATTTTTTGGAAATTATTATAAATTATACCTAAATATGATGGCCTACCTATATTTAAAGTAGGGTTTAGTGGTTGGCACATTAAATGTTTTATCTTTCTTGTTAGTTTTGAAAAAAAAAAATTATTGTTAACATTATAAGAATATGTCATTAATATTAAGCCGTTTATGCAGGGGAAGACCTTGGCACGTTGAGGGGAGTAAAAGGGGGTCTTAACTTACCATTTACCAAGAGTGAGAATCAATCCCATGTTCTCTTCAAATTGGGAAAATCACTCTCAACAATTTTATGCAAGTTGATGTTATAATTGTTAGCGTGCCTACTTATTGGATATTTGTTAGCTTATTTTTGGTTGTTATAAATACAGTACTACACAAGTAAAACAAGTTAAAGACAACTATTAATAGTGGTTATCTTCAATTGTTACCTAATGATACCCTTTTATGATGTGGCTTAGTTTCAAACGGTTGGCAACTGTTGTCGATTGCTATTTTCAACCATTGTTAACTGGTATAAACTTATATTTAAATTAATTTCTGTGCTAGTTAGGCTCTGTTTTTTTGGACCGAATTAATGAAATTTCAGTTTAATTCAGTTCAGACAAATTTAATACAGTTCAGTTCAGGTTTATTCTATTCAGTTCAGTTAGTTTTCACTCACAGTTTTCATTCACTTCAGTTCAGTTTAGACAAATTCAGTTCAGTTCAATTCAGTCCAAAAAAACAGAGTCTTATTGTTATTGGTCATGAAATGTTCCTTTTATAAGTTAAAGTCTAAAGATTAAGTTTAAATTTTCATAGACGTGGTACAACTGTTACATACAATTCTTCTGGGAAAATGAAGAGGTTAAGATAATTCCCTAGACAAGCATAGAAACTTCGTTTACTACATTTATAGGTACAAAAAACAGGGAATTTGTTAAGAAAATAAAACAGCTAGACAAAAGAGGACTAAAAGAGGGGCAAAATTGACAAATTATAAATAGTAGGTGGAATATTCTTTTTTGTTTGGTAGTGGGTATCCCAACTAATGCTGCAGTGGGGGACAAAATATAGGAAAAACCAGAACAGAAATGAAAGAGCCAAATGTGTGGTTGCATGAGAGAGATTGATGCATGTCTGGCTACTCTTCGCCTCTTTGTTTGCCCTCCCAATCAATTTTAACGGATGAATGGGATACTGATACATGTAACTTACATATGTCAGCATGAATGAAATTAATTGATAAAATTATAATTGTTCGTGTCGGAAATGTCAACCCTAATTTAAGCTATTTGATTAAATGAAATAGTTGTGTCATGTGTCGATGGTTGAATGGTTTGTAAATCTCAACCTAAATCCGCTTAGTTAAGGTGTGTTTTGGATTGATTTATCAAGTCGGAACAACTTTTATCAACTTGTCAAACAAAATTGGCATGTAAGGTGTATGGTTGTTCAAGAAATTCCAAGACTCAAAACCCATACCAAAAAAGAAACTGAAGTAATGTAAATAATTACAAAATAATATGATAAATGAACCGGTGATCATAGTGGCTAAACAATTCAATTACGACTATGAATTTAGACAAGATGGTTAACCGAAAAAATGAAATAAAAGTATAAACCATAGAATCTTTACCATAAGTATCTAGTGATGCACAATTGATTTTAGTGGGGCAAATTTCATTTGCAGTGCTTTTGGACATTCAGATTTACATCTTAAAATGAAAATATATTGGAATTAGTACTTATGATGATGCATTAATGATTTAATGATGAACAATCTTATCTCTATTATATAAGCCAAGGGGGTGCAATGGTGTCCCCCTTTGAATTTACGTATTTACCCCTCCATAACATAAAACCATTACTCACATAAACTTACCAAAAAAATTCAACCAAATCTCTATTAAACCCAATTAACTCATATAATTGTCAATCACATAAACTTGCCAATAAAAAAAGATTCAATCAAATTAAATTTAGATCCAATGACAATAAAAAAATATGACATTCTCATTACAAAGACAACTCATATACAAAATTAATCACAAATACAAATTCCCAAAAAAAAAAAAAAAGTTTCTTCATTACATGGATATGCAATTTCATCACTTATACTTACTTAAAAATGTTTTTAGATATTATTTGTAAGTATTTAAATACTTCTTACTCACTAAATGAAGGTGAATGTAGATACGTACTTTCATAAATTTTTTTTTATTTTTTTTTAATACAGAGCAATAGTGTGCCTAAAATGTCGCCGCACGCATACGCATAGCGTGCAGAAAAAGCTAGTATTAACATAATTCATGCGTTTAGTTGTGAACTTGTGATTTTTGGGAGGTTCCTGGACCACGCAGTATGAATGATGAGGCCCGAGTAATATGGACATGGACCGATTTTCGAGGTTGTGAGTTGCTACGAGGTTCTTGAACATGGGCCTGGTGGCCTTACAAGAGTACTGCTAGAAAGAGGCTTATATTAGTTATATATCATGTCATTTTATGAATATTGTCACTTGTCAGGTAGTACTACATCATAAACTTCAAGCAAAATGTGGACCCATTTTTACCGACTTTTTCAAAATATTATTTTCAATTCTAGAAGGGTGGCAATGTTGTTAAGAGTTAAGACCACCATCCATTATAGTTAAGCAAATCTTGTCTATTGCTAAAAAAATCAATATATATATATATATATAAAGGAGGCACTTTTCGGGAGCATAGGGAGCTCCTCAAGATTTCGAGCTCATATAGCGCGCCACGTAGGATTGCCACGTCATCAATTTATATTTTTATATTTTCGGGAGCATAGGGAGCTCCTCAAGATTTCAGTCCATATAGCGCCACGTAGGATTGTCACGTCATCAATTTATATTTTACAAAAATAGAGTTTTAGATGATTTAAATACATATAAGGAGATTTGGATAAGCAAAAATTAGAGTTTGGATTTGAATCAACAATCTAAATGATTATATCATGAAAATTGTGTATAACTTTTGCTACGTAATTCGGAATATTATAATTTTTGTACCATTGGAGAGTGCTCGAAATATGCTTCGAAATAAGATCCATTTATAATATAGTTATACAACTTATGAAATATAGAGCGCCGTGTAGGATTGTCATGTCATCAATTTTTATTTTTATATTTTTTCTAAAAATAGAGTTCTACATAGATTTAAATACATATAAGGAGTCTTTGATAAGCAGAAATCAGAGTTTCGTTTTGAATGAACAACCTAAATTATTGTATTATGTAAATTGTGTATAACTTTTGCTACCTAATTCAGAATATTATAATTTCTGTACCATTAGATAGTGCTCGAAATATGCTTTGAAATAAGAACCATTTACAATATAGTTCTATAATTTATGAAATAGAGAGCGCCACTTAAGATTGTCATGTCATTAGTTTTTATTTTAAATATTTGAAAAAATAGAATTCTATATATATTTAAATACATAAAATAGTTTTGAATCGGGGGATTTTAGAGTTGCGTTTTGAATAAACAACCTAAATTATTATATTATGTAATTTGAATTTAACTTTTGCTACCTAATCTAAAACATTATAATTTTTTTACCATTGGAGAGTGCTTGAAATATGCTTCAAAATATGATCTATTTACAATATAGAGTTACAACTCATGAAAATATATTAAATTAGATGCATTGTAGGACATTATTTAGTCTTTTTTTTTAGATAAATATAATAATGGCTATAAGTATTAAATACAATGTATTATATGTGGTTATAACATTGTATTATAACATGATTAGTACAATTTACAGGATTAAACATATTATCTTTCAAAACCTCAACCTTACTCAACTAAACTAAAACAATATAGTATTGCAACAAAATTTATTAACTAAAATCTATAGCGATAAAGTTACATATTAGAGTTTTGGATTATGTAAAAATTAGAGTTTGATTTAAATAAAACATCCTTAGAATATTATAAAGAGCTCCACCTAAACATGCCATGTCATTCTTATCAATTTTTAAGAAAGTATTCTTTATGTCCTGCACCAATTAAATTATTACCTTCTACTTTCTTAAAGTATCATTCGGGTATTATTCATGTTAAAACTGTATTAGCTATTGTTAGTCATACCTGTTATTGGGATACCATTTAATTGGTTTGGACATGGTTTTTACGGAAATAAAAAATGGGTAGTCTAGCATAGAGGTACCTCTTAAGTTAACTAGAGTATGGGACAAATAAATCCTTATTAAAGTAAACGCAACTTTGTAAGACAATTCGGGTAATTAATGATGGTTTTATTAACATAAAGTAAAGGTAACATTGTCAACTGTAGTTTCTTTTTTTACCGAAAGTGGAATGGTTCCAAAAGATGAAACTACCTAAAGTGGTAATTGTTGTAATAGAAAAAGAACGGAGGAAGTATGTAAATACAATGATCTTGAAAAATCTCATTTTACAACAACACAAAATCAACAATAATTTTAACAAAAAATTTGCAATAAAATAAAATAAACAACTCGTGCAACGCACGGGCTTCAAACCTAGTATATATAAAAAGGAGGAATCGGATTGGACTTGTTATTAGAGCAAGTTTCAAACTAAGTTTGTTTGAGAAGAATTAGGATGCTCTAAGGTTTTTATTGCTTTGTTTTAATGGCAAACTAGTTATTAGGCCCGGGCTACGCCCCGTGTAAGGAAAATTTTCATTTATTAATATTATACTTTAAGATGATAATACTAAATGTTGTTTGGTCTAGTGGTTAAGACTTTAGTATATGTTCCCAGAGGTTCTGGGATCAAACCTTATACTATGCAATTTCTATTTTTTTATTGTTGTGAATTACGTGGAGTAAAACGCCCTTAGAAAGAGTGCCACGTGGCACCGCTCCGTTGTTTCCGCACGCCTTTTAATATATTAGTATAGATAGGCAAGAGTTAATCTTCATAAAAACACCAAATGACACTTATAAGAACATAACACCAATAAAGACATCAGATTTAAAACACCAATAAAAATTTTAGCTCATACTTCACTAATGACATCGCTTTCGCTTGAATGCAGCATCACATAGTTTGTTTTTGTTCCATGTCAATGTATTTTTCCCAGTTGCTGCCACCTTTTAGGCTCTGTTTTGTCCAACTTATTTTAGCTTATTTAAAAAAAAATAAGATAAGATAAGTTCAGATAAGATAAGGTAAGATCATATAAGATAAGATAAAAATAAGTTGAATAAAACAGGTTAATTATGTTAGATTACACAATAAACTAGAATATAAGTTCAGATAAGACAAGATAACATAAGTTCAGATAAAATAAGTTCACATAAGATACGATAAGATAAAATCAGATCAGATAAGTAAAAATAAGTTGAATCAAACAGAGCTTAGTATATCAACGAAAGAGAAAATAGTTTTAAAACCCACAACTTTTATTTTATTAGCCATTTGAACTCTCCAACGAGATGGGAGAAGGCAACCCAACAACAATCAAGAGAAAATGAACAAAAAGGATGGGAGACGGAAACCCACAAAAGATGGCGGAAGAAAGTTATCACAACCGATGGAGAGAATCATTGAAAAACTAAGAAAATATAAGAAATACAAAGTAAAGCGAGAAAATCCAACTTTCGCTAACGAGAGTCATCCGAATGGCAAGCATACATTGATGCAGCGACAGACCAAGATGAGCAATGGAGTTCACACCACCAGCGAGCCACTTCGGGTTAAAAATTTTTGGGGCCGACTAAAAAATATTAGGGTTAAAGACATAGCTTTTTTAACTCGACCTGCCTAAATTATGTATTTAGATTAGAATGTTGAATAATACCAATGCTAATTTCTCATATTTATCAAAAGCTGCTTAAGTCGATCTCAACTCGAAATATATTATATACAAGAAATAAATATTTATTTTTTGCATGAGAATTGAATAGTGAAAATAAAATGAACTTTCATAACTAATTTAGAATCTTAAAATGGTAGTCAATAAAAAATATATAAATAAATTTTTTACTTCAAAAACAACTTGGTTTAGGTGAGATAATATTAGAGAGATTAATATGTGTTATACAACTTATATTTAGTTATTATTTTAATAGCAAGTAGATGATATGCGCATCTAATTGTTAGTTGGATATTGGACTGACCTAGCTTATCATATTGATTCCGTTCTAGACCTACTTAAAGGAGCAATCTTTATATAGGATGCAACTCCAAGCTAAAAATATTATATTTTGTTGGTTATTCTTCCTTTACATAACATGTCATTAGAAAAGTAAAATATACTTGTGGTTTTTCAAGAGTTGCAACATCGGTTGATCAAAAGTTTTGTATTTATCTTCTTGCAAATTTAGAGAGACAAAAAGCTCTCTTAAATACAACGCCGCTAGGATTATTTTTCTATTGAAACTCTAAAGCCCTCACAATTTTTCGCCGCCTCCTAGGCTCGCTGGTGGCCGGGTCCCAGCCTCGTCGCCGGCGAGCCTAGCACTGTTGTCGTCTTCGCCGCGTTTTTTTGTCTTTGTTCCCCTTTTCCCCGCGTCGTTCGCCGTTGTGTCCCCTTCCCCTGTTCGATCTTCCGTCAGTCGCTTCCTTTCCCCTCCCCTCGTCGGTCTCCTCTTCCACCACGGAGTTAGCTTTCGTCGTGACCCTCCGCCGCCGTCTTTTCAATCGCCGTCTTTTCCTTTCCGTCCCTTCTTCCCGTTCCCTCCCCCCGTTTTTGCGTTATTCTTGTTTCGTTTGTTGGGCCTCCCTGGCTCCCCCTCCCCTGGTTGTGCGTCGTTATCGGGCTTCCCTTCCCCTTTCCCTGGTTTTCGCTAGTTGGCTTCCCCTTCCCCTCTCTTGTTCGTGGTCTTCTATCAAGTCCTCTTCCCCCTTAGTCGGTAGACTTTTTAGGTTTCGGGCATCCCTTTCCCTTACCCCCCTAGTTGTTGGGCTTCCCTTTCCCCTCCCCCTGGTTGTTGGGCTCCCAAGCCCAGTTATGTTAGGTATAACTATGCTGGTTTTTTTCTTAGTATGTGTGGTAAGTTGTCAAAATGTTGACGTAAAATGTTTCTTTCGAGTTGCTAAGGATGTTGTTTGTGTAGTTGATTATGGCAATTAAAAAATATTTGCCAGTTGCATATGGGCTGGTGGATTAGTATTGTAGTACTAGAATATGTAGTTCTTTTGGAATCTTTGATGAAGGAACAAGTGAATCAAGAGGATGAGAAGTGTGAGCGTGGTCGAGGCGATGAATGGTATTCATGATTTGGGCATGTGTTTTCCGGTTTCAAAAGCCGGAGGTGTTTTCAAGAGCTCAAAATGTTTAGCTCTCTTTTTAGCTTGGCAATGATCTTAAGGGTCATTGCCTTGAAAAATTCAAATCTACAGGCGGCACCCCAGTTGCGTCTGGTGGATTTCAGCACACCCGTTTCTCCTGCCTAACGGAGAGACCTAATATAATACTCTCGCAAGAGAGTCATGAGTCACCTAGGAATGTGACTCTTCAACAGAGCATGAGCCAAGAATCCCTCGCGACAGAAGCTCGTTGGGATTGCTCATGCGGCTAGATGCAAAGCTCGCCATTGGTTGTTCATTGTCCGGATCGTGATCGACAATCGTTTCTCCTACCACTTCCATCGGTTATTAGAGTTTTGACTCCACCAGCACAATCATCGACCAACGACGCCCTCCTTAATATGTGACTCTTTGCCGGTTTGACTTGTTTTTGCTTTTTAGGGGATGTAAGAGCTACTAAAGCTCCTTTAGGTTTTACTTTGTTTTATGTTTGGTTGTATTAGACGATAGGTTGTCTTTGTTGTTTAATTATTACAAGTTTTCTCGATGTAAAAAAAAAAAAAAAAAGGTAAAATATGTAAGGGATTTTATTAGGATATGCACTACTGGAACATGAAAAACGTGGGACTGGCCATCCAAGTTACTCTCACAGTAATACCAAAGGATCGAAAGGGAACATGAATTTATGAGATAGTTATAGCAAATTGACAATTTAAAGCCTTCTGGCCTTTGGCAAGAAAAACTAATTTGGTGATATACCTTGTCCTACTAAAGTGATAATGATTTTTTAGATAGATTGTTGTATAGATTTCATCACTTAGCATAATTGATACAAAACTCCATGCTATTATATTATACAAAACTCCCGTTATTATTTGCCTAATTTATATAGGTAAGATATATTAGTATTATCTAACTCCCGGGGGCGCCCGTTAGCATTTGCCTTATACTATTATTATTATGATGATCGATCATTTAATTCCCTTGATTTGTGTTTTGGCTGGAAATGGACCGGATTGAATCAAATTTGATGTAATTCCACAATATTATTCATCCTCATACTATAAAATCATTGACCTCGTCAGGTGTTTTCGGCCCTGTTCTTCCCAACTTATTTTCAGTTCAGTTCTTAATTTATCGCTATGATAATAAAACAATGATAATTATTATTATTACAATTATTATTATTATTATTATTATTGTTATTATTATTACTATTACTATTACTACTATTACTATTACTATTACTTTTATTAATATTAATATTTTTATTATTATAATTTTAATTGAATATTAACATATTATATTATTAAAAAATATTATTATCATCAATTAATGTTTATTATATTATATTATATTATATTATATTACTATTATTTATTTATTAATTTATATTTATTAATTAATGATAGATAAATTATTATCATTACTATTAGTTATAATTTAATTCAGTTCAGTTCAGTTCAGTTGTTTTATACCGAAGAGAACATACCCTTCCTATTTGGTAGACTTTTGACTGGAATTATTAGATAAATATCACAGTGGCATTTGACTTAAATATTGAAGTAACTGTAGATTTGCCCTTTCCAATGATATGTGGCATACTTCTTCACTCATAATTGTAGGAGATAATTTCGTCTTATCATTATAGAATGATCAACTTCTCTTCTTATTTTTGTTGATCGTGCATGCATTATTTATTGTTGCTGATAGAAAAGTATAGAGTAAAAAAAAGAAAAAAGTTAAAATACATAAACAATAAGTTTACAAAATTTATTTAGTCTACTTTGGGAGTGGGGATGAAGGGTAAAGGAAATCTTAATCCTAAAGTGCGATTGAACCCCTAATTTTAAGATCGAAAGATTATACCCTTTCCACTAGACCAAACTTAACTTGGTTACATATTAGATATATCAATATATGGAACTTATTTTTTCATGACGTGCTCTTTTTAAGACTTTTTGGTAAATGCTTCTATTTGATGGAATGATTTTCATGGCCATGGAAATATAACTTCTCATTTCAAGTTCCAACAACTACAAGGACTATTATGTAAGCTCATTAATATAAGAATTTGTCTTATAACTCCAAATCTTCAATGTCAAGGAATTTCTACTTTCATAGGGGTTTAGTCGGTGCATTATCTTCTTATTTATATATATTTGGGATTTGGAAGTTCAAAACTGAGTTTTGTTTCTTTCCACTTTCGTGCATGCTTGATTGATTGTCAATAGATAAATAGTGATTAGATAAGCATGACTTTTGCTTGCTTTATGGTAAGATGGTTAACATGCCAATTTTTATTTATAATAAACATTCTTTATTTGCACACTTACACTAAATCTATTAACTAGGTGAATTGTGAACCTATTTAAAAAACTAACAAATTTTCATACTTATCCACTAATTCACACTCCTACACGATTGGTATTATGCGGTCGCTTCAAGTCAGCTCTCATATTATGTTGTCGTTTCAAGTCAACTATGATATTATGTTGTCGCTTCAAGTCAACTTTTTTTTTAAACTAATCCCTGGATTACGAGTAGGTTATAACATTTTTCCTCCTTCCTCTATAGTCTATTCTTTCTTTTTGGGGTTTATCAAACTTTTTTTTTTAGGGGAGGTTTAGCAAACTAATGCCTGCGTGCTTTCTGCAAAAAATGTTATTGTTGAAATTCAATAACCTCATAATACATTATCCAAGTTGCAACCAGTAAGATGCCAAAAGCTTCAATTTTAGAAGGTGCTCAAGCCTCACAGTATATGTGAGACCCACAAGTTCAACCAACCCACCATCAAGAACATCTACTGGTCTGTTATATAATCAAATGTGACCACCCTGTTAACATAATCTTCTCCTTCTTCCTCACAAAAAACAACCACATAAAATAAATTAGCCAGAAAATGACTCATGTGAATATAAACAAAACTTCACAGGTGAAGAAGATAACGACTATGCAAATTTGGGCAACATAAAGCTATAAATTACAAAAGAAATAAAAAAAAAAGTTGGGTTTTTTAGTTTTTATATAGTTTTTCTTGTTGTTCTGTATAAATTGTGTTGAGAGTTTCTTTTTATAAATTTTAAGGTGTGTAGTTTTTTTCTCTTTATCTCGTGAAATATGGAGTCTGTATACATTACTAGACACCACAATCACAAGATTGGAACAAATCAGTGTTCATCTGCTCTCACCCACCACATCAAGGCTCCTGCCGACCTTGTAATTTTCTCTCTCCTCTATCTTAAATAATTTGCATGAATTTCATGATTTCTTTATATGGGTTTTGTTTGTAATTAAAATTAATTTCTGGGTTCTGAATTTTAATCTGGAATATGGTGAATTCAGTTTCTGGGTCTTGTTATGGTTTTTATGGGTTTGCTGTGAAATTATGGAAATTAGTAGAGTAAAGAAGAAACCTTTTTTAGCTTTTTGTATTTGTGCCTTTTTCTTTTTATTTTCTCTTATTATGGTACTTCATTTGTGTTTTTAGAAGTGTAAAATTCAATGTTTTTCTTCTTTCGACTGATAAGAAGTATATATAATGCTGCATGTTCTTGTTTTACATATGTTTTTCTTTTGCTTTCATTTATATAATTGCAAGAAAAGGGTAGTTTTAGTTGAATTACGTAATTTCAGCTTTGTTTGTTTTGGTCAGATTCTTGGATCATAAGTGAAGTATATTGATAATATTATCATAAATTCTTTATCATCTTATGAGAACTGAAGTAACTATTGTCAGTTTTATGCAAGATTACCTAACATGGATATCTTTCTGATTTAGCTACGTATTCTAAAACTAGTGATCATTCTATAATAGTGGATTTGTGTAAAAAAAAAAAAAAAAGCAAAAAATCATATACTAAATTCCAAATTTTTCATTGTAAGTAATTTTTATCTCCAACACAGGCACACAGTTATTCATTTTTTCTACAGTATCCTATTTGTAGCACTTGCACCTCCAATTATTTTAGTTTCCTTTGAGTTGATCGCGTTCTCATAATCCGCAAACAAGAGCAGCTGTTTCTTGTTCTTGTCTATAGATTTCTGATGTGTGGCATACTATTATATTTTAGTTTCTTGCTGCTAATCAAGTGAATGTTATGTGTTGGTTAGGTGTGGTCTCTGGTCCGGAGATTTGATCAACCTCAAAAGTATAAGCCGTTTGTTAGCCGGTGCACAGTGAGTGGTGATCTTAAGATTGGAAGTCTTAGAGAAGTAAATGTTAGATCAGGTCTTCCAGCCACAACTAGCACAGAAAGGCTCGAGCTGCTTGATGACGATGAGCACGTTCTCAGCATCAGAATCGTTGATGGTGATCACAGGCTAAGGGTATGATTCTAAAGTCTTTCTCAAAATCTTTATCCAAAATAAGTTAGATTCCTGATATATTATTTGCGCAAGTTATGAGACAGAGATTATTATGGCACTTGTTTAAGTACTCAAAAATCATATCTAAATTCTTTGTTACCAAATTCGAAGTATTGTTCTTCATCGTTCATTATTAGATTAGACCCTCGGAAAAAATAACTATAATAACTGTTGTTCATGAATTTGACATGTAACTAGTACTAGCACTTATCAATTACTATACTTTTGTCCTTTCGAATTAGTTAAGTGATCAAAGTAGTTCACGGTGAAGCTTGATTGGGTCTTTTTGCTTTAATAATACATGGTTGGCGCGCTTCTACTTTGAAGTGACATTAGAGTAAGATTTCACCCCATTATTCTTGCAATCCTTCACTGACCAATAAGGTGCAAGAATACAAGCGTAGGAGAAATGGCATACAGAAAAAGTTAAAAAGAAACAGGAAACGCAAATGCTTGATAGTGTTATGGTCCACTTCCCACTAGAGCTCGAAAAGGAAGTACTGGAGCTTGAATAGAATGTGCTTAGTGGCGAATGTGAAAGGCTTTAGTGATACTCAAATAAAGAAACAAAAGATACTGGCTCATGTGTCTATGAAAGGATGTTAGTGCCTTAGTGGGTTGATAAAGTCCTTTGAGGACTGTATTAGAGACCTCAACTCAAGTTTTTTCCGTGTGTTGGCCTTATTTTGCAAGTCTTTTACCCCCAGAATAGAAGAGGAAAAATAGAAAATCTCGACACATTGACTCTATGAAAATTTTGGGTCATACATCTATGTAGTACTCCATCCATCCTATAGTAAAGCATACACTTGCATCTGGCATAAAGAGTAAGAAGAAGAGGGATAAAGAGTGGGTGGGCTGCCGTGGGGTCCAACTCAACTCTATAAAAGAAGTAAAGAGGAAAAACTTGTGCAAAGTAGAATGTAAAATCTGATACCGGACATCCATTTTTGGTAGATGTATTATGTATAATTCAATATGCTATGGAGCTACTCCCTCCGTTTTTTTATTGCTACATTTTCCTTAAATGGTTGTTTCTTTTTAATTACTACATTGTTTAAACTTTTCTTATTTTGGGTACTTGGCCCACTATAGTACTATTATACTTCCTCCGTTCTAAAATAAGTGAAACACTTCTCTCTTTTATGTGAGAGCTTTTTTAGAACGGAAAAAGTATTTGGTTTTTTCTTTTTCCACAAAAAAAATATTACCTTTTCACTCTTCCCCACTTTTCCCCATTTTTTTACATTAATAGGGTCAAAAAGTACCCACCAAAAAGTTTGAAAGTGACGTTGACTAAACAATTGTTCATTATACAATGTAGCAATTAAAAAAAAAAAACGGAGGGAGTATATCGAACTAGCTTATTCTTGTTTTATATAGTCCATACGATTTAATGGTGTTTGTAGTAAAGGATGAGCTGCCTTAATTGCTAACCAAAGATCTCATTTTTTACTGCAGAATTACTCATCAACCATCTCAGTTCACCCTGAGATAATCAATGAAAAGCTAGGGACATTAGTGATAGAATCCTTTGTAGTCGATGTGCCGGAAGGGAATACGAAAGAGGAGACGTGCTACTTTGTTCAGGCCTTGATCAACTGCAATCTCAAATCTTTAGCCGATGTTTCTGAGAGAATGGCAAATGCATGATATTGTATAGCTTATAGTGTGCACAGAAAACTCTATCGCTATATATATTGAGTGAGGCTAAATCTCCAACAGTTGTCTACATAACAAGTGAGGAAAAGATGAATATTCCCTTGTGAGGTGAACATAGTGACTTATTCCCTTGGGGTGTATACGTCATTTTCTCCTATGTTATGTTCCTAACTGTTAGGCAACCAGACTTGTTCATAATAATAGTAATAGTACCAATATCTTGTGCTTGCTTGAAATCGATAAAAGTTTTTTCGGCCCTTTGTAATTTTGTCCGTCCTTGAAGCTTCGAGGAGATTGTCTTGGACAATTGTTTGCATCCTTTTTTCACCATGTTTCTGAATTCTGATGCAGGAATTGTAGCATCCCAGGCTTCATAGTAACTTTTTTTTTTTGTAATTATGTAAGCTTGTTTTTCAAGCAATCCTTCATGCAATCTTGCTGTGTTTTGTGAGTCTTTTCTAAGTGGTGCTTCTGTATAGAGAATGTATGGAAAAACTCTTGCAAGAGTGATGAAGTCTGTTTGTTTTGCTTTTTCTGGTGTAATATAATTCTATATACTTTGTGCACACTCTGTGTCATTTCAATACTGTACCTTTAAGGTTGGGTTTTTGTTTACTGCCTTCACCTCAATATTTGGAATGTAGCAATGAGAACTCAGAAATTTGGATAAACTAAAAGAATGAGGAGAGCTCTAAATGAGCAAATGCGTAAAAATTAAGTTTATGGTGCATAGTAAATGCACTCATAATCTATTTTAACATTCTATCTTTGCAAATCTTTCCTAGATTAAGTACTTGTGAATTGACTTCTTGTCTTTTTTTAAGTTGTCGGTATGAAACGAGAAGACAAGAATTTAATCAGAAGCTAAGGATTTCTTTTTTTTGACGACGCGAAGAAGCTAAGGATCTTTGTTGGTTGCAATTGGCATAAATAATTTCTAGTTTCTTCATTTTCTGAAATCAATCCTATCTATGGAATGATAGTATGATACAATGTTTCATTTCAGGGATATTTCCAAACTACACATAAGTTTATGGTGCTCAATCAATTGCATTTAATTTATTTGAACCTTATACTGTTATGTGATGTTTTTTTTTTTGACAGGAATCATAATGTGGATGCTGATCTACATCATATATAAACATTAACTTATTTTAGTTATGAATCAAATGTATTAGAACATGTGCAAATTAATCACACTTAGTTAACCATTTTTTTCTTGAAGTTACCATACGTCGAACAAAGAACTACCTTAGAAGAAATATATCCTTAATAATTTAAAGCGTATTCTTGGTTTTTCTTTAAGGTCGGTTGAGCAGGCAAATAAGTAGTGCCAGAGTGTACCAAAAGGAAAAGATAAGGGAACAAAAAAACTGCCATGTGGCAGTGTTTGAAAGAGCACAAGATACAGAAGAATCCCAGTAAGAGAACAAATGTCATTCACTCATTCTATTCTTAAAGCCAGTAAAAGTAAAAGTAAAAGCAAAAGTAACACCCCACCTGAGACGAACTATAGCAATGAAGAATTTAGTAAAAGCATAATCTCCCATGGAGTACAAGATACCAGGGTAGTACATGTAGCATAAATTATAAGGCAGTACATTATCTGCCTTTTACGTTCATCGGTTCATTTTCTTCAACTATGCTATTTACGGTATTACCATGTAGTTTTTTTTTTTTTTTTGCCCCCTTTCGGGAACCCGTGGTAAGATGAATTTTCTCTACGCCGCGCCGCACAAGCGCCATTCACTCGAGAGCCCAACAAGCCCCAATTCCCCCCCCCAACAATACTGAAATTATGCTTCCACCAAGATTTGAACCTTGGTCTCCCATATGGGAGATAGAAAGCCATACCATTGGACTCAAGGGTCCTTGGTGGTATTACCATGTAGTGTAAGCAAGTGGACAAGGCCTGAATAGTGAATACTCCCTCTTGTAGTGTTATTGTGTAATTGTGTTATCCTTTTTTTTTATTATTTGAATAGAAGTATATCATAATGATTATTTTGAATTTGGGAATATGTAGCAAACATGGATTAGTGGGTGTTTTGGAGATTTTGGAGACAAATAAAGTTGTTTAAGAGAATTTGTAAGGAAAAGTATAACATATTGTCTATCGATACCCATTATAAATTTGGAGCTCCTCATTGAAATCTTTACCAGTTTAATAGGTGGAAGCTCGTGCATGAGGTAATGAAATTCGAGCCCTCAACCTCATAGTTTAGAAGGCAAAAAGGTGAGAAATCTATTATTGAGCTTCTACTTGATTCTTCCTTCTTTCTCACTTTTACTCCGTAGAGATTGAAAAACTATGTTTCAATGTAACATAATTCGCTATTTAGTTTGCAGTTCACCTAAAATAGGTCAAAAATAGGCTAAAACCAACCATAATTCGCTTTCTTTGATTCGCAATTCGGGGAGATATTAGGGAATTATGTTACACTTTGTTTCTAAAAATAGTGTCTCAAAGCGCATGAAGAGTTTGGCAACTCTTTGGCATGATAGCCAGGCCCATGATTTACCCATCTTAGCAAATTTATTGCAATGATTACAATTCTATAGCATTGACCCAATTTTGCACTTCAGTTGAAGTTATATCATATCAGACAGGTAGTAGAACTTAGGAGAAGGTTTAAGCAGGTGCACTCAAGTCATGTTCTTTTCGTGGGGCTTTCCGTAAGTGGCACTATTAATCTTCATCAATGGTTAGTCAGACACACTTTTCCAACTATGAGCCAATATTTGCCACGCATAATAGATACGATGGAGACATGAGTGGTACCATTTAGCACCAAAAGCAAAAAAAAAAATGACAAATTTTGGTCCCATAACTAGTAGTATGTAATCATCTGAAAACTTTGAGTTTTTACATTTTGATTTGTTAATTTTCTGTTAATATTTAATTTCCGTACAATTCATCAGAGTTTGGTGATAATACTAATTTTGGAGTGCTAATTGAAGACTTTTTTTCATTAGTTTTGATGCATTAATCCATTAAGAGTATAAGTCTATGAATTACTGAGAACACTTCCTTCCTGAAATTGATGTAAACAAATACCATCCCTAAGGATAGTCTTCGCGATTGCGATATAATACAATGAGTTTTTTTGTTAGAAACAATCTTTTAAAACCATTTTTTTGTGAAAAACAACCTTTTAAAAGTTTTTTTGCAACTTACAACCTTTTTTGAAACTTTTTTGCGAGATGAAACCTTTTTTGAAACTTTTTTGCGAGATGAAACCTTTTCTATTTTTCCGTCATTGACCGTTAACTTTTTGCCTTTGACCGTTAACTTTTCATTGACTCTCACCTCAGGCCTTCTCTTCTCCGGCACAGAACCGGCACACCACCACCGTCTACAATCACGGCCCTACAATCGACCACCATCATCGACTGGCCGCCCATCCTTCCTTGCAAACCCAACCGCAACACCATACCGGCCAACAACATCCCCCTCAACCAGCCCCTCCTACCTCCTCCCAAAATCAAAGTTGCTCCCCTCCCCGCGCTGCTGCCTCGCCGGCGTCCCAAGCTTGCCGGAGCCGCGTATACCGCCATTGCGCAGTGCTGCTGCTGCTGCTGCTGTGCTTCGTTCTCGTCTTCTCACTCCTCTTCGTGGGGGTAGTGTAGGGTCTGCCCCGCTGCTGCTTGTTCGTCACTCCTCCACCGAAGAATGTTGTCGGCCTTCGCACCGCACTCTTTGCCTTCCAGGTCTTCCTTGCCACCGCCCTTCTCCTCTCTCCTCTTATGCTTGTGTCAGTTGGAAATTTTGGGGAGGAGGAAGGAAAGTGAAGGTTGGGTGGTGATTTCGGGAAATGGGAGGAAGGAGAGTGGTGGTTTGCGTGGTGGTTGCAAGTAGGATGAAGGAGGTGGTGGCTGGGGTTGGTGTTCAGGGAGGGAGATGGAGTGAGGAGAGAGATTGGAGGGTGCAACTGACGGTCAACGCACAATATTTAACGGTCAATGACGGAATTCCAGCAAAAGGTTTCATTTCGCAAAAAAATTTAGTTTTAGGTTTCATCTCGCAAAAAAGGTTGTAAGTTGCAAAAAAAACTTTTAAAAGGTTGTTTTTCGCAAAAAAGTGGTTTTAAAAGGTTGTTTCTGATAAAAAAGACTCTTTAATTAAAGATTAACAAAAATTGATGTAAACAAATACCATCTCTAAGGATAGTCTTTGCGATTACGGATATAATACAATTTAATTAAAGATTAACAAAAATTGATGTAAACAAATACCATATCTAAGGATAGTCTTTGCGATTATGGATATATCGGTTTTTTCACCATATACCCCTGACAAATTTTTTTTTGCACCGTATACCCTCGCAAGTTTCCAAATGCACCATATACCCCTCACGTTTCAAAAAATACACCGACATGCCCTTATGACTAACGGTGTTAGAGTTCCGTTAGTCATTAGGCCCTAATCCTAACCCCTCTAACCTAATTAACCCTAAACCCTACCCTAATCCTCCTTTAACCCTAATCAACCCTAAACCCTAACCCCACCCCACCCCCCCACCCCACCCCCACCCCCACCCCACCCCTTCCCTCCACCACAGCCCACGCCCCCTCTTCCCTCGGCCCCCTCCCCAGGCGCCCACCCCCGCAGCGCCCGCCGCCCGGCCCCCCCCAGCCCCCCTCCCGGCGGCCCCATCCCCATGCGCCCCTCCCCGCATCCCCACCCCCGCAACCCCTCCCCCTCGGTCCCGCAACCCCCTCCCCTCCCCTTCCCCGCAACTTTCCGTAGCACCAAACCCCTCCCCCCCCGTCCCCGTCTCTTTAGGATGCCTCAGTCGGATCCCCCCCTTGGTACTCGCCGGTTTGCGACGTTGTGGAAAATGGTTCTCTTTTTTAAACGCAGCCACCTGGCTGTGTCTTTGCGGAAATCGGCGGGGATGGGGGAGGGGGGTTCGCGACGAGGGCGGGGAGAGGGGAGGGGCGGTTCGCTACGGGGGGAAGGGGGAGGGGAGGTGGTGGTGACGAGGAAGGGAAGGGGGAGGGTTGGGCGACTGCGAGGGGAGGGGGCATGCGGGGGTGGGTGAAGGGGAGGGATGGTGGTGGTGACGGGGAAGGGCGGCGAGGGAGGGGGTCGGTGGGGGAAGGGGAGGGGGAGGGGGCAACGGGGAAGGGGAGGGGGAGGGGGTGGTGGTGGTGGCGGGGAAGGGGAGGGGGTGGTGGTGGTGGTGCGGTGGGGGTAAGGGGTGGATAGGGTTAGGGCCTAAGTTAGTAGTTAGGGCCCAAGTTAGTGAATTGGGTTAGGGTTAGGATTAGGGGTAGATTTAGGTTAGTTAATTAGGGTTAGGGTAGGATTAGGGCCTAATGACTAACGGAACTCTAACACCGTTAGTCATAAGGGCATGTCGGTGTATTTTTTGAAACGTGAGGGGTATATGGTGCATTTGGAAACTTGCGAGGGTATACGGTGCAAAAAAAAATTTGTCAGGGGTATATGGTGAAAAAACCGATACAATTTAGTTATAAATTAACAATAATGATCATGGGTGTTTGAAAATTATCCTTGCTTTTTATAAAATGATAAGAAGATTACTTAAAAGATACACAACTAAAAAAACAGGTAATCCTTGCCCAAATCCATGTTCACAGAGTATAGATTTGTGTAAGAAAATGGAGTATTAAAAAAGGCTTCTTGAATCTTGCTCAGTGAAACTGTTCCTACTCATTTCTGTATTTTTATACCTCTTTTATGTCTGCAATCTGCAGAACTGAATTGAATCAAACCAAAGAAGCAAAAAAGTTATTGAGTCCAGCCCAGTTACTAATGACAGCAATAAGCATTACATTGATCCAATGTATATGACTCATTAGCTCTGATACAAAAATCAACAGTAAAACTGAATTCCACTGATCCAATAAATCTATAATATTCATATATCCTAATTAAGTAAAAATGAGTCAAGAACAAGTTAGATATTACTACCAACAGTCGTTGCAAGAGCATCTTCCTTCCCGAAAATGATGAAATCGAATGCCATCTTTAAGAATAATTTCACGGTTTCTTACCACAGAGATGAATTTTGCGGCATTATGACAGTCAGAACACATTCTAGTGCTCTTAATCACCCTGATTGGTGAACTATCCCTCATATTCATCAACCCATAGGTAATGGCTAATTTCTCAGTATGAGTAAGCAGTAATTTCTCTTTCTCAGTATCATCTATATCTTGGTGCACGGATGTGACATCCGGGATATAACCTGCTTTCTTCATCTCAAGAACCAGCTGATACAGCTCAAAGTATATATTTCCTGTATCTGGATGAGGTTCTTCTTCGCTGAATATATAAACTTTACGGTAAATCTCTATCCAGCTCCACCCGTGTTGAATTCTCAGTCCTCGAGCAGTCATCTCTTCTCTTACACGACTTACATCTTCCCATCTGCTTGACATTGCATACAAGTTCATCATTATAACAAAATTAGCAGAATTATTTGGTTCTAGCTCAAAAAGGGTTTTGGCTGCAATTTTTCCAAGTTTCAAGTTGTTATGGACTCGGCAGGGCTTGCGGTATAGAACCCCAAACGGAAGCATCCGGTTTAACGGGGATTGTTTTAACAAATTCCCAAGCTTCATCAAGATACCCAGCTCTTCCTAGAAGATCAACCATGCAAGAGTAATGCTCAACAAGTAGGCACTATGCCGTAATCAGCCTTCATACTATCAAAATATTTCCAGCCCTCATCAAGCAAACCCGAGTTCTTGCAGCATGATAGAAGAAGCAATGAAAGTGATGGCATCGGGATGAATTCCCTTTTTACACATATCCTTGAAAAGCATAATTCCCTCTTCCCCATGGTTGTAAACTGCAAACCCCATAATCATGCAATTCCAAGTGACAACTGTCTTGTTTTTCATCCATCGGAAAATCTCAGAGGCACTCTGCAGACTTCCGGACTTGATGTACATCTGCATAAGAGCTGTCGCCACTAACACATCTTCGTCAAACCCATTTCTTATGCACCAATTATGTATCTCTTTACCTTTTTTGAGCCAAGACATACCTGCAGAAGCTTGAAGCAAACTAGATATAGTGGCCGAGTTAGGGTCTATACCTGCTTCCACCATTTGATTAAAAAAGGTAATAGAATCCTTATATTTTCCGTTCTGGGAACAACCTGATATAAGAGCAGTCCATGAAACCACGTTAGGTTTTATACCCATAATCTTCATTTTCTCTACCACGACCCAATGCATCCTTTACACGGCCATTCACCGAATAACCATAAAGCGAGAGAGTTCCATGTAACTATATCCGGCATTACGCCTTCCTCTTCCATCTGATTTAACAGCCTCATAGCATCATCAAATAGACCCTTGGAGGTATACCCAGAAATTAAAGAATTCCACGCAACAATATTTTTAGTCTTCATAAGGTCAAACACTGCTTGAGCTTTGACCAGTTCATCCATCTTAACATACATGTCTAACAATGTCGTTTGCACATATAAATCACAGTTCAATCCATTTTTGATAACATAACAATGCATTTCCTTCCCTGATTTGATCCAATCCAACTCGGTTAAGGCTTGAATTGCCGGGGTGACCGAGCTTGAGTTTGGCTTTGCTTTTGCTACAAGCATATCACGTAGAATAGCCACGACTTGATGATACAACCCATGTTGTAAATGACTCGATAAAAGGCAATTCCACGTTACTATGTCCGGTTCCACATTGTGGGACTCCATCTCATAAAATAGCTCCATTGCATCATCAAAGTAACCATGAGAAGCATAAGCAGAAATCATTGAGTTCCATGAAGATAAATTGCAATTCTTTGTAGAATCGAAAAGTCTCCTAGCTAGTTCTACCTTGTCATTCTTTGCATACATGTTGATCAAAGAATTGCATATTGCTAAATCCTTTTCCATCTCATGTCTAAACACGTACCCATGAACTTGCCTTCCCTCGTCAATAGTTCTCCCTTTCGAACAAGCTTGTAAAGCTTTGGCAATTGTAAAACTATCAGCTTTCACAAACAAAAACTGCATTTCCTGAAAATATTGCAGGGCCTTCATTGGACTCTCATTCTGAAGAGCCGCAACAATGGCTTCATTCCACAACGAAACTCCTCGTTCAGGCATTTCATCAAACACTTTATCTGCAAAATCTGTTCCCCAACATCTTCCATAGAAATTCATCAATGCAGAATTCAAATAAACATCCATATCAAAACCCCTCTTGATCAAAGAAGCAAGAACTTCAACCCCCAACCACTTATTCATCAAAATTGCACAGATTTTCAACACAACAGTCAAAATTCGGTTGTCGAAATTCACTCCTTTTCTATGTAATTCACTGAAAACCTCAAGAATCTCAACTGGGTTTCCTCCAAAACTCTTAAATTCCTCCAAAAAGGATCTCCACATCATAAAATTCCTCCCAAAATCCATAAAAAAAACCATCACAGCTGACTCGAAATCTCTAAATTTCAAGTAAGAAGTAATCAATTCCTCAACAAAAACATCTGAATTCCCCATTTTAGGCAATTTTATGACATGGGTATGCACTTGTTTAACTAAATTTAAAGTATTAATCTTTCCAGGATCATCAAAGTAATCAGATATGTAATGTAAATGCGAAGATGAGAGAGAAAGAGATAGTACTGGAGTTTCAACTACGCCATTAACAATACCTCCAATAGAATGAGAAGTGAATTTTGGAAGCTTCGAGAATGAAGAAGGGGTTTGAAGTAGAGGAGAAGTGAAGCAGTGGAAATTAGAATTTGCAGTAAGTTTCTCCATTGATGAAATGGCCGTTGTTTTGAGTGAAATTGAGTGTTAAGCGGGAATTTTAGGCGGGTTTTCCATGGTTGGACCACCATAGTTGATCAGTTCTGGTGTGTGGATAAGGTTTATCCGACTGTAGTTTGGAAAGGAACTTATTGGTTGATCCGATACGATTAGGAAAAAAAAAAAATCAAGGAAATCAATTTAAGCACAAAACAAGGAATAACATACTAACTTTATGCATGCGAAAACATATAGAAATTTAAATTAATTGGCGGAAGAATTGTCTTTGCATTTTCTTTTCTAAAAAGAAATTGTTGTTCAGTTTAAATCCCCTCTTTTGTTCAAAAGAAGTAGTTAATTGATCCTTTTTTTAATCCTTTTTCTATTTTTAGTGTCCCCATGTGTTGCCATATATAATAGAAATTATAAAAAAATCTCATGTCATTATTTATGTTATTATAGTTTGATTAAAGTAGGGGGTGAAATTTCAGGGTATGGTTTGGATGTGTGCCTAGGCCAATCCAATCTGAACAAGTTTTAGATTTCGATTTTCCAATCTAAATCCAGACCAATCAGAGTTTGAGTCCGAGCCAATCCAATTCGAAATTTCAGACACTGGTTAAAATCCAATCCGAAATATTCGAAATTGTGTTTCAACCCTAGATTAAAATAATGCATTGTAGTGTAACATTGTAGAGGAAATCTCATGTCATTATTCATTGTAAAATCACTTTATCCCAAAATATTCATTTTTGTATAAAATTTTCATTACCATTCATTACCACTTGGGAATGTGGTATTGGGTGGTAATAAAAATTTGTGAAGGAAAATGGTGTTTTGTGATGGAGTTTCATTACCACAAAGTTTGACATAAGTATATTTTTAGTAAGTTCACGGCCAGTTTCTTTAGTGGTTATGCAAGATATTCAGACTAATCCCATTATCCCAATACTTTCCTCAACAGCTAAAATAATATTTCGGTTATAATTCCTTCTCCAAATTGACTTTACTTTAAAAGTCATAGTGATGTTATCACTAGACAGAATAATTTGATAACTGAATTTGATCAAATGATGGGTTATATATTAATTACTAGGACGAGCCAAGATTTAGCTTGTTTGAGTTAGATTAAAGATAGATAAAAATTATAGGTTGATGCTTGAACAAGCTTTTAAATTCTTGTTTGACTTTGGCTCATCAAGCATTTCACTGATATACATTTTAAGCTTAAGTCTCAACTCAACTTATCATAAACGATCAGATTTGATAAACAAGATTTTTCAGCTTCGACTATATTTGAAAGATTGAAGGAACAATTTTTAATTAAATACGAACATCAACATGAGTAGCTTGGAATTTAAAATAATTTAACATAATTATTTGTTTTAAATTTTAAAGGAAGACAATCATTAACAAGTACATGAACAAAGGATTATTTGTATAGCTTTGATTGAATTTTAACCAAACTTATTCTTTAGTTCTTTGCAATCCGATCGACTTTATTCAGATTGATGACAAACTACTAATTTATCACTATGATATATGAATGTGCATCTCACGTTGACTTTTTTTTATTTTTTGAGAATAAAATAGGTTTAACTTTCTAAAACACCTTCTACTTCTTTGATAAATTCCTTAAACACGTAACTTTTTATTCCAAAATTATACAAGATGTCACTATTATATGCTATGTTTGCTGTCATTCTAGATTGTTGTGGTAATTTCGGACAAGCTTTCGAAAGACGTGTGTCGACCGTCTACCGCCACTAGGTGGGATAATTAGAGCATGTTATGACATCATCTATACTCACTCTGTGTATTTTTACTTGTTACATTTTTCATAAGTGGATGTCTCTTTTTACTTGCTACAATTTTCATAAATAATGGATGTCTCTTTTTACTTGCTACATTTCTTTATTTTGTAATCACGGTCCACCAAAAAGTATCAATATTTCCCTTTATAATTGTCATATTCCTACATATAACTGCTAAATATTTGTCATTTTTTCTGTGAAGTAATGCCCAAATTAGTACATGCATACGTCCGTATAATGAGAACCTTACGCACGATGAACATGAAGGTCTAGATTATGAACATAAAGACCAATACAAATGAAAATGTACCAACAGAGATGTACGTATGTTCATTTGGTTTGTTGTCCATTTACATGTGTTTATTTGACTTATTATCCATGTACATGTGCTGAACACCATGCTTTATGTAGTAGCGTGTCCGAACTAAGGAGTAAATGACTGCGTAAAAAATAAAAATGGGTCCTAAACAGTAAACATCTGTCATCCGTGACAAAACTCAGATTCTCCGACGCAAATAACATCCAATGGCCAAAAAGCAAGCAAAACCAGACTCAACTCCCCGTCGAAACCGAGTCAAACCATCAACTCAACCAACAAACTCAGCTTCCAAAAACCTCCATAGCAGCAACACCAACCGATTCTTCGCCATCTTCTTCTTCATCGTATTTCCCGCCATATCCATACTCATCTTCCGCCATTTTAAACACTTTAATCCTCCTACTTCATTTGTTCATCAGCGAGGTCTCGTTAAATCAGATGTCAATTTCCAGGAAATTCTCACTGTAAATATCTCTTTCTTTCATTATACTAATCTTGTTTATGCGATTGTTTGAGTTTTTCTTCTTGTTTATGGTTATTTGCTGAAATTTCAAGTAATGCAGGAAAATTCTAGGGTTTCCGAGAATGTTAGTCACCGGCATTTCAGCAATCCTGTTTTGGCTTACATTACTCCTTGGTACGTAATTTTTGTCTTGTCTTTTCTTTCAATCGTATGATTATGACGTTTAATTGTTGCTCCTTGTTCAAATAATTTGACTAAAGTGTTGATTTGATAAATATGGAGAAATAATTTGACTCTGATATATTAGTCTACTTAATTTCCTATATGATTGTGGCGATTAATTGTATTTTAGGGACACGATCTAAGTTGTAATTTACTTAATTTCCTATATATATTCCATTATTAATAGGAAACTACCATGATGAGTACAACTCGTGCTCCGAATATGATTTTTGTGTAAATTTGAAGGTGTTTAATTGTGATATGAAATGGTATGTATATCTTCTTTCCACTCTGGATTAGTTAACATAATATGAGTTGAGTGATTGTGTGTTTAGAGGCGTTGGTATATATATTTTTGCTCAGCATATCTTGAGATTTCGAATTTCATCAATTATCATGAACTCGTCACTTAAATTTTGATGTGGAGGCCGAGGGTTGGTTTATATGGCTTTGCTTGCATAGACAATTGCACAAATTAAGGACACTTGACAATCAAGAAGAAATGCCTTGGGACATTTTGTGGTGATTGTTTCGTTACAGCTCTGTATGTGTTTGTCTGCCGATAGGAGAGAAGAATCTCATTAGCTCAAACCTCAAAGAGAACAAGAGGTTGTTATTAATGTGGAACTCAAGTTCCATACCTTGCTATAAAATCATAACATTTCACACCAGGATTTGCTCCCTAGGTGTCCTAGCAGGATGGCTTTGCTTTGGACATGTTCTTGCCCAAGGCCACCATCAGTATTGGCATCAACATCCATGCACAAGGACAATAGGACTTGAAAGGGCTGTGATTAGCTTTGCTGCCAATTAATGCAGGTCTATGCAAGAAAGCTACATTGAAGGGAGAACAGGGCTATAAACTTATATAAGCCAAATATAAGGGCCCCATTTGATCAATGTGGGACTCGAGTGGGGGATGCCCTTGCCTTTGGATTATAATAGTTTATTGGTAGCCTAAGAGATCTTATCTTGGTAATTGAGGTAGAGTGGACTGTTTATTTCTTTTTAATTTTTTGTAGGCTTTTAGCAAGCATTTCTTTCCTTTTGCTAATATGAGGTCCAATACTAATAGCTCCGTAATTTAATGGTGTAGGAATGCAGCAGGCTATGATTTAGCTAAAAGGTTCTCCCCCAAGTTTACACATGTATCACCTGTATGGTATGATCTTAAGAGGTATGACTTAACTGTAGTTGTTTAACTATTTTTTTTCTAGTCCTCGCATTTTGTAATTCGTTTAGTGATATCGAAACTAGCGTTTCTTTATAAATGACAATTGTCCTTTTATATATTCCTCTTATTGGTTTTGTTGCCCTTGTGCAACCCGTTATTTTGTCTTTGAATGCATTCCTTTCCTCTCTAATTTAGTTCTTTGCACAAGCTTGTTTAACTTCTCACCTGCATTTGTATTTTAGACTCTCTTAAGGTTTCTTTAGGATATAGTTTGCATTCATCTTAAAGAATGATCAAAATTCAATTACAACTAATGTTTATTGAGTGCAGATTTGAGAAAAAGAACACGTTTTCTCTCCTAATTTCTTTTAAACAGGGTCTTGATGCTGCATTATATTTTCCTTTAATTGTGGAATGGAGATTATCAGATTTTGTGTTTATTTCTTTATCTAGGTTTTCGTCTTTAGTGTGTGTTTGTGTGGGGTGGGTGTGTGGGTGTGGATTTGTTGTTTTGGGGGGGGGTCAGAAACATTTATTGTGTGTGTGTCGTTATGACTTGTGCCTACCTCTATTTTCTCTAACTTTTTTATTGTCCATTTTGCTCCCCATGTATGTGGGAGAGAGGATTCTTTTTTAGTCTTCTTGTTGATGATGTTTTCTAATGTATCAAACTTCTCTTACATATGTGGGGCCAGTCAAGGGACCAAATTAGTTCTGGAGGGAAGACACAACGCTGATGCAGGATGGATGTCTGAGCTGAGATTACGAGGAAACGCTCAGGTAGTACTGTAGTTAGTAGAACACAATTAAATTTTGTGTATTTGGTAGAGAAATTCACACCCGGGAGTTTCTTCTAGTACATCCAAATATGTTTCTGCTATTCTGTATGTCACTGACTTACTTCATCCTTGCTGCTGATGGAAGATATTAAATAGTATATGCAACTACAGTAGAATTATTAGACATTTATTTTTGGGTTCTTCTTTTGTGTATATTCTTTCCCTCCCCCAAATCTCCAATGTTCTATGGAATGTCAAGGTCAATGGAATTTGTTTTCCATGCATATAACATGCAATTTTTGACTTGTAGGTTCTACCAAGGGTGGTCCTTGAAGCAGTGCCAAGGGACCTGCTCAGAAACAAGAAACTGAGAGACAAAGCTATTGATCTTGTTATAACAGAGTGCAAGTAAGCAATTAATTCATGTAAATGTTGTGCTTTTAAGTGTATAATATTCAGCTAAAGGTATGTGGTCAGTGTTGAAGTCGAAAACAGTAGGAAAAGTGTATGCTGATGGATGTGTTAATGATTGTGCGCTATATTGGTTCTTTTGTTCATCTTCAATGTTCTTCATTGCACAGGGATATGGATTATGACGGTGTTGTCCTAGAATCTTGGTCTAGATGGGCTTCTTATGGTGTCCTCCATGATGTTTACATGAGGAAAATGGTAATCTAAGACTTACATTCTTCACATTGTCTGAATGCTGACCACTGCTTATTATATTTTATTCGTGATGTGAGTGAGTTTTGTTCCTGTTCCTCAAAAGAACTGGTGATAACTCATTTTAATTCGGTTTCTCAGCGATGCCTTCATATCAGAAAAAAGTATGAAACTAGCCTTTTAGTGAGACACTTTCTGCCTATCAGATAGATAGGTGCGCTCTTGAACTGGAAATTACTCACTAGGTTAATTAGACTGATGGGAATCCTGGCAGTTTCCTTGGTGTTGTGCATTGAGTTTGTGCCTTTGTTTTGGAACAATACACGATGCCTGCAAATAGGAATATAGGGTCAAATTTTTGTTGATATGATCAAAAGCTATTGACAGTTGATGTTTAGCTACTGAAGCAGGGGGTGGGGCTGTGGGGGAGGTCATTTTAGATATTTGATGTACAAGATATTCCTTTGCCTTGCCCTCCCTTTTACAATATACTTATCGATTTAAGATGATTTTTATTTTTTTTGGTTAATGTTTTAAACTTGTAATCACTTAATTTACAGTAATCTATTTGGTTGGCACAATAGAACACTTTTTAGGTTTTCCTGCAAATTTGTTGTAGTGCATAAGCAAATATAGGGTAACTTCTGCTCTATGGAGCTCTTGTAATGTTCTTCTTAGTCTTTTTTGTGGGACTTGCAGGCACTACAATTTATTAAGCAACTTGGCGATGCTCTGCATAATGTCAATTCACGTAGGGATAGTCAACCTCTGCAGCTAGTGTTTGTCATAGGTCCTCCATATTCAGAGAAGCTTGAAGCTCATGATTTCGGACCAGAAGATTTCCGGACCCTTGGGGAGTCTGTTGATGGTTACTCACTAATGACATATGACTACTCAAGTCCATATAGTCCTGGTCCTAATGCACCACTAAAGTGGGTGCGTTCCACGATTGAACTCCTCCTTGGTGCTGATAGAGAAAACCTTGCCAACAAGATATTTGTTGGAATCAATTTCTATGGGAACGATTTTGTAATAGCTGAAGGTATGCTATTTTCTTGAACTTCTCTTCTTCTGAATGACATTTTGTGAGCAAGGTGTTGGTTAATTAGTGTTACTTCCTCCGTTTCGTTTTTAATGCAACAATCTTACTTTCACGCACAACTAGACATTACTTTGACCATAAATATCTATAATTACATATAGGTAAAAATTATAAAAATTACGTATTATGAAAGTGGGTCACTAGACGAATCTAACAAGATCCCGCTTGACTATGTTTTTCATTATGTACAAATCACAACTCTTAGTCAAAGTGATAGGTGTGAATAGTGGAAAAGTCCAATGGGTGCATTTAAAACGAAACGGAGGAAGTATAATTTATTGGCAAAGATACTAGGAAGGACTTGGATGACCAAAGCATCTGTTCCTCATGCAATCCTTAAATTGTCCACCCTCTGCCTGGAATTAATAGTTGCATTTAGTTGTTAGGGATGTCCGGAGAAAGTCATCACCTTTCCTTAATAGAAATTAATAACGATTAGATTTCCAACTAGATCCCCATTTGAGTGGAATGGGGGAGGGAGTATAGGAGGGAGATTACTATGTATAGTGGGAATATAGTGACATCCTGGTGAGTCTTCAATCATAATTGGTTGGAATTTGGAACAATGTGACAATAAGTATGAATGAAAGCAGTCAGTTTCTTGTTTAGTCTGATTTCTCCTTGGCATTATTCACCTTATCATCTTTCTCCTGAGTTTGAAATTTGATCTGGCAGGAGTGTGACACCTGCCAAGCTATAGAATAAGCAATTCTATGGAAGCGGCGTCCTAATTTAGCTTAGCGTATTATCTAATGCTGAAATCGTTAGTCATTGGTTAAATGGTTTCATATGGACCATAAGACCCTTTTAGTTTTGACAGCTCTTTCTCGATTTATAGGTGGTGGCGCTCGAGCAATTACTGGCAGGGATTATCTCTCTCTAGTGGACCAATACAAACCCATCATAAGGTGGCAAAAGGACTTTGCAGAGCATTTCTTCTTGTACTCCGATGATCAACATCATGAACATGCAGTCTTCTACCCTACTTTGATGTCAATAGCAGAGCGACTAGAGGAAGCACGTTCATGGGGTGCTGGTATCTCAATCTGGGAAATAGGCCAAGGACTAGATTATTTCTTTGATCTTCTTTAGGTACAAACTCTAGTGACACGGTATCTTCTTAGAATCATGAGATAGTATTATCAACACAAATGCCAGTTATTAGCTAGTCTTGATCACCTCAGAGCATTTGGAGTCAACTCGGTCTTCCTCCATTGGCTGTTTAGTGGTCTTGGGATGCACCTCATTGGAACTTGTATATGGTCTGTTCTTCCTCCTACACAGGCTCGACCTGAGCTCGCTGAAAATCTTACATTTGATAGAATGAAAAGGAAAATCTTACAGTGGTGGAATTGAACTCACTCTGAAAAACTCAATTTTTGGTATAATTTACCAAGAATTACTTTTTTTTTTTTTTACTTTTTATGATATATTTGCATTTATTTTGCTACTTAAAATAAGATGTGAAAAAAATAGTAGTAACTATAATGGCAAGAATCAGAATGTCCGCAAGTAAGAATTTTTTTTATTGGCGGTACACGATGAGCCCCTCTTAGGGTGGTCTCTAAAAAATTCCAACAAGGCTAATATTCAAGGGGACAAGTGATGTATGAGATATCCATCTTGTGATCTCAAGGATCGGGATATTTGAACCATATATGCGCTCCCTATTTGTTGATAGGTCATCTTTTTGCTATAGTTTTATTGATGAATATCATCCTTGTAATATTTGAGTTAATTTTTCAGCACATACTGTATAAGTTGTTGCAATAAACTTTACTACCTTAGGATGGATGGATCATATTGATTTTGACCAATTTTAACTTACTTTTTTTTTTTTGGTCTCTTTTCGGGAACCCGTAGTAAGATCAATTTCCTCTGGGCTGCCCTCGCACAGGGCCACTCACCCAGAGGCTTAACAAGCCCCAAACCCCCTCCCCCCAACAATATTGATATTTTACTTCCACTAAGATTTGAACCTTGGTCTCCCATGTGAAAAATAGAATGCCATACCATTTTAACTTACTTATGGTATCAAATTTACTAGAATAAGAAAAGTAGTCTGTAGTATAAAAGATTTTAAGCAGTAGTACAACATATGACAAAAATTAATAAGCAAGTAGTACAACAGATGTCAAAAATCAATAAGCAGTGGTACAACATATGACAATAATTAATCATATTTTAGTGCTACCAATTGGACGGGTTTTGGATACTAATTCTTTTTTCTTTGGGTACCTGTATGGCATCTGTATAACTTCCCTACCTATCCAGTTAGATCGCCATTGACCGTCATGGTCATCTCAGTCAAAAGAAACCCTATCTCAGCCAGATGCCGGTATATTATACATACCTTACCGGTATCCATCATATGGGCCATTGCCAAATGGGCCTGGATTGATCCAGTACTTACTCAATGCGCATATGTGCCTAAAGATAAGTATCATAAGATGATAGAAATGTATTCAACCAATAGGAGTAGAGTCCTACCTGGCTAAGGACACTGCCGGCTCCTATAAATACCCCCACGATCTGAGTCATACTATACTTGAGACATCCCGTCTTTATCATTTACTGACTTAGGCATCGGAGGGGCGTTCCTCGGATCAACCCCCGAGGTTAGTTTACGTGTTCTGTCTTGCAGGACATTAAATCGACTTATCAACAGAGGAGATACCGGTTCACTCCCTACCATTTATTCCATACCAGAACAATTGGCGCTTGAAGAAGGGGTGAACTATATTTTGGTCTTAAGCCGCGATCGATCCAGCCCACTTATTCGCCTCATGGATCCTAAGCAGACCTTCGGGATGCCGGAAACAGACGAGAACAATGCCGTCGTGGGGGGTGGACCTCCTGGTTTCAACACTCCTCAACCGGTGATTGAGTCCTCCCAACCACCAGCCGACAAGGGAAAGAGGGCCACTGAGACCCCTCAACCTAACATATTCGAAACTTTGCAACATATGTTCTGCCCGGAACAGCTTCGGAGTGCTGCCGAAGTCTTCCAGGCCATGGCGAGTCAGACTCCACCAACTGGTCATGTTGGTAAGCGTTCCCTGAGCAGGCCACATAGTCCCGTGAGAAAGATGCGTTCTCTCGCAACTGGCCGACAGGGTAACTTAAGCCGACACGATCAGGATCAGGGGGAGAACTCAAAGACTCCCACATAGCCCATGGAGGAAGAGGATGAAGAAGATCACCATGACACCGAGATCCAACAGTCATCTCGACACAGGAGAGAAAGTGAGTTTGCTCGACGCAGAGCGCCGGTATCACTTCGGAATTCTCCATTCTCCACAGCTATACTCCAGGAGCCCATGGAAAGGATTAAAATGCCGACTTGCAAGTATGACTGGAAATCCGACCCTGAGGACCACATCTCTGCATATGAAGGACACATGCTACTGTACACTGACACTGATTCCGTGTGGTGTAAGGTGTTCCCTTCAACCCTAGCGGGCTTGGCACAAACGTGGTATAAAAGCATACCGCCGACAACTATTTTTGATTTTCGACAGCTCACGTCCATGTTTGTGACACACTTCGTTAGTAATAAGCGAAGGGAGAAAACTACCGGCGAGCTAATGTCCATCAAGCAGGGAGAGAAGGAGAGCCTGAGGGATTACATTAGTCGTTTCAACTATGAAGCCGTTACCATCCCTAGCCTGCAGCAAGAGGTCGCAGTATTGGCACTGATGACAGTTTTGAAAGAGGGAACTGCATTTAGAAGTTACCTAGGCCGCAAGAAGTTGACCAGTCTGACCGAAGTCCTTGGAAAAGCTAATGAGTTTATCCGGGGAGAGGAGTTCGATAAGGCGGCGACCTCGAAGAGGTCTGAAGGGAATGGCAAGGAGAAGGAGAGAGAAAAAGAGAAAACCGGAGAGATCGGAAGTCCGACAACTCCGGGAGAAGGGAGGAGAGCAACTCGGTCAAGAAGGGCCAAGAAGGACGACCAGACCGCTATCACAACTACATTCCCCTAACAATGTCCAGGGCCGAGATCTATGAATTGCACAAACAGGATGACAAGTGGCAGCGACCCAGGAATATGTATTATAAAGGCCGTGACAGATCCAAGTGGTGTGACTTCCACAAAGATCACGGTCATGTTACAGAAGATTGTAAGTACCTAAGAGACGGGATCGAAGACCTAATACGGAGAGGTTACTTCAAGCAGTACCAGGCGAAAACGGACCACCGTGAAGGGTCCCCCCAAAGAAGAAGACGATAAGAGAAAGTCCGTTAAAGAAAGAATGACCGAGATACACGTTATCTCAGGCGGCCCGGTCCATGGCGGAAGTATTCACGGTGCCAAAGCCAGTCTTAAGGAGGTAAGGCAACAAGTGAATTATCACAACACTGGCAAGTGGCCAGCGTCGCCACTCATGCCATCCGTCTCGTTCACAGCGGAGGACGCCTGATAGGGTGTCGTACACCTGTCAAAAATAATTCCTAACAAACCTTCTAACAATGTAGTAGGGTAAGTAGGGTCGAATCCACAGAGAGATGGTTGTTCTAATCTAGCTTCTAAGGTATGGAGAAACTAAACAAGATTAGGAATATTGAATTAAAGTTCTAAACAAATCAAACTACGAAAATCAAACTAAAAAGGATCCAGGGCAATGGTTTACCACGTTTATAACTATAATCTATCAAAATATCATCATTGGTTCAATTAATCAGATATCTAGAGCACATGTTAATCCTACGGTCGGGCCTTAACGCTCTCAAATCAACATATGCTAGTACGGTCGCTCTACATAATCAGATTTGCTAATTGTAGGTAAGCCTCTAAAGAGTACTATCTCTCGATCTATGACTCGATATTAGCAATATTTAATCAGACAATTGATCAGATTGCAAGATTAACAATAAAAACACTAATCAATTAGAGATATCAATAACTAATCAAACCATTAATAAGTATCAATCAAGAATCATAGCATATAAACATGGATTCCCAAACCCTAGAATATAAACTACTCAATCATGAAATAAATAAAGAAATTTAAATCTACAAAGAAAAGCATGATCAAAGAAATCAATGAAAGAAAAGAGATGAAAATTATAAACTCATGAATTAATGAAGAAAAGAGAAACTAGGGTTTGCCATGAAAAAACTAGAGAGAAAAGAAAGAAGGAAACTAAAGCTAAACCTAAGAATACAAAATATAACGTCAGAAAAGAAGAAGAGCTTTTGGGGAGAGAGAGAGAAGACCTATTTATAGTTTTTACAAAACCGGCTAAAAAAAGGCAAATAAACCCGTCTCGAGAAACCGCCCGGTCGGGCGACGGTGATTGAGGAGCTACGACAGAACAGCAAATCCGCCCGGTCGACCGGTCGGGCGCGCAAGCGATTTTGGCTCCTTTCTCGCCCGGTTGACCGGGCTAACATGCCTGAAAATTTCATTTCGCCCGGTCGACCGGGCGGGAAAACAGTGATTTTTGCGTTAACTTGCGAAGGCTGTATCTCTCGAACCAGAAGTCCATTTGGGGCGTGTGACCTATCGTTGGAAAGCCCTTCAAGTCTAGTTTCCAACCCAACTGGAATTTCTTGATTCTAAGAAGCACATCAAAAGTTATGATCAAAAGAGTATACATGACTCCTTTTTCACATTTCTTCTAATGATTTTCCGCTTCGTTTTCGCTCAAACTCGTACTAAGACGTATCCATACTATCCTTATGCATCGTAGCTTATTTCCAAGTGCTCCTATCCTCAAGCTCAGCTAAATATACTCCAAATACATTCTCATTACCTGAAATTCATCAAAAACAAGAAAACATACCGAATAGGAGTAGAATAACATAACTTAAGAATATGATGCAATAATGAACCTAAATATGAATTTAAATGCTCTAAAATGCAACCTAAATGCACCTTAAAACTATATGTAAATATGATTTATCAAACTCCCCCAAGCTAAACCATTGCTTGTCCCCAAGCAATAAGACATAGACATGGGAAAAGTAAGACAACCTACAATATAGGACTAAAACAGGGCTAAACACTCAACTGAAAACACAAGAGATATAATCACTACACAAACCAAGCATCGAAACAATCTCGAACAAAGCCGCATAGCATGTCATGTATCACAATCAACTCTTCAATCATACCACATACCATCTCTCCCAAGCTAGATTTAACCAAACCTGACAGACCTCACTATAGTCATGTGCGCTCAAATCTCTCATGTGTTTAAAGGATAAATGATGACACTCAACCTAATCAAGTCGACTCAGATGAAGCAAATACTCTTTAACTTTGACTTTTTGACTCACTTAACACTCAACAATACAATACAATACACAATGATCAAGAGGACTTTTAAGGGTTGTAATGGGGCAGAGGTTAAAGGTATGGAATAATTTGGGAATTGTGGTGGAAAAACCAAGAAGGGGGAGCATCATATAACTGAAAACATGACCAAGAAAGATCACAACAACTCCACGCAACAACCAACAATCTCCAAATATAATCAACAACCTTATTCACTCAAGAAATTCAATCATAACCCTTTTTATTTCACTTTATTCACAACTTTTTTTCCACTTCTTTTTCATTTCATTTTTCACTTTTTTTTTTCTCGAACTTACAATTCAATTTCAAAGCTCACTAAACATACTTTTCAATCCTTCTAAACCACAAATAGAGCATTTCAATTCAATACAAACCAAACCAAAACTAATACTCGCTCCCCCAAGCTAGGCTTAGGACAAATATCAAATGAGGCCAATGGCTTGTAATGTAGGTAGCAATCAAACATAGTCAGAAAGGCTCAGCGGGGCTAGAGGAAGGATAATATGAAAATAAGAATAACTCTGGAGCTAAGATCATGAAATAGAATGCCTCAATCATATCAAAATGTATGCACTATCAAATATCAAAGAGTACCAAGTCAAAATCAAGATCAATGCGACAACTAAGGAACTAATCACACATGAAAGAACATAACTGACACTGATACGTCAGTTTATAGGCACAAAAGCTCACTTAATTTAAGGTGTCTGCACAATAAAGTTAAATCGAACCAGAGAGAGATCAATCAATCTTACCACAAACAATCAATTGCGAAACAATCGTGCTATAAAGTATCATGCTCAAGATGAATGACGCTTGGGAAATGTAGTAAAATATCATCAAAGTTCTCAAAGAGTGCCAACAATAGTCCTATAGATGCAACTAATAAAATGAGATGAAGTCTAATATGAAATGAAATATGCTAATGCAACTAAGAAAGCAGTACAATTTTTTTGGTCACATGTAAACTCCCACTCCTAATGAGCAGTACAAACCGTGCAACAACCTATGAAAGCAATAAAAAAAAACTACTCTAAATGCAACTAACATGCGCTACGTAATGATGACAAACATCCTCCCCCAAGCTGAATGACACATTGTCCTCAATGTGAACAAAGAGGAATTAAATGAGGGAGAGGTACAACTTACAAAAGGGGTGGGTAATCAAAGGGAGTGTCAAAAAGCATCGACACCTCCACCACAATCGATAGTTGTAATGAGGCAGTGAACTTAGCCAAAAAAAATTGGCTATGCTTGCACCTAGCAAAAGACTTCATCACACATTAGCAAAGTTAGTCAAACCAAAAAAAAAAAAAAAAAAAAATAAAAAAATAAAAAAAGTATGAACAAAGTCGGGTTGCCTCCCGATAAGCGCTGATTTAAGGTCTTGCATGACCGTTTAAGACTAGTACATCACTCATAATAGTTCAATGCTCTAAGAAGCTTATCATATGTTCCTGCAAACATCTCAGAGCATATTACTTCCTCCGTTTCAAATTACTCGCTACACTTCTCAATTCACGGACTCCTAGGCAATTTTTGGAGAAGAGAGAGGTAGAGAGTAAAAAGAAAAGAGACCCATGTGAGAGGAGAGAGATAGAGAGAGTTTATTGCCCAAAAAGGAAGTGTAGCAAGTAATATGAAACTTCCCTATATGGAAAGTGTAGCGAGTAATTTGAAACGGAGGAAGTATATAAGAGTGGAAAGGAAAAATGAAAAAAATTAGTACTAAAAAATTACTAAAACTACCAAAAGAAAAATCAAGGGAAAAATTATATTTACAAGAAGAAGAAAAAGAAAAATCGTTAGTCATTTTACAGGACTCAAAAGAAGGAAAAGAAACCAATTGTACATTATTTACATTATCATGAGAGTCATTCAAAAGGGGAGAAAGAAGGAACGATGGAGGATATAATAAAGGGGAAGAAGGAATAAGATCAAGTTTTTTAGAGAAGGGAACATGAGACTCAAAAACAGTATCAGATGGAACCGACAAAGACTCATGTATTATCTCACTCTCAACTTTAGACTCATATGCAGATGAAAAGTTTATAGAAGAAGTGTGAGACACTTCACTCTCAACTAAGGATTCGTCGACATAGAGACACTCACTACCAACTTCACCAATTACACCCTTACCTTCTACCAAACTATCATGAGTCATATCAACGCCTTTCTCCTCCGGAGTATAATTCTCAACACCAAAATCATCATCATCAAGTATAACCTGTTGATTAGTAGATTGTTGCACAACAAGTAATTCAATAGATTTCGCTATGTTTTGATAATCATGAGCTAATTCTTTTAAATCTTCATGCTGTTTAACCATATACTCTTTCAACATGTTAAATAGTTCCTGACGCTCTGATGTTTCGGGTTGAAAATAATTATTCACTTCAGGTTGATAACATTGAGTATAATCAGGCACATAAGACTCATTAGGGTAATGGGAATATTCATAGGCATTCATGCTTAGATTTTGTGAATTTTGACAATCACATGATGCATCATAAACACAATCATTCGCATTATTATACCCAAAATAATCATATTGCCCTTGATAATTCGAAAAAACATCCCCCCTCCGAACAAAAATTATACGACTCCATAACACACTAAAACAGAGAGGAAAACAAAGAAAAAAAAAAACTATTCACAAAAAGAATGAAAGGAAAAAAAAATATATACGAGTTTAGTATCACCAACAATAAAAACAAAATAAAACAATACCGTCTCCCAAGAACGGCGCCAAAATTTGATAGGGTGTCGTACACCTGTCAAAAATAATTCCTAACAAACCTTCTAACAATGTAGTAGGGTAAGTAGGGTCGAATCCACAGAGAGATGGTTGTTCTAATCTAGCTTCTAAGGTATGGAGAAACTAAACAAGATTAGGAATATTGAATTAAAGTTCTAAACAAATCAAACTACGAAAATCAAACTAAAAAGGATCCAGGGCAATGGTTTACCACGTTTATAACTATAATCTATCAAAATATCATCAATGGTTCAATTAATCAGATATCTAGAGCACATGTTAATCCTACGGTCGGGCCTTAACGCTCTCAAATCAACATATGCTAGTACGGTCGCTCTACATAATCAGATTTGCTAATTGTAGGTAAGCCTCTAAAGAGTACTATCTCTCGATCTATGACTCGATATTAGCAATATTTAATCAGACAATTGATCAGATTGCAAGATTAACAATAAAAACACTAATCAATTAGAGATATCAATAACTAATCAAACCATTAATAAATATCAATCAAGAATCATAGCATATAAACATGGATTCCCAAACCCTCGAATATAAACTACTCAATCATGAAATAAATAAAGAAATTTAAATCTACAAAGAAAAGCATGATCAAAGAAATCAATGAAAGAAAAGAGATGAAAATTATAAACTCATGAATTAATGAAGAAAAGAGAAACTAGGGTTTGCCATGAAAAAACTAGAGAGAAAAGAAAGAAGGAAACTAAAGCTAAACCTAAGAATACAAAATATAACGTCAGAAAAGAAGAAGAGCTTTTGGGGAGAGAGAGAAGACCTATTTATAGTTTTTACAAAACCGGCTAAAAAAAGGCAAATAAACCCGTCTCGAGAAACCGCCCGGTCGACCGGGCGAAATCCGCCCGGTCGGGCGACGGTGATTGAAGAGCTACGACAGAACAGCAAATCCGCCCGGTCGACCGGTCGGGCGCCCAAGCGATTTTGGCTCCTTTCTCGCCCGGTTGACCGGGCTAACATGCCTGAAAATTTCATTTCGCCCGGTCGACCGGGCGGGAAAACAGTGATTTTTGCGTCAACTTGCGAAGGCTGTATCTCTCGAACCAGAAGTCCATTTGGGGCGTGTGACCTATCGTTGGAAAGCCCTTCAAGTCTAGTTTCCAACCCAACTGGAATTTCTTGATTCTAAGAAGCACATCAAAAGTTATGATCAAAAGAGTATACATGACTCCTTTTTCACATTTCTTCTAATGATTTTCCGCTTCGTTTTCGCTCAAACTCGTACTAAGACGTATCCATACTATCCTTATGCATCGTAGCTTATTTCCAAGTGCTCCTATCCTCAAGCTCAGCTAAATATACTCCAAATACATTCTCATTACCTGAAATTCATCAAAAACAAGAAAACATACCGAATAGGAGTAGAATAACATAACTTAAGAATATGATGCAATAATGAACCTAAATATGAATCTAAATGCTCTAAAATGCAACCTAAATGCACCTTAAAACTATATGTAAATATGATTTATCAACGCCAAGGGGATTATCTACCCTCATGATGATCCGCTGGTAGTATCTCTCCAGATTTCAACGGCGATGGTCCATCGCATCCTGGTAGATGGCGGTAGCTCTGCCAATATTCTCTTCATGCCCACATTCGAGAAGATGGGGCTAGGGAGATCTTGTCTCAAGCAGGTCTCGTACCCAGTAATCGGTTTCACAGGAGCATCGGTCGTCCCTGAAGGCACCATTAAGCTGGGGGAAGGATCTCATTCTCGAGATCTCTTGGTGGAGTTTTGGGTAGTTGATGTACCGGCAGCCTACAATGCCATTATTGGGCGACCACTGATCCACGACGCTCAGGCCGTAGTGTCAACTTATCACCTGACGATGATCTACACGTCAAACAATGGAAAGCCGGAGAGGCTGAAGGGGAACCAAGAATCAGCCAGAGCCTGCTATCGGACGGCTCTTAAGAATTCTAATCACAAGCTACCGACAGAGTCCCCACCCTCAGAGAGAAAAAGGCGAAGGGCAGAGAATAAAGCAAACAAAGACTTGTCTATGGAGAATTTTGAGGGAAGGCCGGCAGATTTGCCGAGACCTAGCCCTGAAGGAGAGACCGAGGAGATCAGCCTAGAGCTAGAGAGGCCAGAAAGGACGGTCAAAGTTGGAGCCGACTTGGCCGACAATGTCAAAGTCATCTTAGTCAGTTTACTTCGAAGCAATGCTGACGTCTTCGCATTTTCAGCGGATGAAATGCCGGGAATAGATCCCGCGTTTATGGTACACCGGCTAAATGTCAATGAGGAAGTAAGGCCGGTGAAACAGAAGAAGCGAAACTTCTCTGCCGAGAAGAACGCAACCATCAAGGAAGAGGTGGGCAAGTTGTTAGCGGTCGACTTCATTGAGCCCTGCGACTATTCAGAGTGGCTAGCAAATGTGGTCATGGTGAAGAAAGCCAATGGGTCCTGGCGGATGTGTGTGGACTTTACCGACCTCAACAAGGCATGCCCAAAAGACTGCTATCCATTGCCTAGGATCGACCAACTGGTTGATTCTACTAGCGGTCATGCGCTGCTAAGCTTCATGGATGCCTTCTCTGGATACCATCAGATCAGCCTCCTGGAGGCGGACAGGAACAAGGCGGCATTCATAACTGACGCCGGGGTATATGCATAAAAGGCCATGCTATTCGGCCTAAAGAATGCAGGAGCTACCTACCAGAAGCTGGTGGACAAAATATTCGCGCATCAGAAAGGCTGGAATGTCGAAGTCTACGTCGACGATAGCATCGTCAAAAGTTTGACTGAAGAGGCCCACATCATGGACCTCGAGGAAACATTCGCAACTCTACGAAAATACCAGATGAAACTTAACCCTAAGAAGTGCGTATTTGGAGTAAGATCAGGCAAATTTCTCGGCTTTATGGTCAGTGAAAGGGGAATAGATGCCAATCCTGATAAGATCAAGGCGATAAGTGACTTACCGGAGCCCAAGAGTATCCGCGACATCCAAAAGCTGATCGGCAAGATGGCGGCATTAACGAGGTTTGTCTCCAAATCGGCTGAGAAAGCGCTGCCGTTCTTCAAAGTTCTGAGAGGAAACAAGAAGTTCGAATGGGGGGATGAACAGAAGCAAGCCTTTGAGGCCGTTAAAGAACACTTTAAGCAACTACCAACTATTACCCGACCCGAGATGGGGGATAAGCTGCAATTATACGTCTCTGTGTCGGCTAAAACGGTAGCGGCGGTACTGCTGGTGGAAAAGGATAAGCAGCAGCATCCTATCTACTTTGTGAGCCATGTCTTGGCTGGGGCAGAACAGAGGTACGAATTGCTGGAGAAGATGGCATACGTCGTGCTGGTAGCGGCTATAAAACTGCGACCATACTTCGATTCACACACCATCCAGGTGCTCACAAATCAGCTGCTAGAAAAGGCGCTCCATAAGCTAGATACAACCGACAGGTTGCTGAAATGGGCAATAGAACTGTCCGAGTTTGATATCGAATATCGGCCGCGAACAGCTATCAAGGCACAAGCTTTGGCCGACTTCATAGTTGAGACCACATGCGATGAAGTTGAGGGACCAGCCGGCACCTGGCAAATATCTGTGGACGGCTCAGCGGCCCAAACAGGGGCAGGCGCCGGGGTGGTCATGACGTCTCCCGAAGGAGACACTTTCGAGTATGCCGTCCGCTGTGGGTTCAAAGCATCCAACAATGAAGCAGAGTACGAAGCTGCAATAGCGGGGATTAGTTTATGCATAGCGTCCGGAGCAAAGAAAATACGGATGACAACGGATTCCCAGCTCATATCAAGCCAGATTGAGGGCACCTACGAAGCCAGGGAACCGGTAATGCAGAAATACCTACAGAAGGTAAAAACAGATAACGGCTCCACTGCAGAGCTTCGAGGTAGTACTGGTCCCCCGCACAGAGAATATGGCAGCCGATGCTCTATCCAAGCCAGCAAGTTCAAGCACCATATATCTCAAGCGCAGCGTCATGATAGAAATGCTGCCAGAAAGGAGCATCGAGACCGCCAAGGTAGAGGTAAACGAAGTCACTCAGAAAAAGGAATGGTACGACGACGTATTGGCGTACAAGATGAAGGAAAGTTTACCTACCAATAAGATGGCGGCAAAAAAGCTGAAAAGAGAGGCTCTCTGGTTCTGTGTTTTCCAAGGCCAACTGTACAAGAAAGATTTTTCACTCCCACTCCTGAGGTGCGTAAAGGCCCACGAGGCCACGAAAATAATCGAAGAAATACACGAAGGGGTATGTGGAAACCATATCGGTGGAAAGACGCTTGCACTGAAGGCCCTAAGAGCCAACTTCTACTGGCCGACAATGTTGATGGACGCGCAGGCGTATGTAAAGAAATGCGACAAATGCCAGAGGTTCGCACCGGTCATTCATCAGCCGGTAAACGATTTGCAGCCGATCCTGAATCCAATCCTTTTTGCTCAGTGGGGGATGGATATCATAGGACCGTTCGCGCCAGCATCTGGAGGAAGGAAGTTCCTGATAGTCGGAATTGACTACTTCACAAAGTCGATTGAGGCCGAACCAACTGCAAAGATAACGGCTAATCAGGTTAGGAAGTTCATCTGGCAAAACCTCATCACAAGGTTTGGAATTCCCATGGGAATAGTCATGGACCATGGCGTCCAGTTTGATTGCGGGCCGATAAAGAACTTCTTGAACCCGTACGGCATCAAGTTTGCATACTCATCCGTGTGCCATCCCTAGAGTAATGGCCAGGCCGAAGCCGCCAATAAACAAATTCTCAACGCCCTCAAGAAGAAGTTAGATGATTTGAAGGGTGCCTGGGCTGTAACACCCCGATAATTCTCTCTTTTCAGAAATACCTTTATAATACAAAACTTAGAGAATTACCCAAGTATTATCGCCCGTGTGATAACGTATCGGCTTATTCAGAATTTTGCAGTGGAAAACATCAAACTAAACTTTGTAAATAATAAATTAAGTACTTCAAAAACAAACCACTTTATGAAAGTCTATCAACCAACTTAATAATAACATTATCTGACTAATGCAGAACAAGATAACAAAACTAAATTTACACAGCTCTACATTCCCGCATTCCCAATGATGCTACATCTCGCGAACCCGTAAATGTCAATGCTTTAGAGAATCTGCTCACCAAAATTGGGTCATCACAGGATCAATAAGGCAAAGCCATGATCAACACACACAACAAAGCACGTAATCGGCAAAGCCGAGTACTACATATCAATACATAAAACAATCCTAATCATGATACTAAGGAATAATAACGAGTTAAATAATAATACAACAATATAACATTCTCGCGATAACTTCTACTGAACTAAACTTTAATCAACTTTTATTATATTAAATGGAATAGTTATTGGACCGAGTTGTCTAACTAAAAACCCGTCTGCACCTAGGAAGACGAAATACGGGCGCGACTCCGTATTCCATAATGACCTACGATATCGAGGAACCTTTAAATAAAAAGAGGAATGGTGATCAATCCAATTCCCGAAAAAGCCATGGCCCGCTCACCATGTACCCCAACTCGATTGTCCAACTTCAGACGTGCACAAGTCTAAAGTTTATTACTATCCAAGTTACACTTTACGTGATTTACAATTTATTACTTGTTATGACACACATACAAGCAACACATAATATAATTTAACATTCACAATTAAACTTCTTTTATCTTAGGATTAAATAAGTGATCACACAACTTACAATCCAAGATTACTTTCTTTAATTCCAACCTTTCTTACTTTGTTGAACCTAGCCAACAATCAATCTTACCTTTCAAAGGCATAACTTGTCAACTTACCAAATAAGGCCCACAAATCCTCATAAAGTAGTGAAATACAAAAAGGGAACAACGATCAAACATGATCCAATACTAATAAATATATTAATTCCCCCATGTGAATTAATAAATAAAGTTCCCAATCCAATTAACATGCTTGCATCAATATTCCATACAAACATGATATTCTACTCATAATCAAATATTAAAATCAACATGTTTGCACACAGGCATAAAACATGCAAAATCCATCATAATAAATATCATACACGAACTCAACATAGTTCCTATACATGATACTATATAATCCTCCTTTATAAAATCATGATACTATCTCAATCATCACATAGGTATGTACGTACCTTGTGTAAACTAGTTGACGGCCACTTTAGCCCCTTTAGAAATCTCCTACGGAATATTCTCCGCCTAGAATTCAAATATAACTAAAATCAATACTCTTAAATAAAAAGATAGCAACTTAAAAATATTTAAAACCCCCTTTAAACATATTCAAAAGTTGATTTTACTATCAAAACTTCCATTACTTTTAATTCCTAGCATAGTACTACCATACTAGTAATTAAAATTCTTAAAATTCCCTAAATAAAATGCTTTCTGAAATTCCAGCAACTTATAAAATCATAAAACCTTCTTTAAACCCTCTTAAACATGTTTAAAATCATAAATTAAATTAATCTCATAGTATTTAATATGCTACTATGGTTTTCTAATCATTAACACCCTAAAAATCCATGCTTTAATTATTAAAACTTAAATCTAACAATAATAAACAAATCTGAATTTTTATTCTTATAATATAATATATATATGAATCAAGATTATTCATTAAAACAGTAAATTAACATTGATAATCATGATTAACATTAAAATAAAGCATAAAAACATAGTCTTTAATGGAAAACTTGAGGAAAAGGAAAGAATTAAACCAACTCAAGATGAAAAGGAGGATGCGCCGGCCAAGGAAGGTCTTGGTGGCAGCAGCGGCGGTCCACGGTGGTCAACGGCGGCGGCGGTGACGTTTCTTAGCGAAGAAGAAAGCGTTACTTGAAGAAGAAGAAACAAAAGCTTGAGAGGAAAAAGAAACAAAATTACGTGGAAGAGGAGAGAGAGAGAGAGAGCCGAAATTTTTGAGAGAATGAGTGAAGAAAAATAATTTGTGTAGGGTAAAATAATTGGGCTTAGGGTATTTATAGTTAGGGTTTCCTTTTGGGCTTAGGAAAAAGGAATTTAAGTTTAAATAGGATTCGATGATAACTAGGATTGATGAATGAGGACTCCTAGTATCAATATAACTCCTCTTTCCTAATCTACTTAGAATTTGGGTTCCTCAAGTCCATTAGACTTCTTTTCTAAATCAAATTCATATTTCAAACCTTTTTCAAAGCATGATTAATTAAAATATTTTCAATTTCCTTAAATCCTTAAAATAATTTCATTTGACTTTCAAAAATAGTCAACCTACTTTAATAATAAAAATCATTTGAACTAAAATATAAATATATAAATGATAAAATATATTTATAAAATCCTTTAAAATTATGGGGGATTACATTACCCCCTTAAAAGAAGTTTCGTCCCGAAACTTGACACGAAAACTCACATATCTTTCAAAACTTGAACTAAACTTTTCAAAAGTTTACGAAGAATTTTGCCACTGGTGCACACTTTTGCTAACTTAAAACACCTGTGTTCCTTATGAACACGCTTTCTTATGCGGAGAGTCTACTTCTTTAGCACTAACATGTGCAAATTACTCAACATAGGCATACATATGCATAAAAATCTCATGAAAAATAGACAAAAAGCGCGAAATTTATCGCATTCTATCCCCCTTAAAGAAAACGAGTTACGCCCTCGTAACTCACCTCAAGGAACAGATCTGGATACTTCTTTTTCATCTCATCTTCGGCTTCCCACGTTGCCTCCTCAGATTCGTGGTTAGACCAAAGTACTTTCACGATGTAGACATCCTTATTGCGTGTACTACGCACTTTTCTGTCGAGAATCCTGACAGGCCTTTCCTCATATGTGAGGCTACTATCGATCTGAATTCGTTCAGGCTCTAGGACATGACGTTCATCGGGAATATAGCGCTTAAGTTGAGAAATATGGAACACATCATGCATCTTCTCAAACTCCATTGGCAATGCCAATCTGTAGGCAACTTTCCCAATTCGCTCCAGAATCTCATATGGGCCTACATATTTAGCACTTAACTTGCCCTTTTTCCCAAATCGCATGACTCCTTTAGTAGGTGATACTTTCAAGAACACTTTATCACCTATAGCAAACTCATCTTCGCGACGCTTCAAGTCTCGCATAACTCTTCTCGTCTATCTTGCGCAGCTTGAATTCTAGCCCGAATCGCTCGACATTCTTAACAGTCTCCTCAATAAACTCTGTCCCCAAGACTATATTTTCGCTAAAGTCATTCCAACAAATGGGGCTTCTACATTTCCGTCCATATAAGGCCTCAAACGGTGCCATCTTAATGCTCGTATGGTAACTATTGTTATACGAAAACTCAATCAGGTCTAATTGGTCCTCCCAACTACCTTGAAAATCAATAGCACACGCTCTCAACATATCCTCCATCGTCTGGTTAGTCCTCTCAGTCTGACCATCAGTCGCAGGGTGAAAGGCTGTACTCATCTTCAATGTTGTCCCAAGATTTAATTGGACCTTCTTCCAAAATTTAGAAAGGAATCTAGAGTCCCGATCAGAAATGATATCCTTTGGAACTCCATGCAGTCTCACCACATGCTTAACATATGACTTGGCTAGTTGCTTCTTCTTCCATGTCTCTTTGATCGGTATGAAAACAGCCGACTTTGTCAGACGGTCCACAATAACCCAAATAGTATCATTACCACTCCTTGTTCTAGGCAAAGCAGTTACAAAATCCATCGATATGGAATCCCACTTCCATCCCGGAACCTCTAATGGTTGAACTTTCCCCATGGGTCGCTTGTGATCTATCTTCACCTTCTGACAGGTTAGGCACTTAGACACATACTCAGCTACCTCTCGCTTCATATTTGGCCACCAATAGATCTGCTTAAGGTCCTTATACAGCTTGTCACCCCCAGGGTGCACAGAGTACGACGTATTATGACCCTCATCCATAAGACGTCTCTTAATCTCGCCACACTTTTGTGGTACACACCACCTACCTTTGAACCTCAGACTACCATCATCATGAATCTTGAAATCACTTTCCTTGCCCTGACCCATCTTCTCCTTTATCTTCTCTAAGTGCTCATCCCCAACTTGACCCTCTTTGATCTCGTCTAGAATTGACAATCCCAATGATAAAGCACTCAATCTTGCCTCGATCTCCCCAGGATTTAAAATTTCTAGGCTAAGCCTTTGCATATCTCGACACAACTCCTCAGGAACTATCAAGGCACTCATGCTATGACTCGACTTCCTACTCAGTGCATCAGCGACTACATTTGCTTTCCCCTCATGGTATTGGATGTCTAAATCATAATCCTTTATCAACTCTAGCCATCTCCTCTCGCCTCATATTAAGGTCTTTCCCGGGTAAAGATGTACTTCAAGCTCTTATGGTCTCGTGAATATTTTGCAAGTCACTCCATACAAGTAGTGTCTCCAAATCTTCAAAGCAAACACAATGGCAGCTAACTCTAGGTCATGGGTAGGGTAATTAGCCTCATAAGGTTTCAATCGACGCGACGCATACGCAATCACCTTCCCATTCTCGTTGTAACACACATCCCAAACCATTCTTCGAAGCATCACTATATACCTCAAATCCCTCATTCCCATCAGGTAGGGTCAAAACAGGCGCGGAGGTTAAACGATCCTTCAAAATCTGAAAGGCTTCTTCACACTTTTCACTCCACTCAAATTTTGACTCTTTTTTTCATCAAATTGGTCATAGGTCTTGCTATCTTCGAGAAATCTCTCACAAATCTTCTGTAATAACCAGCTAGACCTAAGAAACATCGGATATCAGACACATTCTTCGGAGTCGGCCACTCACTCACAGCTTGAATTTTAGCAGGATCTACAGAGACTCCTTCCTTAGACACATAGTGACCCAAAAATGCTACCTTCTCCAAACGAAACTCACACTTAGAGAACTTGGCATACAATTGATTCTTCCTAAGCGTCTCCAATATGATCCTCAAATGCTCATCATGCTCCTTCTCGTTCCTCGAATAGATCAGGATATCATCAATGAATACGACCACAAATTTATCTAAGAACTCATGGAAAATCCTATTCATTAAGTCCATAAATATGGCAAGTGCATTGGTTAACCCAAAAGGCATTACAAGTGAACTCATAATGACCGTAACGAGTCCTAAATGCAGTCTTAGGTATATCCTTGTCGGCTACTCTCAACTGGTGATACCCCGAACGCAAATCAATTTTCGAGAACACGCTCGCTCCATTTAATTGGTCAAATAGGTCGTCGATTCTAGGCAAAGGGTACTTATTCTTGATGGTTACGTTATTCAATTCCCTATAATCAATACACAACCTCATACTCCCATCTTTCTTCTTGACAAATAACACAGGAGCTCCCCAAGGTGATGCACTAGGTCTAATATAACCCTTATCGAACAATTCTTGCAACTGCGCCTTCAACTCACTCATTTCCGGAGGTGCCATTCTATAAGGTGCCTTAGATATAGGAGCAGTTCCAGGAACTAAGTCTATGGTGAACTCAACAGCTCTCGCAGGTGGCATACCTGAAATCTCACTTGGAAACACATCCATAAACTCGTTCACAATTGGAACATCTTCGATACTTACCCCAACCTCTTTACCCACATCTTGCACACTACAAAAATATAACTCACACCCCTTCTTCATCAACTTTTTCACTTGCATTGCGGAGATGACCCCAAAGCTCTTGGATTTCCCAAAACGTCTATACGAAGTCAGCTTACCCAAAGGGTTCCTTAAAGTTACTTTCTGAACTTCACAATCTATCTTGGCCTTGTATAAACTTAGCCAATCCATCCCCAGAATTACATCTAGGTCTCCCAGATTAAACTCTATCAAGTGAGAAGGAAAAACACAGTCTCCTATCTTTAGAGGCAAGTTTCTAAACATCTTGGTACACCTTATGGTCTCACCAGTAGGTATACTAACAGGCAAATTAATCACTTCAAAATCGATTAATTCCAGACTTTTAATAACAGACGACGAGACAAAAGAATAAGTCGCCCCCGAATCAAATAACGCTTTAACTTGCACGGTGTTAATAGAAAAAGTACCAGACACTACATCGGCAGATCGTTCAGCTTCGTTGCGACTCATCACGAACAGCTTTCCCGGAGCCTTGTTCTGGTTGTTCTCACTGGCAGGCTTGTTATAGCTTCCTTGATTGTTCCCGTGCCCCCGCAGTGCTTCGAACCCCGATTTCCCGGGCCGGCCGAATCCAGGCCTCGCTTGGTTACTACCCCCATTGCCATTTTGCTCCTTCTTTTGCTTAGCAAAGCACTCATACTCCCTATGGCCCTTCTTATGGCAGTAGTTACAAATAACTGGTTCCCCCTTACGGCTCTACCAGGGTGGTTGTTGCTACACTTTTGCGCAAGGATACACTCTTTCAGCTCGACCCCTATTGCGGTTATCCCGGTTCTTTGTTTCCTTGGAAATTCCCATTACCATTCCTATTCTTCTTGAAATTCCCCCGGTTTCCCCCAAAGATTAAAGTCCTTCCTCTTCTCACCTACCACCGGATTCTTTTTATCCCGCCTCGACCGGAGTCCATAAATATGGGCGGCTCTCCCATACACGATATCTAGGGATGTAAAGGTCTCACCTCCTAATCCCGCTTGTATCTCATCAGTCCAACCCCCTGCTCAAATCTCCGAGCCTTCAACTCTGCAGTAGCTACAACCTCGGGTGCAAACCTCGACAAAGGCTATGAATTTACCGTAATACTCGAAATGGTCATACTACCCATCCTAAGATTAATGAATTCCTGGGCCTTCGCTTCCTCATAAATGCAGGGTAAAACTTCCCCCTCAAGGCAGTCACAAAAGCCTCCCAATTGAACCCTTCTCTAGCACTCGCCTCTAACTCCATTCTCCCTCCACCATAAATCAGCCTCATCCTTAAGATACAACACAGCTTGACCCACTCTCAAATTTTCAGGGCGCTTTACAACCTCAAAAAGTTTCTCAAATTCCCTAATCCAGTTTTCTAGGAAGGTAGGGTCGCTTGCCCCTTATAGTATGGTGGCTTAACCTTAGCTAGCCTTTCGAACATATCCCAAAGACTCTCGGGACGCTCGGCTCTCCCCCGAGTCAATTTCTCCGCCAAGAGGCGAATAGCAGCAGCTAGATCGTTGTTGTTAGCCATTCTATTTCGGGACATGTAAGTAATATAACTCTATTTTAGGTTCCAGCATAACTCACATTTCCATCTAGGAAGGCAACATTTGATTTGACCATTAAAGATCGCATCAACAGACAATTTCTCAACTAGTTCCAAGTTCGATATGAAATGTTCTCTAATGATCACATAATCATCCATGTAAAATATATTCACATCAACATGCAAATAGAAGCAAGCAAGCAAGAATATAATTGCCTAATGAATATAAAAAAAATAATCCCATTATGTGCCCAGAATAAATTTTTACTCACTCATATAATTAAGTAATAACTTTTATTCTTCCATAACGGGTATTTAAATGAAATAATTGTTGCTATAATATTATACTTTCCTAAAAGGAACCATGATTGTAAAAAAAATAAAACTATGCTATCACTGTTGGTCGACTAACCAACTGAATATAATATTATTTCCTCTATTGCTAAGAAGAATAATAAAAATAAATAAATAAATAGTAACCTAAGGTATCACATTATCATTTCTGTCCTCAGTTTCTATGTATAGCCCAGGTACGAAGATCTCATCTTCAGACTCATCTATGTCCTCATCATAATACTCGACATATCTCCTTTGTCGTTTTGATCTCCTCGAAGGTTGAGGCTCTTCATCCTCTGACTCTGAATCAGTTTCAAACCTGAACCAAGCACGATAGATGTCTTTTCTAGTCTGGCCTCTAGCATGGTCGAACTCCACAATGAGCTCATCATCACTGGTTACATCCCTCCTCATTAAAGTACGCATAATCCAATCCAGACTGGTATATTCATTATCAATAAGTGCAATGTCCTCATCACTTTCATCGTCACTCAGAACAATGGGGTTATAATAGCTTCCTAATCGCGCGACATGATTAATGATCTACAACAAATAAATATATTCAATAACATTTTTTTTTTTAGTACTCTCCCTGTACGTAATTCCCAACAATAACAATAAAATATACCATCAACATCATAGGCACAAAATATAACAATCAGCAGGGAAGAAATATATAAACAGTTGCAGGGAAGAAAAATAATCATGAATAGTTAGCAGGGAAGAAAAATATTAACATACTGAACTAACTATTCAATGCAGACATATAATATTGCTATCCTATATGCCCTTCCTATGCTACCCATTCTCACAATATTACAAGTAAAACTTCAAAGCCATGAAGAAAAATAATGCAGACACTTTTATAAAATAATAAAATTAAGTGTCTAAAAATAAAATATTTCACCATAAAAAAACTCGAACATATAAAAAAATTCGATAGAAAAAAAAATTCAGCTACCTGAAAAAATAACTTCGAAATTCAATTCCAAAAAAAATATTCGGCCCCTTTAAAAAAAATTTCGGACCCTAAAAAAAAATTTCGGTTCTCTTTAAAAAAAATATAAATATATATATATTCCTATAACAAATAAGTAGGAGCAACTCTAAGAGTTTATTCAAATAACTAGTAAGTTAATTAGGCGCCTAAAATTTTTGAAAATAACCTAAAGCTCTGATACCACTTTGTAACACCCCGATAATTCTCTCTTTTCAGAAATACCTTTATAATACAAAACTTAGAGAATTACCCAAGTATTATCGCCCGTGTGATAACGTATCGGCTTATTCAGAATTTTGCAGCGGAAAACATCAAACTAAACTTTGTAAATAATAAATTAAGTACTTCAAAAACCAACCACTTTATGAAAGTCTATCAACCAACTTAATAATAACATTATCTGACTAATGCAGAACAAGATAACAAAACTAAATTTACACAGCTCTCCATTCCCAGATTCCCAATGATGCTACATCTGCGAACCTGTAAATGTCAATGCTTTAGAGAATCTGCTCACCAAAATTGGGTCATCACAGGATCAATAAGGCAAAGCCATGATCAACACACACAACAAAGCACGTAATCAGCAAAGCTGAGTACTACATATCAATACATAAAACAATCCTAATCATGATACTAAGGAATAATATCAGAGTTAAATAATAATACAATAATATAACATTCTGCAGATAACTTCTACTGAACTAAACTTTAATCAACTTTTATTATATTAAATGGAATAGTTATTGGACCGAGTTGTCTAACTAAAAACCAGTCTTCACCTAGGAAGACGAAATACGGGCGCGACTCCGTATTCCATAATGACCTACGATATCGAGGAACCTTTAAATAAAAAGAGGAATGGTGATCAATCCAATTCCCAGAAAAAGCCATGGCCCGCTCACCATGTACCCCAACTCCTGATTGTCCAACTTCAGACGTGCACAAGTCTAAAGTTTATTACTATCCAAGTTACACTTTACGTGATTTACAATTTATTACTTGTTATGACACACATACAAGCAACACATAATATAATTTAACATTCACAATTAAACTTCTTTTATCTTAGGATTAAATAAGTGATCACACAACTTACAATCCAAGATTACTTTCTTTAATTCCAACCTTTCTTACTTTGTTGAACCTAGCCAACAATCAATCTTACCTTTCAAAGGCATAACTTGTCAACTTACCAAATAAGGCCCACAGTCCTCATAAAGTAGTGAAATACAAAAAGGGGAACAACGATCAAACATGATCCAATACTAATAAATATATTAATTCCCCCATGTGAATTAATAAATAAAGTTCCCAATCCAATTAACATGCTTGCATCAATATTCCATACAAACATGATATTCTACTCATAATCAAATATTAAAATCAACATGTTTGCACACAGGCATAAAACATGCAAAATCCATCATAATAAATATCATACACGAACTCAACATAGTTCCTATACATGATACTATATAATCCTCCTTTATAAAATCATGATACTATCTCAATCATCACATAGGTATGTACGTACCTTGTGTAAACTAGTTGACTGGCCACTTTAGCCCCTTTAGAAATCTCCTACGGAATATTCTCCGCCTAGAATTCAAATATAACTAAAATCAATACTCTTAAATAAAAAGATAGCAACTTAAAAATATTTAAAACCCCCTTTAAACATATTCAAAAGTTGATTTTACTATCAAAACTTCCATTACTTTTAATTCCTAGCATAGTACTACCATACTAGTAATTAAAATTCTTAAAATTCCCTAAATAAAATGCTTTCTGAAATTCCAGCAACTTATAAAATCATAAAACCTTCTTTAAACCCTCTTAAACATGTTTAAAATCATAAATTAAATTAATCTCATAGTATTTAATATGCTACTATGGTTTTCTAATCATTAACACCCTAAAAATCCATGCTTTAATTATTAAAACTTAAATCTAACAATAATAAACAAATCTGAATTTTTATTCTTATAATATAATATATATATGAATCAAGATTATTCATTAAAACAGTAAATTAACATTGATAATCATGATTAACATTAAAATAAAGCATAAAAACATAGTCTTTAATGGAAAACTTGAGGAAAAGGAAAGAATTAAACCAACTCAAGATGAAAAGGAGGATGCGCCGGCCAAGGAAGGTCTTGGTGGCAGCAGCGGCGGTCCACGGTGGTCAACGGCGGCGGCGGTGACGTTTCTTAGCGAAGAAGAAAGCGTTACTTGAAGAAGAAGAAACAAAAGCTTGAGAGGAAAAAGAAACAAAATTACGTGGAAGAGGAGAGAGAGAGAGAGAGAGCCGAAATTTTTGAGAGAATGAGTGAAGAAAAATAATTTGTGTAGGGTAAAATAATTGGGGCTTAGGGTATTTATAGTTAGGGTTTCCTTTTGGGCTTAGGAAAAAGGAATTTAAGTTTAAATAGGATTCGATGATAACTAGGATTGATGAATGAGGACTCCTAGTATCAATATAACTCCTCTTTCCTAATCTACTTAGAATTTGGGTTCCTCAAGTCCATTAGACTTCTTTTCTAAATCAAATTCATATTTCAAACCTTTTTCAAAGCATGATTAATTAAAATATTTTCAATTTCCTTAAATCCTTAAAATAATTTCATTTGACTTTCAAAAATAGTCAACCTACTTTAATAATAAAAATCATTTGAACTAAAATATAAATATATAAATGATAAAATATATTTATAAAATCCTTTAAAATTATGGGGGATTACGGTCTACCCCCTTAAAAGAAGTTTCGTCCCGAAACTTGACACGAAAACTCACATATCTTTCAAAACTTGAACTAAACTTTTCAAAAGTTTACGAAGAATTTTGCCACCGGTGCACACTTTTGCTAACTTAAAACACCCGTGTTCCTTATGAACACGCTTTCTTATGCGGAGAGTCTACTTCTTTAGCACTAACATGTGCAAATTACTCAACATAGGCATACATATGCATAAAAATCTCATGAAAAATAGACAAAAAGCGCGAAATTTATCGCATTCTATCCCCCTTAAAGAAAACGAGTTACGCCCTCGTAACTCACCTCAAGGAACAGTCTGGATACTTCTTTTTCATCTCATCTTCGGCTTCCCACGTTGCCTCCTCGATTCGTGGTTAGACCAAAGTACTTTCACGATGTAGACATCCTTATTGCGTGTACTACGCACTTTTCGTCGAGAATCCCGACAGGCCTTTCCTCATATGTGAGGCTACTATCGATCCGAATTGTTCGGGCTCTAGGACATGACGTTCATCGGGAATATAGCGCTTAAGTTGAGAAATATGGAACACATCATGCATCTTCTCAAACTCCATTGGCAATGCCAATCTGAGGCAACTTTCCCAATTCGCTCCAGGAATCTCATATGGGCCTACATATTTAGCACTTAACTTGCCCTTTTTCCCAAATCGCATGACTCCTTTAGTAGGTGATACTTTCAAGAACACTTTATCACCTATAGCAAACTCATCTTCGCGACGCTTCAAGTCTGCATAACTCTTCTGTCTATCTTGCGCAGCTTGAATTCTAGCCTGAATCTGTCGACATTCTAAACGTCTCCTCAATAAACTCTGTCCCCAAGACTATATTTTCGCTAAAGTCATTCCAACAAATGGGGCTTCTACATTTCCGTCCATATAAGGCCTCAAACGGTGCCATCTTAATGCTCGTATGGTAACTATTGTTATACGAAAACTCAATCGGGTCTAATTGGTCCTCCCAACTACCTTGAAAATCAATAGCACACGCTCTCAACATATCCTCCATCGTCTGGTTAGTCCTCTCGGTCGACCATCGGGCCGCAGGGTGAAAGGTCGTACTCATCTTCAATGTTGTCCCAAGATTTAATTGGACCTTCTTCCAAAATTTAGAAAGGAATCTAGAGTCCCGATCAGAAATGATATCCTTTGGAACTCCATGCAGTCTCACCACATGCTTAACATATGACTTGGCTAGTTGCTTCTTCTTCCATGTCTCTTTGATCGGTATGAAAACAGCCGACTTTGTCAGACGGTCCACAATAACCCAAATAGTATCATTACCACTCCTTGTTCTAGGCAAAGCGATTACAAAATCCATCGATATGGAATCCCACTTCCATCCCGGAACCTCTAATGGTTGAACTTTCCCCATGGGTCGCTTGTGATCTATCTTCACCTTCCGACGGAGTTAGGCACTTAGACACATACTCGCCTACCTCTCGCTTCATATTTGGCCACCAATAGATCCGCTTAAGGTCCTTATACGGCTTGTCACCCCCAGGGTGTGCACGCAGTACGACGTATTATGACCCTCATCCATAAGACGTCTCTTAATCTCGCCACACTTTTGTGGTACACACCACCTACCTTTGAACCTCAGACTACCATCATCATGAATCTTGAAATCACTTTCCTTGCCCTGACCCATCTTCTCCTTTATCTTCTCTAAGTGCTCATCCCCAACTTGACCCTCTTTGATCTCGTCTAGAATTGACAATCCCAATGATAAAGCACTCAATCTTGCCTCGATCTCCCCAGGATTTAAAATTTCTAGGCTAAGCCTTTGCATATCTCGACACAACTCCTCAGGAACTATCAAGGCACTCATGCTATGACTCGACTTCCTACTCAGTGCATCAGCGACTACATTTGCTTTCCCCTCATGGTATTGGATGTCTAAATCATAATCCTTTATCAACTCTAGCCATCTCCTCTGCCTCATATTAAGGTCTTTCTGGGTAAAGATGTACTTCAAGCTCTTATGGTCTGTGAATATTTTGCAAGTCACTCCATACAAGTAGTGTCTCCAAATCTTCAAAGCAAACACAATGGCAGCTAACTCTAGGTCATGGGTAGGGTAATTAGCCTCATAAGGTTTCAACTGACGCGACGCATACGCAATCACCTTCCCATTCTGTTGTAACACACATCCCAAACCATTCTTCGAAGCATCACTATATACCTCAAATCCCTCATTCCCATCAGGTAGGGTCAAAACAGGCGCGGAGGTTAAACGATCCTTCAAAATCTGAAAGGCTTCTTCACACTTTTCACTCCACTCAAATTTTGACTCTTTTTTTCATCAAATTGGTCATAGGTCTTGCTATCTTCGAGAAATCTCTCACAAATCTTCTGTAATAACCAGCTAGACCTAAGAAACATCGGATATCAGACACATTCTTCGGAGTCGGCCACTCACTCACAGCTTGAATTTTAGCAGGATCTACAGAGACTCCTTCCTTAGACACATAGTGACCCAAAAATGCTACCTTCTCCAAACGAAACTCACACTTAGAGAACTTGGCATACAATTGATTCTTCCTAAGCGTCTCCAATATGATCCTCAAATGCTCATCATGCTCCTTCTCGTTCCTCGAATAGATCAGGATATCATCAATGAATACGACCACAAATTTATCTAAGAACTCATGGAAAATCCTATTCATTAAGTCCATAAATATGGCAGGTGCATTGGTTAACCCAAAAGGCATTACAGTGAACTCATAATGACCGTAACGAGTCCTAAATGCAGTCTTAGGTATATCCTTGTCGGCTACTCTCAACTGGTGATACCCCGAACGCAAATCAATTTTCGAGAACACGCTCGCTCCATTTAATTGGTCAAATAGGTCGTCGATTCTAGGCAAAGGGTACTTATTCTTGATGGTTACGTTATTCAATTCCCTATAATCAATACACAACCTCATACTCCCATCTTTCTTCTTGACAAATAACACAGGAGCTCCCCAAGGTGATGCACTAGGTCTAATATAACCCTTATCGAACAATTCTTGCAACTGCGCCTTCAACTCACTCATTTCCGGAGGTGCCATTCTATAAGGTGCCTTAGATATAGGAGCAGCCCGGGAACTAAGTCTATGGTGAACTCAACGGCTCTCGCAGTGGCATACCCGAAATCTCACTTGGAAACACATCCATAAACTCGTTCACAATTGGAACATCTTCGATACTTACCCCAACCTCTTTACCCACATCTTGCACACTACAAAAATATAACTCACACCCCTTCTTCATCAACTTTTTCACTTGCATTGCGGAGATGACCCCAAAGCTCTTGGATTTCCCAAAACGTCTATACGAAGTCAGCTTACCCAAAGGGTTCCTTAAAGTTACTTTCCGAACTTCACAATCTATCTTGGCCTTGTATAAACTTAGCCAATCCATCCCCGTAATTACATCTAGGTCTCCCGGATTAAACTCTATCAAGTGAGAAAGGAAAACGCAGTCTCCTATCTTTAGAGGCAAGTTTCTAAACATCTTGGTACACCTTATGGTCTCACCAAGAGGGTATACTAACAGGCAAATTAATCACTTCAAAATCGATTAATTCCGGACTTTTAATAACGGACTTACGAGACAAAAGAATAAGTCGCCCCCGAATCAAATAACGCTTTAACTTGCACGGTGTTAATAGAAAAAGTACCGACACTACATCGGCAGATCGTTCGGCTTCGTTGCGACTCATCACGAACAGCTTTCCCGGAGCCTTGTTCTGGTTGTTCTCACCGGCAAGCTTGTTATAGCTTCCTTGATTGTTCTCGTGCCCCCGCAGCTTCGAACCCCGATTTCTGGGGCGGGCCGAATCCAGGCCTCGCTTGGTTACTACCCCCATTGCCATTTTGCTCCTTCTTTTGCTTAGCAAAGCACTCATACTCCCTATGGCCCTTCTTATGGCAGTAGTTACAAATAACTGGTTCCCCCTTACAGTCTCTACCAGGGTGGTTGTTGCTACACTTTTTGCAAGTGATACACTCTTTCAGCTCGACCCCTATTGCGGTTATCCTGGTTCTGTCGTTTCCTTGGAAATTCCCATTACCATTCCTATTCTTCTTGAAATTCCCCTGGTTTCCCCAAAGATTAAAGTCCTTCCTCTTCTCACCTACCACCGGATTCTTTTTATCCCGCCTCGATCGGAGTCCATAAATATGGGCGGCTCTCCCATACACGATATCTAGGGATGTAAAGGTCTCACCTCCTAATCCCAGGTTGTATCTCATCGGTCAACCCTCGCTCAAATCTCTCGAGCCTTCAACTCTGCAAGTAGCTACAACCTCGAGGTGCAAACCTCGACAGTGCTATGAATTTACCGTAATACTCGAAATGGTCATACTACCCATCCTAAGATTAATGAATTCCCGGGCCTTCGCTTCCTCATAAATGCGGGGTAAAACTTCCCCCTCAAGGCAAGCCACAAAAGCCTCCCAATTGAACCCTTCTCTAGCACTCGGTCTAACTCCATTCTCCCTCCACCATAAATCAGCCTCATCCTTAAGATACAACACAGCTTGACCCACTCTCAAATTTTCAGGGCAGTTTACAACCTCAAAAAGTTTCTCAAATTCCCTAATCCAGTTTTCTAGGAAGGTAGGGTCAGCTTGCCCCTTATAGTATGGTGGCTTAACCTTAGCTAGCCTTTCGAACATATCCCAAAGACTCTCGGGACGCTCGCCTCTCTCCCGAGTCAATTTCTCCGCCAAGAGGCGAATAGCAGCAGGCTAGATCGTTGTTGTTAGCCATTCTATTTCGGGACATGTAAGTAATATAACTCTATTTTAGGTTCCAGCATAACTCACATTTCCATCTAGGAAAGCAACATTTGATTTGACCATTAAAGATCGCATCAACAGACAATTTCTCAACTAGTTCCAAGTTCGATATGAAATGTTCTCTAATGATCACATAATCATCCATGTAAAATATATTCACATCAACATGCAAATAGAAGCAAGCAAGCAAGAATATAATTGCCTAATGAATATAAAAAAAATAATCCCATTATGTGCCCAGAATAAATTTTTACTCACTCATATAATTAAGTAATAACTTTTATTCTTCCATAACGGGTATTTAAATGAAATAATTGTTGCTATAATATTATACTTTCCTAAAAGGAACCATGATTGTAAAAAAAAATAAAACTATGCTATCACTGTTGGTCGACTAACCAACTGAATATAATATTATTTCCTCTATTGCTAAGAAGAATAATAAAAATAAATAAATAAATAGTAACCTAAGGTATCACATTATCATTTCTGTCCTCAGTTTCTATGTATAGCCCAGGTACAAAGATCTCATCTTCAGACTCATCTATGTCCTCATCATAATACTCGACATATCTCCTTTGTCGTTTTGATCTCCTCGAAGGTTGAGGCTCTTCATCCTCTGACTCTGAATCAGTTTCAAACCTGAACCAAGCACGATAGATGTCTTTTCTAGTCTGGCCTCTAGCATGGTCGAACTCCACAATGAGCTCATCATCACTGGTTACATCCCTCCTCATTAAAGTACGCATAATCCAATCCAGACTGGTATATTCATTATCAATAAGTGCAATGTCCTCATCACTTTCATCGTCACTCGAAACAATGGGGTTATAATAGCTTCCTAATCTGGCAGACATGATTAATGATCTACAACAAATAAATATATTCAATAACATTTTTTTTTTTTTAGTACTCTCCCTGTACGTAATTCCCAACAATAACAATAAAATATACCATCAACATCATAGGCACAAAATATAACAATCAGCAGGGAAGAAATATATAAACAGTTGCAGGGAAGAAAAATAATCATGAATAGTTAGCAGGGAAGAAAAATATTAACATACTGAACTAACTATTCAATGCAGACATATAATATTGCTATCCTATATGCCCTTCCTATGCTACCCATTCTCACAATATTACAAGTAAAACTTCAAAGCCATGAAGAAAAATAATGCAGACACTTTTATAAAATAATAAAATTAAGTGTCTAAAAATAAAATATTTCACCATAAAAAAACTCGAACATATAAAAAAAATTCGATAGAAAAAAAAATTCAGCTACCTGAAAAAATAACTTCGAAATTCAATTCCAAAAAAAATATTCGGCCCCTTTAAAAAAAATTTCGGACCCTAAAAAAAAATTTCGGTTCTCTTTAAAAAAAATATAAATATATATATATTCCTATAACAAATAAGTAGGAGCAACTCTAAGAGTTTATTCAAATAACTAGTAAGTTAATTAGGCGCCTAAAATTTTTGAAAATAACCTAAAGCTCTGATACCACTTTGTAACACCCCGATAATTCTCTCTTTTCAGAAATACCTTTATAATACAAAACTTAGAGAATTACCCAAGTATTATCGCCCGTGTGATAACGTATCGGCTTATTCAGAATTTTGCAGCGGAAAACATCAAACTAAACTTTGTAAATAATAAATTAAGTACTTCAAAAACCAACCACTTTATGAAAGTCTATCAACCAACTTAATAATAACATTATCTGACTAATGCAGAACAAGATAACAAAACTAAATTTACACAGCTCTCCATTCCCAGATTCCCAATGATGCTACATCTGCGAACCTGTAAATGTCAATGCTTTAGAGAATCTGCTCACCAAAATTGGGTCATCACAGGATCAATAAGGCAAAGCCATGATCAACACACACAACAAAGCACGTAATCGGCAAAGCCGAGTACTACATATCAATACATAAAACAATCCTAATCATGATACTAAGGAATAATATCAGAGTTAAATAATAATACAATAATATAACATTCTGCAGATAACTTCTACTGAACTAAACTTTAATCAACTTTTATTATATTAAATGGAATAGTTATTGGACCGAGTTGTCTAACTAAAAACCAGTCTTCACCTAGGAAGACGAAATACGGGCGCGACTCCGTATTCCATAATGACCTACGATATCGAGGAACCTTTAAATAAAAAGAGGAATGGTGATCAATCCAATTCCCGAGAAAAAGCCATGGCCCGCTCACCATGTACCCCAACTCCCGATTGTCCAACTTCGACGTGCACAAGTCTAAAGTTTATTACTATCCAAGTTACACTTTACGTGATTTACAATTTATTACTTGTTATGACACACATACAAGCAACACATAATATAATTTAACATTCACAATTAAACTTCTTTTATCTTAGGATTAAATAAGTGATCACACAACTTACAATCCAAGATTACTTTCTTTAATTCCAACCTTTCTTACTTTGTTGAACCTAGCCAACAATCAATCTTACCTTTCAAAGGCATAACTTGTCAACTTACCAAATAAGGCCCACAGTCCTCATAAAGTAGTGAAATACAAAAAGGGAACAACGATCAAACATGATCCAATACTAATAAATATATTAATTCCCCCATGTGAATTAATAAATAAAGTTCCCAATCCAATTAACATGCTTGCATCAATATTCCATACAAACATGATATTCTACTCATAATCAAATATTAAAATCAACATGTTTGCACACAGGCATAAAACATGCAAAATCCATCATAATAAATATCATACACGAACTCAACATAGTTCCTATACATGATACTATATAATCCTCCTTTATAAAATCATGATACTATCTCAATCATCACATAGGTATGTACGTACCTTGTGTAAACTAGTTGATCGGCCACTTTAGCCCCTTTAGAAATCTCCTACGGAATATTCTCCGCCTAGAATTCAAATATAACTAAAATCAATACTCTTAAATAAAAAGATAGCAACTTAAAAATATTTAAAACCCCCTTTAAACATATTCAAAAGTTGATTTTACTATCAAAACTTCCATTACTTTTAATTCCTAGCATAGTACTACCATACTAGTAATTAAAATTCTTAAAATTCCCTAAATAAAATGCTTTCTGAAATTCCAGCAACTTATAAAATCATAAAACCTTCTTTAAACCCTCTTAAACATGTTTAAAATCATAAATTAAATTAATCTCATAGTATTTAATATGCTACTATGGTTTTCTAATCATTAACACCCTAAAAATCCATGCTTTAATTATTAAAACTTAAATCTAACAATAATAAACAAATCTGAATTTTTATTCTTATAATATAATATATATATGAATCAAGATTATTCATTAAAACAGTAAATTAACATTGATAATCATGATTAACATTAAAATAAAGCATAAAAACATAGTCTTTAATGGAAAACTTGAGGAAAAGGAAAGAATTAAACCAACTCAAGATGAAAAGGAGGATGCGCCGGCCAAGGAAGGTCTTGGTGGCAGCAGCGGCGGTCCACGGTGGTCAACGGCGGCGGCGGTGACGTTTCTTAGCGAAGAAGAAAGCGTTACTTGAAGAAGAAGAAACAAAAGCTTGAGAGGAAAAAGAAACAAAATTACGTGGAAGAGGAGAGAGAGAGAGAGAGCCGAAATTTTTGAGAGAATGAGTGAAGAAAAATAATTTGTGTAGGGTAAAATAATTGGGCTTAGGGTATTTATAGTTAGGGTTTCCTTTTGGGCTTAGGAAAAAGGAATTTAAGTTTAAATAGGATTCGATGATAACTAGGATTGATGAATGAGGACTCCTAGTATCAATATAACTCCTCTTTCCTAATCTACTTAGAATTTGGGTTCCTCAAGTCCATTAGACTTCTTTTCTAAATCAAATTCATATTTCAAACCTTTTTCAAAGCATGATTAATTAAAATATTTTCAATTTCCTTAAATCCTTAAAATAATTTCATTTGACTTTCAAAAATAGTCAACCTACTTTAATAATAAAAATCATTTGAACTAAAATATAAATATATAAATGATAAAATATATTTATAAAATCCTTTAAAATTATGGGGGATTACATGGGCCGACATGGTTCCAGCGGTACTATGGTCCAACAGGGACCACCGAAAAGGAAGCGACGGGGAGACCCCGTTCAGCCGGCATTCGGGCCGAGGCGTGTTACCGGTTGAAGTCGGACTACCAAACTGGCGGATCCTAAACTACGACCCGGAACTGAACGACAAACTGCACCCGGAAGACCTCGACCTCTTACCAGAAGTCAGGCTCGCGGCGGAACTAAGGTCAGCAGCATATAAAGACCGGATAAGCAAGGCCTACAACAAACGAGTACGAAGCCGGCCGATTGAGAAGGGAGACCTGGTACTCAGGCGCACAGCGGCTACAGGAAAAGCTCATGCAGAGGGTAAGCTGACGGCCAACTGGGAGGGACCATACCTTGTGAAAGAGGAAATAGTCCCAGGTGCTTACCGGCTGGAAGATACGTCAGGCAAGCAGCTAAAAAACAGCTGGAATGCCAGCGTACTCAAGAAGTATTTCGTTTAAGCATTTATGTTACATAGCAAGAATAATACGGCATTGTTGCCAATTTAAGCTTTACTTTTACTAGAGATTGTCCATTTTCAATAAGACGTATTTCTACTGAACTTATTACGTGTACAAATTATTCTCTTAAATCCTGACGGTCAACGACCCACGCGAATCTGCCGTTAAGGAATATTAAAGTAACCCAAAAGAAAAACCCCTTGACAGTCAACGACCTAAGCGGATCTGCTGTCAAAAAAGGTAAAAAGAAACAAGGCCCTTGACGGTCAATGACCTACGTGGATCTGCCGTCGAGAGGATCTGACGATATAAAGGTTCCTGGCGGTCAATGACCTTAGTGGATCTGCCGTCGAGAGGACCTGACGATATAAAGGTTCCTGGCGGTCAATGACCTTAGTGGATCTGCCGCCTTCGGAAACCAAGCATACAGGAAGCTTGGGGATGGTCAATGACCCTCGAGGATCTGCCAACCCAAGGTATGCACTGCCGGCAGGAGAATATCCTACCTCGTAATCGATCAATGACCCTAGTGGATCGGCCGGAATTAAATAGTAGAATAAGACTATTTGCCGGTCTATGAACCCTAGTGGATCTGCCGGAATAACGAAAATAAACGGAAAAATAAATAGCAAGACAATTGAAATAACCAACACAAGTGTTGGTGAAATATATTCCATTAATAAGAAAATAGTATTTACATCCTATTCTAGCCTAGGATCAAAATGATTAACAATTCAAGTCGGCCACAGACGGCCAGACCAGGACAGACGTTGGGGGGAGAGGGAGACCTAAGCTAAGCTCCCTGAGCGGCCTCAGAAAAAGGAGCCCCGCCATCGTCAGCAGCCGCTTCAGATTTAGGGCCGGTAGGACTCTTGTCAATAATGACAATATCGCCTGCCAGATCATCAACCTTGAGATCTAGGGCGGCAGAAGCTTCCGACACTTCCTCCTCGAACTCAACCCGGGGGTCGGCATTGGCTATGTCAGCCTCTGTCACCCCAAAGTCTAGCTCTTCGCCCTCCACCGGGGTCTCGAACGCCCGGCGAACGTGAGCCTCTTCAACTTTGCTCCAGTCCAACTCAGGGAAGGTATGCCTCATAAACCGCATGGCGCCGGCCCAACCCCCGTTGTACCGGTTAGCTAAGCGGTTGACAAAGTCCACGGAACGCCGGTATTCAGCCTTCACGTTGGCCTCCCGGTTCTTTGCAGCTGTTAGCTCCTCCTTCACCATCCGAAGTTCGGTATCTTTGTTCTTCAGAAGAAGCTTACAGCTGGCAGCCTCCGCTTTAGCAGTCTGGAGGTCTGTCTTGTCCTGGTCCAAATCGGTCTGCGCCAACTTCAACTTGTTCTCTCGTTGGTGACATTCACCAACTCCGCGTTCTTCGCGGTCAGCAGATCTTGGGTCGCCTGGTGATCCTCGACCTCATCATAATAAGCACCTTGGAAGTACCGGTAAAGATCAAAGAGTTCTTTACCGGACTGAGCCGTCTGCAAAAACGAAACAGAAGAAGAGTTAGACAAGGATAATAAAATAAGCAAAGTACCAATAAAGCCGTTAAGATACTTACCACGGCCAGATTATGCGCATGAACAGCAGCGGCAGCCTGGATTTGGTCCACAGGCATGTCGTATTTCAGTTGGAGTCCTTTCAGGAGCCGGTACCCCAAGTTGCCACCCTCGAGAGGACGGTCCAGTAGTAGAGACTCGTCATCGAGGACGTTAAGCTTGGGCTGAAAGTGTGCTCCATCACGAACCGGGGACCGGACCCACCTCTTCCGAAGGATTTCCGGTCCTCCACCTCGGCCTGCTCTATGAAGCCAGACTTCCGCGGCCGAGCGAAATGTTCCAATTCAGGAATCATTGCCGGCAAAGTCAGCTGTTTGTAAATTTTAGGCCTTAGGGAGGAGGTACCCACCTCAGCAACTCGCCCGGACAATTTGTTCTTGGGCTCCTTCTCAGGCACCGTGATCTCCCTCTCATCCTTCTCCTTCCTTGGAGCCTTAACTTGAGGCCGCTTTGAGACTTCTGCCTCCCCTTCAGCCTTCAACCCTCTTAGGGGGAGGCTGGATAGCCTTCCCAGGGACCTGGTCACCGCCGTCACCACGGCCGGCACCGCGAGTCTTGCCACCCCGACCGCCAACGCTGGGGGGGATAGATGTGAACCTCTTGCCGGTTTGGGAGGCATATTGCTGATTGGTATGAAGTGGACGTTGAGGTGAAGAGCTTCCCATATCAAATGCTCACGGCCTGAAAAGACAAAGAAAACAAAGTCAGATACATTAACTGACTAATCAAAATACACATACAGGCAAAAAGTGAAAGGAAAATAAAGCCGATAGGACCCATGGTTACCGTGAGTATCGGATTGGCAGAAGCCAAGAGCTGAGAGGGGCACATTGCTCAAAATGTACTTAGTATACGGTAGCCAATGCAGCGGTATGGGGACGGATTTGCCACCCTTGGGCCCCGGCATGGTCGATGCATCAAAGAACTTATGCGCCTCTAGCTCCCGGAGTGTCAAACGCCGGTCAGGAATGTGTTCCATCCGGGGACGGGGCTTCGTCCAATACCGGCGAAGGGGAAAGCTATCAGGCACGCGAACCCAGAAGAAACGGGGCTGCCAGTTCTTCAGAGACGTCAGTTTAGGGTACACCGTTAATTTCTTCGGTTTAGTGTACATTGACATCCATCCGCCCTGGCCAAATTCCTTCTCGGCAGTTGATCTCTTTCTTTTGCATTTCCCTTTGCCTTTCGCGGAACCGTGCTCTTTGATCCAATGGAGCTTCCGGAAAAGGTTCAGTGTTTCCGGGATTCTCTTATACCGGACGGTCCAGGCGTAGCATATGAGATTATGCCAGGATAACGGTGTTAGCTGGGACAAGCAGATGTTCCAGGCCTTGAAAAGCTTTACTATGAAAGGGTCCAGGGGAAACCTCAGCCCAAAGTCTAGCATATGGGCATAGACCGCCACATGCCCAGGCATGCAATCTGTCACCCGACATCCCTCGGACGGCATCACCAATCCATATTCATCTGGAAAGGCAAAGTATTCGGCTCTCTTTCGGCAGAAGTCGCTATTCAATGCCGTCCTTCTCCAGCTCTTGTCAATTTGTACGAAGGAAGGACTGCCGGCCTCACAGGGAGGCATGTACAGATCGTCCAACGTCTCGTCATCATCCTCCGGGATGATCTCTGGCGGTTCTTCATCCTCGTCGGCTTCTAAGGATACCGACTCCTCATCCGACATCATGTCCCGCACCACACTGGCAACGTCTTCTGAGGCAACAGAGGATGCTTCATCCTCCAAGCCGGCATCATCATCCCTATAGCTATCAGACGAGATGGAGTGGGGCGCATTCTCTCCTAGCATCTCTGCCGGTCTGGGAGATGAGGGTTCACTAAGGGGACCCTTAGAGGTGCCGGCTAAAGACGGGAATAGTAGAGATGAGCGTTCTGCTATCCCCAGCATGGTACCGTATTGGCCAGATACCGGCACTCCTACGGCTTCTCCAAAAGCCCTAATGGTGGTAAGGGGAGAAGCATGCAGTGTTGGCTCTTCAAGGGCCCTACCCGAAGTACACAGTCATGGCCAGATTTACTCCTACGTTCATTGGGAGGATTTACTACCGGTGAGTTATTGGATATGGTAGGACTAGCGGATTTGCTATCGGAATTAAAGTCGATATCGGTCAAAGATTGAGGACTTTCGGAAACATTTTGTGAATCAGAATGAGAAGACATGATTAAAGGCAGAAATTGAGTAAGAAGAAGTTCGGTGAAATACCTGGAAAGAAGAAAAAGAGCAGAAGCTGACACCGAAAATAACCGGCAAGATAGTTTGGTCACAGCTCGAAATGTCACGACGAAAGGCAGGTAACCGGATGATGCTAAGACTCAGAGAAAGTGCTGGGAATAGGCGCTTGAGAGTGTGAAAGCGATGTGAAAGTGTGAAAATGATTTTGGCCAAGCGCTATTTATAAGGGGCTCCATGGCTTGGATCAAGCGACGTTTCGTCTTCCCGTCCCGGTTACGCCACGTGTGTCTTAAGCTCAGAAACAGCTGTGAGCAGCTACTGACATTCTTGTCAAATCATCACGAAGATCAAGGCGATGGTTCACATTCTGTTAACTAAACCCCTTTCTGGAAACTTCTAAACGGTTTCAGGAAGAAAACATGATTTTCATCCATAACGGCTCAATGCTGAACAAGCAGGATATCCCTGTACCAGACATACCGGCTTGGGGGCTAGTTGTATGGGATCTGTATAACTTCCTTACCGGTCCAGTTAGACCGCCATTGGCCGTCATGGTCATCTCAGTCAAAAGAAACCCTATCTCAGCCAGATGCCAGTATATTATACATACCTTACCGGTACCCATCATATGGGCCATTGCCAAATGGGCCTGGATTGATCCAGTACTTACTCAATGCGCCTATGGGCCTAAAGATAAGTATCAAAAGAGGATAGAAATATATTCAACCAATAGGAGTAGAGTCCTACCTGGCTAAGGACACTGCCGGCTCCTATAAATACCCACGATCTGAGTCATAAGGTACGTTCATAGATGCTAACATACTATACTTGAGACATCCCGTTTTTATCCTTTACTGACTTAGGCATCGGAAGGGCGTTCCTCGGATCAACCCCCGAGGTTAGTTTACGTGTTCTGTCTTGCATGACATTAAATCGGCTTATCAACAGAGGAGATACCGGTTCACTCCCTACCATTTATTCCATACCGGAACAGTACCAATGAATACCAATTTAACTGTTAGATTAGATACCAATGATCTCCCACAAACCAATACTTTCTCAGGCTTTCTTTCAGCCTGTACTATCAAGTTTGATGTACTACTGTACTCTGGTACTGTAATCACATTCACGGTTGAGCTTCTCTAAACATTTTCCCAGAAATTCTAAAAACTTCTTTGTATAATTGTCATCCACACAAATCTTATAACATGAGAATCATCTGACAGCGTGGATTCTAGAGTCTAGACAATCAACAACATCTCATCCATTCATGCCACATGTCCACCATCTGGTGGACAACCAATGATTCTGCTTCCATGTCAGCTTCTTCTACCCCTTCATTCATCCAACCCAAAATATATTTTACACTTTGCATCCTGTGAAGCCAATTCTCTTGGCTTCATTTGCTTCCTCTTAGACTCACCCATTTTTTGAGCTTCAAAGCAAGATACCTTAGCTTTATTATCTCTCATTGTGAAAATTAATTATTTTTTATTTTAAGAAATAATAATTTCATAGCCTTGAAAAAATTTTCTTGATTAAAACTATACTATGGAATCCCTCAATGCACTACAATTGAAGCCAATTTGTGTTCTTCCTGATCAAAGAGGAAAACCCAGAAATTTTCCTCAAATCCCAACACTTCCCTCTATCAAATTTCCACAATTTTCAACAAATAAAGTCAACCCACCAAATTTTACGGAGGATTTAGCAAGGAAATTTCATGGAAGTTTAGTTCTTTTGGCTTCTGCTTTCAGTGCTCAAGTTGCTAGTGCTTTAACTTATGAGGAAGCAATAAGTCAATCAGTAAATGAAAATCCTGCAGCTGATTTTGATGCTGGAAGTGTTGTTGAAACAATTGTTCAAAACCCACTTATTATAGCTGGTGGAGTTGCTGTGATTGCAGTTCCTTTGGTTTTATCTCAGGTTTTTGGGAGCAAACCCAAATCTTTTGGTGTACAGTCTGCTAAGGCTGCATATGCTAAGTTGGCTGAGGACCCAAATGCTCAGCTTCTTGATATAAGATCCTTGAAGGAATCAAAGGATGTAGGTAGTCCCGATATTCGAGGGTTGAAGAAGAAGGCGGTTTCGGTTGTGTATAGAGGTGAAGATAAGCCAGGGTTCTTGCAAAAGTTGTCATTGAAGTTCAAGGATCCAGAGAACACTACTTTGTATATCTTAGACAAGTGAGATTCTTAAGCTTCATAATTTGTTAGTTATATTCTTTCTTAGTTTCTGTCTTGGTTTAAGTGTTTTTTAGTTTTATTTATATATGTGGCTTTTAGTGGTTAGATGTGAATGATATGCTAGCTAGAATTTGTAGTTTGAAGGAGTGTTACTTGAATTGCAGTATGAGAATGGGTATGGAAACACAAGTCGCTACCTAATTTTATATAACATGCTGGTTCGCCTTTTTAGGCTCGTAGCTAACAAAGGGTTTAGTGAATTAGGTGACACTGGCTTAAAGATAAGTTTGGCTTGAGCGTGCGTGCGTGACACATTGTTAAATGAGTTTATGCATTGAAATTTATAAGCATTACAACATCAAGGTGAGATTTGTCGATTATGATAAAATTATTTATCGTATCACAGGTTATGTATACACCAACATCAACAGGGTGTTGGATCATGTCTATTGTATTTGAATTGAGAGTCTCACCTTCATCACATATTAGACTACTTCCATTGGTATAGTCAATAATTTCAATTGTATATTTTAAATTTGTGATATGCTTATTTTGTTATCTAGGTGACTATTTACCTGCATCAATATTACCCTAATGCCTCTAAAAGATAAAGAGGTTCCCGCCTTAGGTAGGGTAAACAGATGTTTCATGAAGTAAAAGCTCTCTGTTAATTGACTGCGTCTGTATGCGTTGCCACCTACACCGTTTTGGGTATTGTATGGATGACATTGTTTCTGAGTGATATTCCACGTTTTGGCCTTGCTGTGAGGTTGCAGCATCAAAATTTTATAATGAAGATCTTAGTGGAAATATTAAATCAAGACAATATTATAGTTGATCCTCTGTAAAATATGAGCTGATTAATTTATAAGTATATTTTTTCCACTAATTTAGGCTGCTTACATGTTATCTTAGGATTATGTTTTACATTATAATTCTTTGATGTTCGTTAGCTTATTTATTCATCTAATGTTGTCTTCATGTGATACTGCCAGATTCGATGGAAACTCTGAGTTAGTTGCAGAATTGGTGACTGCAAATGGGTTCAAATCTGCTTATGCTATCAAAGATGGAGCAGAAGGACCTCGGGGATGGCAGGTCTGTGCTGCTGCTAGTTCTTCTATTTTTGCACTCGGGTACTTCAATACTAATTTTTTGAACTAATTACATAAGCTGCTCCATTGCAGAATAGCAGTCTCCCTTGGCTTCTACCAAAGAAATCATTCAGCCTTGATTTTAGTGCTTTGACAGAAGCATTTGGTGGTGTATTTGAAGTATGTTTCTTGGATCTTCTATGAATAAGTGTTTCAGAAATTCTTTGTTGCATAATAATAAAGTTATGAACAAAATGACCACCTTGTGTATATATGCCAGTATATATTTTTTTCCTGTCATTTCTGGTTTATTTTGAATTGTGACAAATACAAGGAGTTTCCGACATGCAGGAGAGTGCTGATGCATTACCACTGTTAGGGATTGGTGCAGCCACTGCTGCTGGATTGGGCTTATTGGCTTTCACAGAGGTTTAAATCGCTACTATATAGTTCCTTCAAGATAAAAAGCACACAGTTTTGTCATGAGTTTCACTTGGATTATTTTCTTCTCCAGATGGAAACCGTTCTCCAACTGCTAGGCTCAGCCGCACTTGTTCAGCTGTTCAGCAAGAAGCTTTTATTAGCAGAGGTAAGTGATCTGAACTTCCATTGGAGATTTTAGTCAAGTATTACTATTATCGAACATTATTAGGCTAAATTATAACCTTGGAGATTTTATTTTTCTGGAAACAGGTATTAACTTGTGTTCGAGAAAAATGATCATCATCCCCTGTTGGCCTGATCTATGCATTTTATCATGGAATTAGTTTCTGAAATTATCTGAAGACATATATGACTTTGCTTACCATCTTTTTACTGGTTTCTTTGTGATTGCAGGACAGAAAGCAAACATTTCAACAACTCGATGAATTTCTCACCACCAAGGTTGCTCCCAAAGAGCTCGTTTCAGATATAAAGGTCAGTCATCAATGTTCCAAAATCTTGGTAGATTTCAGGCAATTTTTTCATTTGATACTTCAGCATGGCTGATCTTCATTTCTCATATTTTGGTGCTTGTTGCAGCAAATTGGAACCGCCCTTCTACCAATATCTGTGAATAACAAGGCTCTTCCAGCACCTGCAGAGACAGCACCTGCAGAGGCGGCCCCTGCAGAGGCAGCGGCAGAAGCGGCCCCTGCAGAGGCAGCACCGGCAGAAGCGGCCCCTGCAGAGGCAGCACCTGAAGCTGCTGTTGTGGAAAACAGCATTCAGAAAGCTGAAACTGTCCCAGAACCACAAGCAGAAGCTCCCACACAACCTGCACCAGAAATCAATTCCACGCCTCAGAACGAAGTTAAAGCAGTATCACATCCAAGGCCACTTTCCCCATATGCTGCAGTAAATATATATTGCCTGTGTTTTTCTTTTTTCCTTATTCTTTAAGGTAAATGAAGAACAAGTTCTGATCCCCCCCCTCTTCTTCTGATTGCAGTATCCAGATTTCAAGCCTCCAAGTTCCCCTTGTCCTTCACAACCTTGAGAGATGGAGATTTTCAAGAGTCACTTCTTCACCACAAACATGCAACCAGAGTTAATACATGTGAAATATGAGCTTATTATGGTGGGCACAAACAAGTGAAACTTGATTGTTTCCCTTACTAGGCCAGCTAATTTGTATTAGTCGTTTGCTAAGATATATTGAGGTGTTTACTGCAACTGAGGTTTTTTGGTTTTTCTTCCTCAGAATTGGTTGAATATTGTATAATATGTATCTTGTGTTAAATGAACTCCATTGTCCTTACATCTGATATCAACAAATCTAAAGGGTCGCCTATTGATTCGCACTAAACTTTTTTATGTTGTTCAGGGTATATGTTTTTGTATCTTGTGCTCTTTCATGCAATGCACTGCAATCTTGCAGAGAATTGTATTAGATACGTTCCCGGTAAAGTGGCAAATTGCCCCCTCCACCACTTAAACCAGTTGCGCATTTCGACCCCTTACCGTATCAGAAGTGCTGGAGCAAATTGACCCCTTTACCTTAGATTCAATCTTCTATAAACAAAACAATGGAAAACACCTATGTTTTTTGTGTGGGTGAGTATTGCTGTGACGTTGTTGCACTTTTATGATCACCCAAGAAGTGAAGACCTGCCCTACAAAAACACCCACAATGTTTGACCTGAGACTTTGAAGCAGTGTTACATAATTCCCTAATCTCCCTGCAAACCGCGATCCGAAAAAAAGCGAATTATGGTCGGTGTTCGCCTCATTTTTTGCCCATTTTGGGCGAACCGCGAACCGAAAAACGAATTATGTGACACTGCTTTGAAGTAGCTGCGCAATTTCACATCACACAATAAGTATTTGTGCTTGACTTTTCAAAGTATTACTAGAGACCAGTTGCTAAGCATTAAGCACAATGCAATATATATGTACAAGTATATAATATATCTTGATCACTCTTCCCTCTCTCATTTCAAAGGTGTAACCCCAAAAATCAAAATATATTACAAAACTTGTACTTATGTTGAGATTTTTGAGGTTTATTAGCTTATTCATTGTGTTCTTTCTCTTATCCTCATTTTTTACTCTTACTCCTACAGGTTAGTTCACTCTCTCTTTTAGAGTACTTTCTACTTATGGAACTTTAATCTGCTGATAGAATTTCTTCTTTAGTGCTATCAATTTATGCTTTGCATCATATTTCTGCTTTGGATTGTATAGATTACAATTCTAGATACTTGGTGGGTGTATCTTTTTTTGATGAAAAAGGATCAGCTTGTATCAACTGGAGTTAAATTGGTAAGTTTGATACACCAATGCACTCTTGGAGAAACAAAAGAGACTATAAAGTTTGACTCAGAGATTTATTGAGTCTTCAACCACAAGTTGAAGATGCTGTAGTTGTTGGTGTAATATACCAAAATTGAGGCTCATCTCGAAGTTGACTTACCCTCTATTTGGCTCTCACTTTACACATGACTCATATTGCACCATTTGAATCTTTGATTTTGTTTGAATAGCGATTATAAAAAAGTTCATATTTTAAAAGTACGCATTGAAAAACATGTAGAAAAAACAATATATTGTATCTTTGTAGGTTCTTAAAAATTGACCAAAAAAGTCAAAGTGTAAACTAATAGGCGACAAATAAAGTAGTTTAATATTCCTCGGTCCTAAATAAATCGTCCTATTAGGCTTCGACACACATATTAAGAGTAAATAGTGATATAGTGTGATTTTTGATAATAAATAAAGTTAGGATAAAATAATTGATTATGTGAGAGTTAATGGAGGACCCTACATCATAAAAAGATGTCGGGAGAGTGTGGGACATATAGTGAAAGGATCCACCCCAAAATGGTTGAATGGACAAGATGGATCAACTTTTCATTTAAGGTAATATGAAAAATTATTTACAGTTTGACAAACATAATACATAAATACAATTATTTGAGGATCGACGTAGTAGTCAAGCTCATATTGATTATTTTGAGACTTTAAGAAGACAATAAATTACAAACTCTATCTTGCTTTTTAAAAAATCTAGACATAACCTAAAAGGTAAGATCCTTAAGGCTTAAGGAAGTTTTAGTTGATGATTATTTCATTAGTTATCGTAACACCTTCTGTACATGCATTTACTTTCTCTCTTCTCCTATCTCCTCTACTACTCGTCAAACTAAACTTCTGATCTACTAAATTAAATTTCTCCGATCACATTCCCAAAGCACCCCAATCACCTTAATTACTCCGAAACACTCTATAATCAAGATCATTACGAGAAGACTAACTGTAGTTCGGCTTTTTTTTTTAAGTTTTTCCAACCGAAGAAAAAACACGATATTATTTTCACCCAACCCCTCAAACCTCTTATCATAAAAACATATTGAATCTATAGGTTATTACCATTGGGGCTTTTGTTTCCCATTTCAGATACCAGTCATATCATAAATTCATACCACCACATACATAAATCATAAATCATAAATCATAAATCAATCACTACCATCTCAAGAACACGAACACCATCCTCATCTTTTTCCTCTCTTCATAAGGGATCTTTTCATCTTTCCTCTTGTTTCATTTCGCAAGGTTTAAGGTTAGTACTTGATTTTTACGCAGCTTTTTTTTTTTTTTTTTCTGGAATAGTTTTCGCGTGATTATGTTGGTCGATTTATTGTTTATTGTTTGATTTTCAATTTGATAATTCGATCACTGCGGAAATGATTAGTTGCTTTTGGAATTTGGAGAGTTAATTGGTGAGGAATTGTGAGCTAAATTGGGTAATGTCGATTGGATTTTTTTTGTAGGGTTAGGGTTTTGAATTTTGGTGGGAATTAGGGTTTCAGGGTAGTTTGGATGAAAGAGATGTTAGTATTTGGATAGAATTTCGTCGGAAAATAGGATAATTGTTTGGATTTTGTGTAGTGTTTGGGTGTTGTTTTTTTATCGTTTCATCGAAATTAGTTAGGCTTAGAGATCGTTTAATGGGAATGCGGAAGTTGAAATCTTGTCTTTTGATTTCATTTCATTGCGTACCCTTTGCGTTTAGCTGGTTACTGTTGGTGGTTTTATGGCGTCTTAGTTCCTGGTACTAGAAGGATGTGAATTTTAGTCAGAGATTGAGCCGAGGTGCCGAAGCTGGGCTCAATCTTTTTCTATTTGAGCTCAATTTTGATGATCTGAGGCTTCACTCGGCACCGTCAGATCACTAATGTCGGTAGAGGAGATGGTACGGTGGGGGCGGGGGAAGAAAGAATCTCTGGGGTTTCCTTTTTTGCTTTAATGGGTTAGATTGAAGAATTTTCTACTTCTTTTGATATACTATTCTTATTGTATATTGGTGTGGCTGACATTTGTAGTACTTTGCTAAATTACTGCAATTGCAACCTTTAGGGATGTGCTATGAAGTATGAACTACGATGAATTTATGGCAGATCTCATGATCAGCTTTAAATGTGGTCTAAGCCAAATTTGTGGCGGTTGGATTGATTTTGTGTTGTGTAACAGTTGGTCGAGCTGATCGAGAGGATACGAGAATGAATGATCGTAAAGTTATTGAACTAGAGCAAGGATGGGAGTTCATGGGGAAGGGGATTACAAAGTTGAAGAGGATTCTGGAAGGATTACCAGAGCCACCATTTAATTCTGAAGATTACATGATGCTGTACACGTAGGTGCCTTATATAGTCATATTTGACATGTTTTTGATACTTTTGTTATACAATTAAATGTCCTATTCAAATGCAGGACAATATACAATATGTGTACTCAGAAACCCCCACATGATTACTCTCAACAGCTCTATGACAATTACAAACAGGCTTTTGTGGATTACATCAACTCAACAGTAAGGATATACTGTACTTTTGGTGCATTGCTCTTTGTCCGAGCGTCATTTGTTTATGTACCTGTGCATTTTTGCTGATGACAAGACCTAAGAAAAGAAAAGGGAACTTGTTTTTATTTACGTCTCTACTTACCTTCATGGGTGATAAATGCCGTAGATATAATTTTTAGAATTAGAAAATGTGATCTGGTAGTTATTTCTAGGGATTGCTCCAACATGTCCATTCTAGGAAGTGTTGCCAGTTTAATTAATTGTTTCTCCTCCTTTTTTTGGTGTTTTATGTCTTCCAAGTCTTCCATGCCAACTCCGTGCTTCTAAGTTCTAGCACTTCATGTTTAATTTTGTTTCTTATCTTTGAATTAGGTTTTACCTTCTTTGCGGGAGAAGCATGATGAGTTTATGTTAAGAGAACTTGTGAAGAGATGGGCAAATCATAAAGTGATGGTCAGGTGGTTGTCTCGTTTCTTCCATTATCTGGATCGGTACTTCATTGCTCGGAGGTCGCTTCCTTCTCTGAATGAAGTTGGACTGACTTGTTTCCGTGATCTGGTAATGACGTACTTTTCATGTCTATCTTAATGTTATATTTGCTATCTGCTTATTTCTGCTTTTGCTTGCTTGTGCACTATTGCTATTTTATGAAGGGCTGAGTTACGAATGTGTTCTTTTCTCTTCCCCCCCCAAATCAGGTTTATCAAGAAATATCTGGCAAAGCCAAGGATGCTGTTATAGCTCTGGTAAGTTCTGAAGTTTTTCCTACTTTTCTGTATGTTTTTTCGCGTGTTATGCACAAAGATGAGAGATGACACTGTTTTTTTATCAGATTGATATAGAAAGAGAAGGTGGGCAGATTGACAGATCATTATTGAAAAATGTACTTGATATATATGTTGAAATTGGAATGGGACAAATGGATCACTACGAAAAAGACTTTGAAGCTCATATGCTGGATGATACTGCTGCTTACTACTCGCGCAAGGCCTCTAGCTGGATTCTTGAGGACTCTTGTCCGGAATACATGTTAAAGGCAAGCATTTTCTTTCAACTACAATTTTGATCTCGGACATAGACAAATAGTAAAACTAATCTAATTTAGTTTTGGACAACACAGTCTGAGGAATGTTTGAAGAAGGAGAAAGAGAGAGTGGCTAATTATTTACATTCCAGCAGTGAGCCAAAGCTTCTGGAGGTTAGATAATTAGATTAGTTTTTTTGCACCTAGTTAAGCATATTTTCCTGTTAGTATTGCCTATGTTTTGATTCTATTAGGCAAAAAGATTTTCTCCTCTGAATTTCCTTGTTTTTTATGAATTGTTTGGTCTTCTTCTTACTATGGTTTGCTTTTGTGGCACTATTGGCTCTCCACTACCCAGAAAGTGCAAAACGAGTTGTTATTGGTTTATGAAAACCAGTTGCTTGAGAAGGAGAATTCGGGATGTCGTGCATTACTGAAAGATGACAAGGTATACCTAGCATTTACATCTTTTTATTGGTTGCAGCTTTTTCCTTCTCATTTTTTATATATTTTATTTAATTATTTTGTGATTGAAGGATGTTGCCTTTGCTTCTTGATTCTGTTTAGGTGGATGATCTTTCCAGGATGTACAGGCTTTACAGTAAGGTTACCAAAGGATTGGAACCCATTGGCAGTATCTTCAAGCAGGTACAATTTACTCCTTACTTTCAACTGGTCGACTTGTCTTTGTAAGTTTGTTAATGTGAATTGTGGTTTTCCTGCAGCATATAACTGATGAAGGAACAGCCTTAGTGCAGCAGGCCGAAGATGCAGCTATTAGCAAGGTATGACAAGTCCCACAATCATTATTGAAATACTCTACCCCTAGTTCTTTATGGCTATGAAGAGATGGATATACTTTGACAACTTGGCTGCCTGCTTGAGTTGAGTCAAAGCTAGATTTTGGTTTGTATTACAATGCGTGAAATGTCGTAAGCTTTAAACGAAGAAACAAAGCAGACAATACATGTTCCAATAATCTATTGTTACTAGCTGTTTCCATATTCTTGCTTGTTTTGTTTGCAATTTGATTGGTTTTAAAAGAAAATAGGGGAATAGCTACTATATTCCTGATTATATGTTCTTCTTCAATGTTTGTGTAGCCAGGAATGTGGATTGAATAGAATTGTGGCCATCTGCTATTTACCCCTCTGCAGCATATATTGCGGAATGCCTAATTGCTCTATTTATTATAATATTTTCTGTTTTCTGGCTGACACAACTTCCTTGGCAGGCTGAAAATGCTGGTGGTTCACATGAGCAGGCAGGTCCCTTAACTTGCAGCTTCACATATAAATCTGAACGGAATATTTGGGGTGACTTGTTTGCTTCTTTTCATTAGGTCTTCGTCAGGAAAGTAATAGAGTTGCATGACAAATTCATGACTTATGTCACCGATTGCTTCAACAGCCATACCATATTTCACAAGGTTTGCTTTTTGAAAATTAATTTGTGGGATGTGGTTCCTGGTGCTGTTTTTTGTAGCTGACATGTTGCTGCTATGTAGGCTCTTAAGGAGGCTTTCGAGGTGTTTTTGAACAAGGGTGTTGCTGGTAGCTCAAGTGCTGAGTTGCTAGCTACATTCTGTGATAACATTCTCAAGAAAGGTGGGAGCGAAAAACTAAGCGATGAGGCTATTGAGGATTCACTTGAGAAGGTAACTTGCTGTCAACTTTTCAGCTTTAGTTGTACTAGAGTATTCTATTGCTGATTGTGCTTTCAAATATCTCTAGGTGGTGAAGCTTCTAGCCTATGTCAGTGATAAAGACCTGTTTGCTGAATTTTACAGGTTAGCAATCTAGCATTTCTTCTCTCCATTCACGTCCGCTAAATTTCTAATCATCCCTTTTATGGTTGTTTCAATTGATGTGTTTTAACGCTGTCTCATACTCTTGATTTAAAATAGAAAGAAGCTCTCCCGCCGGCTACTCTTTGACAAGAGTGCTAATGATGATCATGAAAGAAGTATTTTAACCAAATTGAAGCAGCAGTGTGGCGGACAATTCACATCAAAGATGGAGGGGATGGTAGATTGTTAATAGCTTTCATGCTTAGTGTTCAGTGGCTGGAATTGGGGTGGATGGTGTTTAACCTCTTTGCTTCTTCTTTCAGGTGACAGACTTGACATTGGCGAGGAGAATCAAACTAATTTTGAGGAATATCTTAGTCAGAATCCAGATGCGAATCCTGGTCTTGATTTGACTGTGACTGTTCTGACAACTGGGTTCTGGCCAAGTTACAAATCATCTGATCTTAACCTTCCTGCTGAGATGGTAATCAGTGCCTTTTAGGTCATAATTCTTTGTTCTGTGGTTTTTCGATGAAAGTTGGTTATCAGGGTGTGGCATGAGCATATTGCCATATGTTAATTTATTCTTAATATTCTCTTAGGTGAGGTGTGTTGAAGTTTTTAAGCAGTTCTATTCAACTAAAACAAAGCACAGGAAGCTGACCTGGGTTTACTCATTGGGAAGCTGTAACATTAATGGCAAGTTTGGTCCAAAAACTATTGAATTGGTTGTCGGAACTTATCAGGTAACTATTTGAAGTGAACTTTTCAACTTATACTTCGGTTCTATAATCTTAATCCACCATTCTGATGTTCTTTCCTTATAGGCTGCTGCTTTGATGCTCTTTAACACATCAGACAGACTGAGTTATTCAGAGATAGCGACTCAACTAAATTTAGCTGATGAAGATTTAGTTAGAGTGCTTCAATCTTTATCATGCGCAAAGTATAAGATTCTTCTAAAGGAGCCAAACACGAAAACCGTGTCCCCGACTGATTGTTTTTTATTTAATTCTAGTTTCACTGACAGGATGAGGAGGATAAGAGTATGTGCACTGCTTCCCTCTTTACCCTAGTTCTGAATAGTGATTTTGTAGGTCCAATTTTGGCTCATTTGTTTTCTTTTAATGTTTGCATATAGATTCCTCTTCCTCCAATGGATGAGAGGAAAAAGGTTGTTGAGGATGTTGACAAAGATAGAAGATATGCCATTGATGCCTCAATTGTACGCATAATGAAAAGTAGGAAGGTTTTGGGGTATCAGCAATTAATCACAGAGTGTGTGGAGCAGCTGAGCCGCATGTTCAAGGTATATTTTTCCTTTATCAACAATTTTGTCAAGGGATTAGCTAGGTCCTCTATTTTTTGCTGCTGCTATTGTTGTGAACCAAGGGAATCTATCACCGACCTTCCCACATCATAATGATGTCATTTGCATCTCTATCGCTTTTGTGGCTTGTGTCCTTGACTCTAGCTGTGAATCCGTACAGACTACAGACAGGATTGTGCTAACCAATTAGACCTTAGATTGTGGGAAACCTCCATTTTAGATGATTGATAACAATGTGAATTCAATCAAGTTGAAAACACGAGGCAACAACCACCAGTGAGAAGAGCAGGCTGGCCTGGGTGTTGGTACAGGGGCTGGGAGTATGAGTTGTTATCACGATTGGTCCCAACCTGTCAAACAAGGAAGAGGCAGAAAATTATTTTGATGAACAGGAGGGGGGGGTCGGAAAGTGAGGTTGGAGGCAATAGGGAATTAAGATGACAGAAAAGTTGGATTTTGGGATAGAGTGCAGTCATTGCCTTTTCGAGCGCTTTTTATTTTTTGGCGGATGGCAAAGGGGGGGGGTGGCGCAACCAGGTGCGTGCACTGTGCATTGCTATGTGGAAATGGGTCTAGTACAGGTGCAACTTTAAGATATACTTTACAAATTACAAATAGTTTTATAAGTTGTGGCTGGATAACATAGCAGTAGCCTGTTGCTGCCTATTGTTAAGTAAATGTCTTTGAAGTGGCCTTGTCTTTTATCATGGTTAAGTATCGTTCAAGATATAGGATGGAGGTGCTTTTATGTTTGGTTTCCTTGGTTTGTGTCTATTTTGGGAAAATTGGCGCCAAGCTACTTAGTTCTTTATTGGGTTTATTGTATACTTCGTATGGAAATTGTATTTGTCAATCTGTGGTAAGGGTTACATCTAGAAGTTGTAAAGATGGAATTAGTTCCTTTGGTTGATGACTTTGACTGTAGGAAGTCGATGTAATATGGCAAAAGTACCCCGATGCAGCTACAGAAGTTGCTGTTTCATCAGCAAATGTGTATTTTGGGAGAGAGAATAATGGAAGTTTTACTTTGGGAAATAACTTACATAGAGAACTTGAAAAATTGATTTTAATGATCAATTTATGGTACTAGATCTATTTCCACGGTACATGAAGCTTCCTGCTAGCTTGTGTCCAACCCAACAAGGCCTTAAAAATTTAAGAATCTTATGCTTGGTTTAAACCGTCTCTCTGATTGGCTTGCGTTAATTAGAGTTAATATTGTGCATTTGCAAACCTTCTTGATACTTCTTTGTAGAGTCAATCGTCCATTCTAGGGCTCGGTGGTGGTAGTGCTTTTCTGAATGCTGGGCTAGGAATATAAAAAATAATCGTGGAATAAATTGTTGTGGGGATGCGTTTTTCTTCTCATTTTGGCATACTAGATGCCGGGAATGTTAATCGATAATCAGCACATTAGTAGGTACAATGGGACTGATATAGAAGATGGCTGATAAATGTTAAACCGGAGCTAAAAAGCATATTTTTTTTGTTTTTGGTTTTTGTCATGATGAATGAGCTTAAGAGATCAAGGAGTTATAGATCATTTTTTTTAACGAAGTTCACCTGATTGAAAACGGCAAAATTGATTGACAGGTTGGGGGTTGAGCTACCACAGTAGTAAAAAGTCAAGTAAGTGAAGAGTGAGACTAAAAGTCTCAGAGGAAGAAACTCAGAGTCATAGAGATACTGATTGAACCAAAATTTTCATTCATGAAGCATAAAAGAGATCTAAACAAAACTTGCGAAGCAACACTTGTAATTTCCATAATATGACCTTTGATCACTAATGTCCTCGAAAATTTATGTATCCATAATGTCAAAATAACACTTCTAAATTTATTTTTAATGGTATCTTCATGAGATTTTCAGTCTATAGTTTTTTCTATGAGATGTGGTAAATAAGAATGTTAAAACTCATTTGAAAACAAAGGAAGAAGTGAACTAGTAAAGTGTTCAAGTTATTGACAAACAGTGGGAGTACATATTTTGAGAATTTCTTTGATTCCTTTCCAACCATAAGAAACTCACCATTTGTTTAATATTTTACATAAACTGCTAAAACCCTGTGTGTACTGAAATGCGATGGCCATACATGTAATTGGTATACTTCTTATTTAAATTAACAAAACGATGTAGTGAATTGCGTTCCCGTACCCATTCTCGTATTGTGAATTAGGTAACACTGGTTTTAACCTGTCCCCCTCCCCCAGGTGTGACTGATGACTGTTCTTTGTTCTTTCCAGACTGGTATTGTTTGAATATTTTTTTTTTTTGATCACTTTGAACAATAAGAAATTATCTTTTAAAGCAGTTATAGGTAGTTTGACATTGGAGCTTTCTACACCTTAAGTTTGGCTAGTTGTCCACTTGCCCCAGTGCATGACTGTTGTTTGTTCTTTCCAGCCTGATTTCAAGGCAATTAAGAAGAGGATCGAGGACTTAATAACCCGAGATTATATTGAAAGAGACAAGGAGAACCCGCAGCTGTTCCGATACTTGGCTTGATCATATGCTCGTGTCCATTTGAGCTTACCCTCCAAGGTTTTATATGTACCAAATCCAGCATTATAACAAGAGTAGGTTTTATTGTACAGTAATTTGGTTTTCATGAGTTAAAATTCTTAGTGAAATTTATTTTTTTGGGCTCATGCAATCTAAGAAATTAAATAGACATGATATGTTCATTTTAAAATGTAATACCATTATGAGGTGAAGTTGTATCTTTTTTATATTTTATGTATGTGAGTTTGGGGGATATTTTTTTTTTTTGGGCCCCCACTGGGGACCCTTTGGTAAGAAGAAGGACCCTACTGGACCAGCTATACAGGTCAACGCTTGAGAGTTTGGGGGATATGGTTTATTCACTTTGTAGTTTGTAACTGTAATATCTTGCCTTGCATTTTTATTTGTACTTCCTGTTGGTGCTTTTATAGTTCTTTGTTAATCCAGACTTCGTAGTTTTAACTCAAGTATCAAGAGTTCAAGACCAAATAACATAGAGAATGCAAAAACTGGCGGTCAATGGATATGATAAACCAATTTTGGTCGTTGGCTAAATCCTGAACGAAACGTCTAAAATGTGAGTTAAGCATAAATACAGGACTTGACATTTGGTATTTTTCACCTTTAAGGACCTCCCACTTTTTTTTTCACCTTTAAGGACCTAACATTTAGTTTCAGGCCGTAAATCATTAAAATAAACCCAAGTGTAGTTAAGCCATGGTTAACTGACATAAAGTAATAATTATGGGGCTGAAGTTGTCTAGGAGAAGCGGGCTTATTGTACACACATATAATCAACTGTATAAGGAAAAATTGGCGCCCTTTCATTTCTTCTCCCCTATTCTAATACTCAACCCACCATTGTTGGAGGAAAAAGCAAGGCGATTAGTCTCTTCTTGGAGCGATTTCGAATCGATTTTCAGAATTTAGCAAGGTACATTCATAATTCCCTTATTTCAGTTGTTTTTTTCGATTTTATGAGAAATTTTTTCTGGGTAATGTTAAGTTTTAGGGTTATGTGATGATCGTGTGAAATTTTTTGTCGAATTGTTACTTTGTTGTTAGTTAACAAGTTGTTAATGTGCGTTTCATGTTTAGATGATTAAATTTCGTTTAAATTTGCTGAGAGTTGATGAACTGAAACCCAACAAGTTCGAGTAAATAAGAGTAAAACAGGGGGTAGTGTAGTGGTGGTTTGAAATTGGTTTTATGCTGACTGTTGGTGTTTTTTCGAAGGAAAAATATGGCTTCCCTTGATGAACTTCACCCAGTCCTCTCCATGCCTGAGATTTTGCAATTCCACGTTTTCCCTCGACTTAGAGATCCAAGGGACAGAGAGTGTGTAACAAGTGTATGCAGGGATTGGAGGAGGATTTCCCGATATGGTCTGGAAGATGCCCACCAACTGTTAGGAATGGACGACATTATGTGCTTGCATGTGTTTCCTAAACTTGACTGTTGGAGGTCAACTATTGTGAAGATGGTTTGCAAGGACTGGAGGAGGATGTGGGGGGGTAAAGGAGTGGGTTCATGTGAGGCACAACTTGGACAGTAACTCCATCAAGAAGTGGGCTCTGAAGTCCATCATTGAATGTGATGGGGTTGATTTCTGGGCTCATATGACTGGTGAATGGCGGGCTTACTGTGATGGGTTCCCACTGTTGTTTGGTGAAGAACAAAACTGATCAAGATTAGGCTTAGTTAGGGGTAGGGGTTTGGTAGTTTTTTTTTGGATGTCATTGTAACTAAAGGGCCCTGTTGTTTTTTGCTTGCAGGCCCTATTGATCTAAAATGTTGTTTTTGGTTAACCTAAGTAAATGTAGTTACAAACTCTATTTATGATGATCATGAATGTTTAACCTATGATTATTTGTCATTTAATAATGACATTGTGATGTTGAAAGTTGTAACACAATGTCATATTAGTGACAAATCTTTTGTAATGAATCTATGAATGCTGTATATATATATATATATATATATATATATATATATATATATATATATATATATGAAGTTCTTTAATCCTAATTGTCATTTGTGATCAACTTATTATTGTATTGATTTGTGATCATCATTTATTGTAGATATTATGGATTTGATGGTGGATATCTCACTATGTATTGTGTTGCATCATGGGGGTAAATGGGAATCTACCCCTAATCTCAATTACATTGGTGGACAAGTGAAAATTGTCAATGATTTGCCAACTTCTTTCAATGCCTCATACTTGAAATCTGTGATTAATTCATTGGGATATGATAATGTCATAAAGCTCCACTATTGTGATCCTTTAAAAAATATTCAATCAGGGGTGAGGTTCTTAGGTTATGAAGATTGTACCTTTGCAAAGTTTCTTAGTCTGTTAACTAAGTACAACATCATTGATGTTTTCACTGAGCATGATGATAATGTACAGGGTGTTTTTTTTTTTTTTTTTTTTTTACGGGAAGAAAATATATTATTAATAATAAGCCAAACGGCGCATACAATGATAATTAAGATCTGAAAAATACAGATTTAGCAAATTGCAACAATTTTCACAATGGAACCAATTAATTTTAAGCATACTCGAGCACAGCTCCAACTCCACTGCTTCAAGCTTGACGTGAGCAGTGTACTTCGATGTCTTTGCATCTTTCCAACAAGTAGATACCTTCACAATCTGATTCTGTGATATAATTGTTCCCAATGACGAATTGATGAAAAAACCTAAACCCTTATCGATCCAGACCATCTTCCAAATTATTGACACCATGAAAATAAGAAAACTCAACAAAGATGAGAAACAACCACCAAAAAGGGGGACAAAACTCTCACAGATGGAGAGAACTGAACAGAAGAAAGCAATAAAAAATATAGTAACACTAAAAAAACACTCAAATCTAAGGAAAAGGGTGGGAAATAGTCTAATTTCCAAAGAAATTAGACTATTTCCGGCCAAGGAGGCCATGAAAATTAAAAACCCTAGAAAGAGAATTGAAGAGGGAGAGGGAGAGAGGAGAGGAAACAGCTTAATTCAATTTGTAATTAACTCTCTTAGGGTGTTGAAGGAACTAGAAGTCATTTAACTTAAACTTCTTCCTCTAAAAGACCTATAGAGTTACTCTATTATGACCCTTTTGCTGTGTATGGTGATGATTATGTGCCTGTTGTAGAGGGTGCAGTGAGTTTAGGAAATGATGATATTGATAATGAGGATGTTAAAACAACAAATGCTAGGAAGGATAGGAGTTAGCTCAAGTGGATAGAGCACTCCCCCTTGGCCCCTGAGGTCAGGGGTTTGATCCTTACCCCCAGCATTATGCTGGGGTGTTAGCATGTTGTGCATGCCTTACCAACCAATGTGTTGGTGTTTCCTACAGGCTAGTAGCCTTGTATGGGTTAGCCCTTGGGCTTACTTAATTTCCTAATAAAAAAAAAATGCTAGGGAGAAAATGAAGGAGGCGAAAAAGAATGAGTTTGATTTCTTCAATGAGATGCAATCATTGAATAGGGTGGCTGGTAGGTTAGGAGATCACAATGGTGTTGACAGTGATGATGGTGCTGAGTCATCAGACTTTGATGAATCACCTAATAACTCTGATGATGATAATGATTGTGGCTATCTGTTGCCTCAACCTATGAAAAAGAAGAAAGTGTTGAAAGAACCAAAAACCACACTACTTTTGACAGGATATTAAGAGAATGAGTCTCCTTTCTTTTTAGGACAACAATTTGAGGATGCTGGGGAATTAAGATCTGCTATCACTTCCTACTCTGTTAGCATAGGAAGGGACATAGAATACATAAAAAATGACAAAACCAGAATTGGGGCTAAGTGTAAGGCAAGGGATAGGGGTTGTCCTTGGTATCTGTGGGCCTCAGTTCAGGGGGGGAAATGGAACTATGAGTGTCAAGACACATGTTCCAAATCATAACTGTGGAAGACTAGCAAAGGTTAGAAGAATTAGGGCAAGCTGGATTGCTAGCAAATACCATGGTAAATTCAAGATTAACCCATACCTTAAGTGTCAGGAAATAGTTGACACCATATGGTCTGAGTGGGGTATTAAGATCAGTTTGTGGATGGCACTTAAGGCTAGGAGGATGGGTCAGAAGTTAATCTTAGGTGAGTATAGAGAGCAGTACTCACTACTTCACATGTATGCTCAAGAGATCATCAGGTCAGGTCAAACCCTAATAACACAGTTAAATTCAAACTCAACAATAACATATTTGAGAGGGTGTACATCTGTTTCTCTGCCTTGAAGAAAGGGTTTCTAGCTGGGTGTAGACCTTTTTTGGGGTTAGATGGTTGTTTTCCGAAGGGACCTTTTGGTGGTCGGCTACTAGTAGTCAGTTGGCGAGATGGGAACAACCAATGTTCCCAATTGCCTGGGCTTGTGTAGAAATAGAGAACACAGAAACTTGGACATGGTTCTTGACCTTACTTGCTGATGACTTGGACACAGCTGATGGACATGGCTATACAATAATGTCAGACCAACAGAATGGCCTTCTCAAAGCTGTAGCTGATATATGGCCTGGTGGTGAGACAAGAGTGTGTGCAAGGCATGCGTATTGTAACTTCAGACAGAAGTTTGGTGGTTGCTTACAGTATAGGAGAGGGTTTTGGAACATTGCTAAGAGCAGTACAGGGAATGATTTTAACAGAAATATGCAACAATTCTCACTACTTGTCGGTGGCGGCAGGCCAAGATGTGTTGAACGAAATTATAAGAAGTGGGTAAGGGCTTATTTGACAACTACATATATGACAAAGATTGATAATAACATGAATGAAGTGTTCAATGCTTATATATTGTCTAGCGACACAAGCCTATGATAACTATGCTTAAGGATATTAGAGAAAGCCCGATGGAGAGGCTTCATAAAAAAAAAGAGACTTCATAGCCAACAAGGATATCTTCATCTCGTCCTAGAGTCAAGAATAAGTCGAGAGAAGTCAAAGATAGATGCCGGAGGGTGGAATGCATTCCGTAATGGCCATTTATGTTATGGAGTTAGGGAAGGAACCACTCAAAATAGGTTTGTTGTCAGCTTGATGGAGAGAACATGTACCTACAATGCATGGCAGCTTAGTGGAGTTCCCTGTAATCATGCTGTAGCAGCCATTTGGAAGGCTGTTGAGCACCCTGAACACTATGTTTCTACCTGGTTCACCAAAGAAACATACTTGGCGTATGAGCTTCCTCTTGAGCCTTTAAATGGTCCCAAGAGTGGCCTGAATCTCCTCATGCCCAAATACAGGCTCCAGTGGTCAAAAAGCTCCAAGATAGACCAACTACAAAGAGAAAGCCTTCTCTTGGTGAGGTTGAAGGGACCAAGTTGTCTAAGAAAGGTGAAGTGCACAAGTGCACAAACTGTGGACAGCCTGGTCACAACAAAAGGAAGTGCCCTATGCCACTACAGGACACTCTGACTACTGGGAAGCCTACTGCAGCAAGGCCACCTATGTCCTCACAAGTTGGAGACTCAACTGGACCAACAAAACACACAGCATCTAAGAAATAGACACAAACAATGGTAAGTTACTTTTCTTATTCACACAAATTTATTTCATACATAAATGTTCATACATGTTTTGCATTTTGCTTGCAGTTCATCAATCAAAGTCAGACAGATTTTACTCCTCAATCAAATCTCACAAACTAACCAACTATATTAAGGTAATTACATATTCACTGTCACCACTCAATTATAAGCACAACTTAGTACAATTATCATAAGCAATAACAATATAACCAATCTGTAAAATGCTGTCATTTTCTTGTTATGCACCTCTGCTTCCTCAAGGAATTCATTTCTCTTTATCAACTTGATCATCTCATGTTTGAGTTCCCAGTCATGGTCTTCCTCAATCCATTCCCAGAAGTGGCAGCCATTTGATTGCTTGTAGTTCCTGCATGTGATGAACCTTCTAAAAGGATTTTTAGTTGTTTTGGAAACCATTTTTACCACAACCTGGTTGCACCCACATAATATAACTGACTGATGATACATTTCTTCTGCAAATTATTTTCAGATAACCAATGCAGATGCAAAGAATTGGAGAAATGGGACGGCTGGGCTAAAGATTTCTTTTGTAAAGATCAATTATGTAACGGCTAGTTTTTTTTATTGTTCAAAAAAATCTCCATGTAGCAGTTAAACAGCAAGAAACTAAGTTTTTGGTTATATAAATGCACTGAAGGACCTTAGGTTTTGATGTAATTAATGCAATGAAGGACTTAACTTTTTATTTTTAGGACTTCAACTTTTCGCTAAACTCAGGTGAGTTAAATGGCCTGAGATTTAACTCTAGGTCCTTAATGGTGAAAAAAAAAGTGGGAGGTCCTTAAAGGTGAAAAATACCAAATGTTAAGTCCTGTATTTATGCTTAACTCTCTAAAATGTAGTACTTTGATTGCATAGTGACAGCAGAGAATATAATATTTCATCCGTTTTCTTTCAATAGTAAAGTCTTGTGTTCACACTTTACAATAAAACTATGGTAAGTGTACTTCAATTTATCTCGTAAAAGTGTCATTTTATAAGTCAAAAAATAATGGGTCAACTTATACCTTAACGTGATCATTTATAATATAAGTGACTTTTTAGGATAAGTTAACCTCGTCTTATCATATTCCTCCTGTATTAAAATATAGTTGCATGATCATCAACATGTATCTTTGACTATTAGTATCTTTAGTTACGTATTAGCAAACAATATAAAAGTTGATATTATAAAATTATATATTGAAATGAATCTAACAAGATCCTACATGAGTATGTTCTTTTTTATATATATCAACTAGTTATTAGGCCTGGGCTACGCTCCGGGTAAGGGAAATTTTCATCTATTAATATTATATGTTGAGATATAACACTAAATGTTATTTGGTCTAGTGGTTAATACTTTAGTATATGTTCTTGAGGTCCTGGGATCAAATCCTATACTGCGCAGATATATATTTTTTAAAATTGTTGTGGATTGCATGGAGTAAAACTCTCTTAGGGAGAGTGCCACGTGGCACCGTTTCTTGTTTAGGCACGCCTTTTAATATATTAGTATAGATGAGAATACTTGGTCAAAGGTTTTAAAGTTTGACCATGAAAAAATAAAACGAGAACTTATTTTGAGACGGATGGAGTATTTTGGAAAGACGGTATTATATGAGATTTTGTAACCTTTTAATGACAATGCGTTGACTTTCGTGCTTATCCATTATCATTGTACAACTTTGACTATCTATATGCTTAATTATCTATAAGTGAAAATTAGAGAAAACTGATATCATATTATTATCGATTGGACGCATTTAACATCTTATATACAAATTATTATAATTATATACAAATTTTTGGTTTAAGTAAGTATATGAATAATTGAATAATGCAAAAGTCAAAGCCTTGCAACTAATAAACAACAAAGGTGGTATTTAAATACTTTGGGTTTGTTAAAATATTGTATGATAGTCTATTAATAGTTATGTTAATTTTAAGAACTGATGATGGATAGTTGTAAGAGAAATTGAAACTGGCAAATTATGACGAATAAACTGAGATATTGAGGTTGTTTGGCAATCGGCTGTTGGCTGGTTTAGTTGGCTTGTTTGACTGGCTGGAAGCATTGGCTGTATGTAGGGGTGTTCGCAAAAAACCGAAACCGAAAAACCATACCGAAAAACCGGTCAAAATGGGCGGTTACCGAACCGGAAATTTTGGGATTAAACGGTGTGGTTACCGAACCGGTAAAAATTACGGTTAAACGGTACGGTTATGATTTTTAGGGAAACGGTTAACCGAAAAACCGGATATATTTATTTTATTTTATTATTATTTAATTTTTAATAATAATAATATTAATTAATTATTATTTTTTAGTAAATGCTGTAATTTAGACTAAGTAATGTACTACATGCCTCCTTCATCCTTCAACTTGTAATAGTTACTCTGTGCCTCAGTGCACTCACTGTGGACTACTCTCTGCCATAGTTTAGAGTTGATTGTGAACTATTCTTACTGTGAACTACCAACTTGTAATAATTATCAAAAAAAAAAAAACTACCAACTTGTAATAGTTTAGATTTTGTGCTTTTTTTTTTTCTTAGAACTTTGAGATATGTATTATATGGTGCGGAATGTTTTTAGAGATGATTGTATTTGATAGAGAATCTTGGTATTAATGGTATATTATTTATGTTGAGAAAATTGTTAAATCTAATCAATAAAATTAGTAAAATAATTTGATAAAACTTGAGTAACGGTTAATGGTTAACCGGAAAACCATACCGAAAAACCGGTTAACCGTTTATGTGGTTACCGGTTTGAGCGGTTACGGTTCGCAGAAATGGCAAACCAATACTTCCGGTTACCGAACCGAAATTTTATTTCGGGACGGTTAACAACCCATGAACACCCTTAGCTGTATGTATTGGCTTTTTAAGTTGGCTGTTTAAGCCAACTGTTTGCAAAAGTGTTTGACAAAATTAATTGTGGTTGTTGGCTGTTTATTAGAGACTTTGTGGGCCAACAAGCCAAAAGCCAATCCAAAAAGCTACTCCAGGCAGCTTTTTCATTTTGGCTTAAAAGCCAGTTTTTCAGCCAACTAAAAAGCCAATAACCAAACACTTTTTTTGGCTGTTTAACTAAATTAAAAAGCCAAAAGCCAATGAAAATACCATTTACCAAATATGGCCATTATAATTTATATCAAGGGTTAAATTTAATCCTTATCAAAAGGATAAAGTGGTAATCATTCTAACTCCCCACTTTGACATATGTTTATTTAAGGTCCGTTGGTAGGTCTTGTTTGATGCTCTCTAATATAAGCAAGGGCTTTTATCCAGAAGCAACCTTTCGAGGGAATGAAAAGACGTCTACTGATTTTCCCTTAGAAGTTATAATTTCTCCTTGTTTTTTTCAGAGGCCATTTTCCATATTTTGAATGTTTAAAAGAATCCTTGTCTTGATCATCAAACCTTTGTTTTCTTCTACCTATAAACCAATAACATATATACTCTTTATGGCATTATTTTATATGAAAGTTATCATGAAATAAGGATTTAGATGAGACTTACATCTAACGTTTTTTTGCACAAAAGCCACAAATATTGTATAACTATGTGCTTAAAAGAGACACTTTGATCATGCTCTTTTGGCCTTTTCCTTAGATTGCTGATAATCGTACGAATAACAAGATGTAGATTCATTGCCAAAAAAAAAAAAAAAAAAGAAACAAAGATGAGGATTGTTGATAATAGTACGAATAACAAGATACATTTTATTACTTATAGCAAGATATATCTAGTTGGTAAACTCTTATGCAGGTGGTAACTAAAACCTGAATTGAATCCGGTCTACATTAATGTGCTTTAGTCACTCTCTTTTCTTTCTTTTTTTCTTTGACGGGAAACACCAAAATTCTTGCACATATATCTACATGATTTTATTTGAAATACATAAATTGAAAATAAAATACTCCATGAGAGATACAACACATTCTTGCATATATATCTACATATGATTTTATTCATAAATTGTACAAAATTCAAAACACTTTTTAGGTGGAGAAACATGAAAGATAATGAATTAATGACCATAGGACATTACAAGACCCATTATAAGTCCACTTTTTAGGTTCACTTGCATTAAAATAAATATAAATAGCAAACAAAAGTGGGTTGTAAGCCAATTCACAATTTTTTTTTTGCCAATTTAGGAATAAAATAATAAATTAAAAGTCGGTAGAACTTCATAAAACGAATTGAAACGGAAAATAGAACTTCAAAAGAACAAAAAGTATTATGTAATATATATTACTAAGAAAAGTATCATTGCATAAAGTACAATACATTTAGCGTTTGAGATAAGATTGGAAAAGCTATTAAAATTAGCTCTTATAATAACGATAAGTCGATAACGCATTTTGAATAACTTTTAAAGGTTAAACAAGGAACATCGTTCATTTTTCTTTTCTTTTCTTTTCTTTTTTATTAGTCTAACATCTAAATTTACTGAAAAATAATCGCTTTAAAAGTTATTTTAACAACTAACCTCCAACAAGTGACATACAATCGCTAATCCTTAATAACTAAAAAGTTAAAGATCATATTGTTTTCAACTTATCAAAACTTATTCTGATAGGATATTAAACCTTATTTTTACTAAATTGAACTTCTCTAAACTTATTAGTCGCTATTAAACCTTACTAAATTGAAATTCTCTAAACTTATTAGTCGTTATTAAACCTTATCCAAACTTCTTTTCCTTATAAAATACGGAAAATAAAGTAAAAAGAAGATGTCCAACATCTACCCCCAAGTTCACACAATACTTCTACGATAACCCAAAAGTCACCAAGAAGAGTAGTAGTACAATGAACAATCCTTCAAAAATGGGCAAAAAAAAAAAAAGAGTAGTAAAAGATTTTGCTACTTCCATAAACCAAGAACTAGTAAACAAAAAACAAAGAAAAAGGCTAGCCAACACATTCTATGACTAACGTGTCAAATTAAAAATCAAAATCATCCTAGTATCCAACAGAATATCCGGCCATCTTTTTATTAAGATAAATTAAATTAATGACATAACACATAGCTAATAGATAGGACACGCGTTCTTCTCCTATTGCCTACTCTCAACAACCGCTTCCCCCTCCTTCGCTATATAAACCCTCCCTTGGATTCCTGAACCCTTCATTAGTGTTTTACTCTCATCAAACGCAAAGTTTTTTGACACCACATAAATTCATCTTTTTCTCTCTCCAATCTTAGGGTTTCGTCGCTAATCTTTGACGCTTTTTCGCTCAATTTTCGTCGAATTCAAGGTAAGAATTCTGCCTTTTTTCTTCGTTTGATCTTTTTATGTGTGTGTTTGTTTAAGGTTTATCGTTTTGATTTTTGTGTGTTGATTCTCGAATTTGTTGATTTTTTTTCTCTTTGACGGTGATATGTTTATCGTTCTTGCTTCGATTTCACGGTGTTTGTATTTGATTGGATTGATATTTCCGTTTGTTTTGTATTATGAGATTATTTTTTTGATATGTTCGTGACTTCGTGTAATTATAGTTTATCTAGGGTTAGATCTCAACTTTTATGCTTCTTGATCTTAATTTTATGCTTCGTGATCTTGCTTTTTTATGATTATTGAGATTTGTTACCTAATATCATATTATCGTTGTTTGGAACTTGTTATTGCTGTAATTTTCTGTCCGCGTGGAGGTTTTTTTAGTGTTGATTGAGCGTATGGATGGATTTCGCAATATGATTTAGTGTGTTATGTAGCTTTACATCATCTTCCTTGTCTTTTGTTTCTAGAAACCCTAATTAAGTTTTGAGTGTAGCTTGTTGATCAGTTAGCTAGTTATGTATGCAAGTGACCTATTATTGTTTCAATTGTGCTTTATTTCAATTGATCAACTAGCTAGTTATGTATGCAAGTGACCTACTCGGTGAATGTGCCCTAAAGAAATGGGTAAACTAATAATAACCGGGGGGTAGTTGTGTTTCAAGACTTATGTGTAATAAGTACGTTTTTTAGGGTTTATTGGCTCTTATTGTGTCCTTGTAGAAGAGTGATCTTGTATCAGTTTTTTCGTTTGAATTGGTAGTGCTGTTATTGTGCTAGTTGACTTTTTGAGATGCGGCCTGTATAAATGGTTTTGTTTTCTCTGACTAAACCTATATGATATCTTCTTGTTGTAGATGCAAATCTTTGTGAAAACTCTCACCGGAAAAACTATCACTCTCGAAGTCGAGAGCTCAGACACAATCGACAATGTCAAGACCAAGATCCAGGACAAGGAGGGGATTCCACCAGATCAGCAGAGGCTGATCTTTGCCGGGAAACAACTCGAGGATGGAAGGACTTTAGCGGACTACAACATCCAAAAGGAATCAACTCTTCATTTGGTTCTTCGTCTCAGGGGTGGCATGCAGATTTTTGTCAAGACCCTTACTGGCAAGACTATCACCCTCGAGGTCGAAAGCTCAGACACTATCGACAATGTCAAGACAAAGATTACTGACAAGGAGGGCATCCCACCAGATCAGCAAAGGCTTATCTTTGCCGGAAAGCAATTGGAAGATGGTCGGACTCTAGCAGATTACAACATCCAAAAGGAGTCCACCCTCCACTTGGTTCTTCGCTTAAGGGGTGGTATGCAGATCTTTGTTAAAACCCTCACAGGCAAGACCGTTACCTTGGAAGTTGAGAGTTCTGACACTATCGAGAACGTTAAGACTAAGATTCAGGACAAGGAAGGAATCCCACCAGACCAGCAGAGGCTCATCTTTGCCGGTAAGCAGCTTGAGGATGGCAGGACATTGGCCGATTACAATATCCAGAAGGAGTCCACTTTGCACCTTGTGCTTCGTTTGAGGGGAGGCATGCAGATCTTTGTGAAGACTCTGACTGGCAAGACCATCACACTGGAAGTTGAAAGCTCAGATACCATTGACAATGTGAAGGCGAAGATTACAGACAAGGAAGGCATTCCAGCTGACCAACAGAGACTCATCTTTGCCGGTAAACAGCTTGAGGATGGCAGGACATTGGCTGATTATAATATCCAGAAGGAGTCGACTTTGCACCTGGTGCTTCGTTTGAGGGGAGGGATGCAGATCTTCGTGAAGACTCTCACTGGCAAGACCATCACACTGGAAGTTGAAAGCTCGGATACCATTGACAATGTGAAGGCAAAGATCACAGACAAGGAGGGAATTCCAGCTGACCAGCAGAGACTCATCTTTGCTGGGAAGCAGTTAGAGGATGGGCGGACTCTGGCAGATTACAATATTCAGAAGGAGTCGACCCTTCACCTTGTCCTTCGTCTTCGTGGGGGTGATGCTTGAGTCTCAGGCTCTTATTTGTCTTGAAGTTCTAGTCTCTGGGTGTTAATGAGTGGTTTTCTTTCAGGTTTGTTATGTGGTTTAAGTAGTATTGAATATGGTTTCTAGATGCAAGTAAGTAGTGGTGTGTGAAATGATGCTTCGGTGTTTAGTAATGTGGGTGGGAAAACTTGTGGGGGGTAATATACACTATTAGTATTTTACCCTATTATAAATAAATAAAGTGAAAGTTGGCGTATGCTTTCACAGTTTAATCGTGAATTCCTCCTCAAGTCTTTTTTTTTTTATGCCATCCCAGTGGGAACACCTGGGATAGTTCTACTCTTACTATTACTCGTTTATGCATCTATGAACTTGTGAAGAAGGCCCGTTGCAATGCTTGTCCGAGTAGCATGAAAATATTTGGGATCTGAGGTTTCTCCGTTCTTTGCAACATTTTCCGTGCTTTTGAATCTGAAACTTAGGTTGTTTCCATCTTGGATGTGTTTTTTTTTTTGGTTGGAAATATTGGAATCACTATCGTTTTCATTTTACAATCTTGCGGAGTTTTAAGTCTTAATGGATGGTTTTTTTGGGGGAATCCTTGTGTTATCTTCACGCCCACAAAAGCTACCCGTTTAATGAAATGATAATGTACAGTTGAATGTTATCATCTGAATTTCCAGTTTCCTGCAGTTGAGGTATCAGCTATGCATTCATATTCAGAATGATAGTTGAAAGCAGTTTTCTTAGATTGAAAATAGAAGGCAAGAACAAAGCAACTTAATGGTCAGAGACTCACAGTAAATGAGGCCGTTTATGAAGTGCACGGGTTTATTGTTGGAAAATTTAACAAACTGACAATAATAATAAATAGCTTAGTGTATTGTCCATCTCTGTAGTCTGTACAATGTATTTGCCCCTCTGTTTTGCTCTTAATATCGATATTGTTCATGGCTTCGCCAAATATTATCTTGGAGTCCAATTGTCGGTCGATTGTCTCTCGTCTTGCCATTGGTTGTATTTTCCAATTTGAATTAGATGTTATCCTAGAGGACTCACTATCTCTGGGGCAGGGATATAGTTCCCTTTTTATGGTTTTATGTGTGACAGGATGGTACCCATCGTTGCACACCACGTTGTAAGATTAGTGCCCTCTGGTATTGAACAATAGTGGGAATGTTATTGTCCACCGGAGGTCTCATTCTATGTAGATATGAATGTTTTTAACTATTTTGTACTCCTAATAAGGTGCTAGCAATTCCACCTTTAAAAACTATATTGCCCTCTACTTGTGAATGTGAATATTCATATATGAGTGAGTTAGTGATTAGATAAAATGATCATCATATAGGAAATGGTCTTCGTGTTTAAGTAATTATTGAATTTGATCATCCAACACAGTAGTTTATTGTGAGCATTAAAAATAAGGAAAAATTCACAATAAGGGTCTAACCTTTTGGAGAGTACATCTAGTTGTTTGGTTGAGTATGATAAACAAAAGGGAAATTCCCAATAGTAATCTGGAACTTTTCGAATTTCCCATTGGTGATCTTCAGTTTTTATATTCTCAGTGATAACCCTCAATTATTGTTCTAGTTCTATCCTTAACCTTATAAAGCAAAAAAACCGTTAATTCCATTAACCTTCCGTTAAAACTAATTTATTGGCACACAAACCAAGGTGTTTCTGGTCAATTTTTGTCAAATTTGACACTTGAAGGCCAAAATGACACTCAATTCCTTAGGCGACCAATTTTTAGGCATGAAAACCAATTTGGACTTTAAATTTGACCCTTAGGGGCTAAAATGAGCCCCAAAACTTTAACCGAGTAATATTTGCGGCATGCAAACTTAGACAATTTTCAAGCACGCAAACCGAGACATTTATTCTAATGAAAAGTTAACAAAACTAACGGTTTTTAATCTATAAGGTCACATTTGGGATTAAAACAATAATAAAGGGTTACAAGTAAGAATAAAAAAAACTTAAGGTCACCAATGGGAAACTCAAAATGCTCGAGTTCACCATTGGAAATTTCCCTAAACAAAAATCTGATGAAAAGCTCTACTTACCAAGGTGTAAAATCATTTCAAATTGTGTCAATTACTAATTTATGTATTTATGTGAACTAAATAACTCTGCTATGTTATACTTCATCCATTTCAAAATAAGTGAAACACTTGTCTCAAAAAACTCTCACATAAATGAGAGAAGTGTTTCACTTATTTTGAAACGGAGGAAGTACTAAAAAATTCACTTTTCATATTTTTTTTGTCAAACAAAGAAGTACTAAAGCATGGCAACTTATGAGATATTTTGTCATCAAGAAAGGTCATAAAGCCATTAAAAAATACAGTATATGGGCACTTATAACTAAATGAAATACGTCATTAGAGTTTATCATCCCAAAATTAATGACTAAGTCATGAGCTAGCAAACCAAACAGTAGCTTAACATGTGGTGTTGTTAGGTTACTTTCCAATTTCTTTTTTCTAACTTTGCAGAATTTAATTATAAAATTAAAGTAAAAATAATAAATTTCTTTACCAAAACCCATAACTTTCTAATTCTTTTGCTTGGTGATCATTGTAAACTTGTAGTTATAGATTTGGTTTTTTTCCAACAAACTTTAGCAGATTACTTTAATATCTCAACGATTCTGCTGCCACGTACTAATGTTAGCATCTCTTTATGAAAAGCTCACAAGAAAAACTCAATAAATATAATTTATGCGAAAACAGGACTAACAATCAGAGTGGCGCAGCGGAAGCGTGGTGGGCCCATAACCCACAGGTCCCAGGATCGAAACCTGGCTCTGATAATAAGAGAATGCTTCCTGCCATTTTTTTTTTTTTTGTTTTAGTTTTCAAATAGGTTCTTCAGACGTGGCAGTGTCTTGGGCCTGTGGCATACTAGAGCAGTTTGGGCTCCAAATAAATTGTCAGAAAGAGAGTAATAGTATTAGCTTTTTCATTCTCAAATTCTTTTCGAATCTTTGTGGATGACAAAAATAACTGCGATGTTTTATTTGTTTTTCTTGTTTTCTTTATTTACGTGTCTAATACACACCTGTTACCAATATCTTTAGTTACTCCTTTTTCTAAAATTATATCTTGTGTGGAATGTGCCAATAATTCAAGAAAAACACACTTTTTGACATAATACTGGTATTTGGATCCGGGTGTTGCCCCGGGTGTTTTTTTTTTTTCCCAAACTTGATATGCATTTTTTTCTTATTCGTATTAAAATATAATAAAGAAAACCCAACACTTAAATTTACCAGTTTCCTGCAGTGGAGGTATCAACTATGCATTCATATTCAGAATGATACTTGAAAGCAATTTTCTTTTAGTTTGAAAGTAGAAGGCAAGAACAAAGCAATTTAATGGTCAGAGACTCAGTAAATGAGGAGGAAAAGGAGATCTCCGTTTATGAAGTGCACAGTATTATTGTTGGAAAATTTAACTCTTTGTAATAATAAATAGCTTAGTGTATTGTCCATCTCTGTATAATGTAGTTGCCCCGCTATTTGTGTTTTGCTCTTAATATCGATAATGCTCATGGCTTCGCCAATATTATTTTGGAGTCCAATTGTCGGTCGATTTGTCTCTCGTCTTGCCGTTGGTTTTATTTCCAATTTGAATTAGATGTTATCCTAGAGAACTCACTATCTAGGGTAGGGATATAGTTCCGTTTTTATGGTTTTATGTGCGACAGGATGGTTACATGGTTGCACACGACTTTGTAAGATTAGTGCCCTCTATTATTGAACAACAGTGGGAATGTTATTGTCCATCGGAGGTCTCATTCTATGTAGATATGGATGTTTCTAACTATTTTTGTAACAATAAGGTGCTAGCAATTCCACCTTTAAAAACTATATTGCCCTCTACTTGTGAATGTGAATATTCAAATATGAGTGAGTCATTGATTAGATAAAATGATCATCATATAAGAAATGGTCTTCGTGTTTAAGTAATTATTGAATTTGTTCATCCCACACTAGTAGTATATTGTGAGCATTAAAAAAATAAGAAAAAATTGATAATAGGGGTCTTAACTTTAGCAGACTTTAATGACTTGAAACTGATTTTTTTTAAAATCTCACATACTTCCTACTTCTCTCCCTCAATTAACCCTTATGGTGGAACCAACAATCTACAAGTTATGACCTATTAAGTTAGTTTTAAGTCACCCATGCCCGCTAAAAGTTAAAGACACCCTAAAATAACACAGGTTAATCAATAATTTAGACATTTTAAAAAAAAACACTCAAAGTTAAGACCCGTATTGTCAATTTTTTAAAAAAATAATAGAAGAAGTTATCCTAGAAAGTAAAAAAAAAAAAAAAAAAAAGGAAAATAATATATCATACTCGTCTTAAAAGATAGAGAATATCATTCCCAATTACAAGCTTAAATCTAACTGATAATTTCAGTGTACAACAAGTTGAGTGTTGTAATTTTCAATTGTAACATCCTAGCAATTCCAATGTCAATAAAAGTTGTAATTTATGGAGAGTACATCAGGTTGTTTGGTTGAGTATGATAACCAAAAATCCTATGAAAAACTCTACGTACCTAGGTGGTAAAATCATTTCATGTGTCAATTACTAATTTATGTAAACTAAATAACTCTGCTGTGTAATACTAAAAAAAATATTTTTTTGGTCAAACAAAGAATTAAGTACTAGAGCATGGCAACTTATGAGATATTTTGCCATAAAGAATAAGCCATGAAAAAATACAGTATATGCACTTATAAGTTATAAGTAAATGAAATACGTCATTAGAGTTTGTCATCCCAAAATTAATGACTAAGTCATGAGCTAGCAAACCAACAGTAATTTAACCTGTGGTGTTGTTAGGTTACTTTCCAATTTATTTTTTCTTTTAAGTACTTTGTACAACTTTGCAGGATTGAATTATAAGATTATACAAAGTAAAAATAGTAAATTTCTTTATTAAAACCCATAACTTTCTAATTTTTTTGCTTGGTGATCATTGTAAACTTGTAGTTAAAGGTTTGGTTTTGTTGAAATGCTTCAAACAAATTCCCAACAAACTTTAGCAGATTACGTTCAAAACTCAATGATTCTCCTGCCACGTACTAACCTTAGCATCTCTTTATGAAAAGCTCAAGGAGAAGGACAATAAAAGTAATTTATGCGAAAACAAGACTAACAATCAGAGTGGCGCAGCGGGAGCGTGGTGGGCCCATAACCCACAGGTCCCAGGATCGAAACCTGGCTCTGATAATAAGAGAAAGCTTCCTGCCATCTTTTTTTAATTTTTTCAAATACGTTCTTCAGGTGTGGCAGTGTGTTGGGCCTGTGGCATACTAGAGCAGTTTGGGCTCCAAATAAATTGTCAGAAAGAGAGTAATAGTATTAGCTTTTTCATTCTCAAATTCTTTTCGAATCTTTGTGGGTCACAAAAAAAAACTGCAATGTTTTATTTGTTTTTCCTGTTTTCTTTATTCACGCGTCTAATACACACCTGTTACCAATATCTTTAGTTACTCCTTTTTCTAAAATTATCTTGTGTGGAATGTGGCAATAATTCAAGAAAAAACACACTTTTTAACATATATTTTTAGTTAATTTTTGGTACTTCTCTTTTTTTTTTTTTCCAAATAAGGTTATATGCTCTTTAGAAATTCTGAAACATCGTGATAGGTAGAGGTGTGCACAGGTCCAAACCCGAACCACATTTGACCGGGACCAGTTGGACCTGTGGACTGAAAACTCAAATTTCTCGAACCGGACCTTTTTGGACCTGTTTTCAATTTTTTTAAAATAGTAAGGAAAAAGGAAAATATTATGGGACCCTCCTCTCTATGGAAACTCCTGATACGTCATTTATAAGGATGGAGTATAAACTAAAATTACTACACGAGTTAATAACAATAGAAGTATCAACTAGATGGCCCACATTTGTAATCCAATCTGCTACCCTATTAGCTTCTTTGAAAATATGCTTGATTTTCCAGTTGTCCAAAGACCTGAGCAAAAGTTGAATGTCCATAATGATGTTAGCAATCTGTCAAGAAGGACTGAGCAAAAATCAGGTTTCTCTCGTATTTTAAAATAATAATTATTAAGAAGAACATTTTAAAACCGGATGGTGCATCCACTCTTATACTTTGTCCAAAATCAGACATGATAGGTCCTCCACTATCAAATTTGTTTTCCTTATGTGGAGTATTTGGAAGGAACAAAATTTTATTATCTTTCATAATGCTTCTCTTAATGTTCTCAAGATTCTGCATAAAGCAAAATTTTTATTTTCATAATGGAGTCTGAGGAATGCAGTGGATTTCTGCAACTCCTATGGTTCACCGTTTTCCCCTTCCTCTCTTCCTCCATCCTCTCCGGTGTATCCTTCCTCCATCCTCGTTTCTTGGGAGCCACCTCAAACCTCCTTCTTCAAACTCAACTTCGACGACTCAGTTCACGATTCGTCTGCAGGAGCAGGTGTTATCATTAGAGATGCTGATGGCCATCTCCACAAAGCTGCAGCTTTCAACCTTGGATCTTCTTCCGTGTTCATTGCCGAGGCAACTGCTCTTCAACAAGGGCTTCACCTAGCTATCCAGAGTAATATTCGTCAACTCCAAATTGAAGGTGATAATCTTATGGTCATCAACTCAGTAAAAGGTATCTGGTCTCCTTCTTGGCAGATTGCTCATATCATCCAGGATATCCAAGCTCTTCTTCGTTCTTTCTCCTCGTGGGTTATTCGACATGTTTACCGGGAAGCAAAAAAAGCAGCAGATTGGATCGCCAACGTCTGTCATTTAGCTGATTCTCAATTTAATATGATGATTGTACTCATTTTGCTCTGCATTATTCTATACTTGTAAACGATAAGGTTGGAGCTCCCCTAGTGTGGAGGGTCTCCTAACCTTCTTTTCTCCTTACCTTATTAAAAAAAATATATTAAAATAATTATTATATCGTGAATACATACTTTGAATTTTGAAACTAGTCTTACAAGATTTCATAAGATAATATCTTTTATTTAAATTTTAGTAAAACATTTACAAATTACAAAAGAACGATTTTATGCCATTCGGAAAAAAACAAAGACAGACAACCAAAATCCATGAGAGTAACAAGCAGATTTAGAAGCACCGCAAGTAAAGCACTGGGTATGCATGATGAATAATTTTGATGTTCATGGATTGATCATTTAACTTCTTCTACGGTTCACCTCAAAAACTATAACTTCTTGTGCGGTCCGTCTATTGATGCGCTTATGCAAGAAACAACTCCATGTTCCATTTTTCCTATTCGTTACTAATTTAATAAAGCACCTATAAGTTTAGAGGTCGAACTTTAACCAATAATTATTCTCAAAACATAAAATTGATTATATTATTTAACATATATTACTATGGAGTATAGCCGTATAGGTGTTTTGGTTGGAAATAAAGTGTTTTTCTGAAATACTATGTTATGTTCCACATTTTCCTTTGTTTTCCCATTTTCCTTTGTTTGGTTTTGTAATACTCCGTATTTTTAGTAAGTTATTAGTATAATTTTTATAAGGTTTTATATACTAAAAAGGCTTTTTATTAATTATAAAGGTAGATTATGGGTTTTTCAAATAGACTCTAGCCCAAATTAAGATTTGGGCCTAAAAGTTCACAATTCTAATCCAAGTAGTTGATTAATAAAATTAAAAATATTTTTTAAAAAAGAAAATTCAAAAAGAAAGGATTTACAAAATAAAGAGAAAAAAAAAAAAAAAAAATTAAGTTTGTTTCGGTGCAAACTCACGGGGAGTGAGTTGCACCCAAAGTGGTTACTTTGTTGTTTTTATCTTTTGGTTAATTAGCATCTAGACTATTTATCTTATGGAATATTCCTCTATTCTAGCTATATGATCATAAGAAATAATGTATCCTAGCTAAAATTATTTATCTTCTCTCAAAAATCCATCTTTTAGTTTCCTAGCCCTAGTTCGACTCTACCTATCTGACTAGTATAAATAGGGGTCTCCACCCATCATATTTTTCACACCAAATTTGAGGAATACATCTCTTTTCTCAAGTTTAAACTCTCTCTCCCTCTTCGCCTACCTTCTCTCTCTTCTCCCTAGTAGTTATTAATTTTCAAGGTGCGTGTATATGTAGATCTTTAAATATTGTTATGCATACGTAGTATCATGTTTATAGAGTTGCTATTTTGGATTGATCTACATGATTTTATGTGTTTAATATGAACAACATGCATTTATTTATGCACGCATAAGGACGGTTAGCATAACTCTAGCCTACTGACTTCTTCTTTGCATCTAAAGTAATCATATTGCAAATTTTTGTATGCCACATATGAACTGTTGAGTCAAAATTTAATTACACACTCTCTAGTATGTACAGAATTCTTCGCAAACAAGTAATTATGTAGAATAGTTGTGCTGGCAAATGGCAGTTGATACAAAAAAAAATACGAATGCTTATGTTTTGGTAATGTTAAAGACTAATAATAAAGATCGACGTGAAGACTTAGGATATAGATTAATATCTAAAGATTTGTTGGGTATGCTTGGTAATATAGCTACTGCCTACTTGTCATATGATCTTAATACCAATTTTGTGGCTATCATTGTTATTATTGTGTTCCAAGGTTATTTTATGAGCAATAATTAGTTATGCCTTTTATATGGCTAAAGTTTTATATAAGAATTATTATTTTTAAAGGAGGATTATTTCCAAAGGATTTTTATTAGATATATGATCTTTTATGATCACAATTACAAAGAAGCCACGGCTTGTTATTAATTAACAAGAACGGTAGCTATTATATTATTTACCCATGTACTTTTTGTATAAGTCATGTGGACAAGGTAGTTCCCCTCGTCATAGACTCATTAAGGAATACTAAACTTGGGGGGTGTGCACACTTTAGGAAAGGTACCTAGGCAAGGAAAAAGGATTTTTATCAAGGTTATATACTTTATATTATACAAGTATTATCAAGTATCCAGAAAGGCTTTTCGAAATTAAATATTTCAAATGTTAAATTAAATAAAGTGTTTAATATTCCGCATATACATGTACTCAGTATTTTTACTGACACGCTTTTATTTGTTTTGTTTTATGGCTTTGTCCCTGTGATGACCCTATTTTGGCGAGCAGAATTTACAGGTTGATATGATGCATTATTTCATATGGGGGAGCTAGTGAGGAATCGTAACTAGTCAAGGAGTTGTTATTTTATTTTCTTTATTTTTATTATTGTCGTCATAGTTGTACAATAAAGTTTATATATATAAATAAAGAGGAGTTATTTAAGTTATTTCCGCTGCATTAGTTTCAAGTTCAGTTAGTAGTTAGTATTAAAGCCTTTAACGTTATCACGTGGCAGTAATACTCTCAAGTTTCTCAAGTGTTTTGGGTTAAAATATATTCTTCAAAAAGAGAGAAATTTGGGGGTGTTACAAAGTGGTATCAGTTTAAAAGCCTAGGGATATGAAACTGGAATTTAAAATTAATGGGTAGACTTAAGGATGGGCATATAGGTTAGAAAGTTTCGCATTCTTTTCATATTTATATTAAATATGCATAAAATCTATTTTATTATTTGAGGAAAAACGATTGATTTGGATAAGTTGGGTTGGCAATGTTTCTGGCAAGGAAAGGCTTGGGCTCTCACCAACGTTGCGTGTAACCAACTCTTTCCTAGGAAATTCATTGGCTGGACTATTCTTTGTCATGAATCAAGTACTCACTATAAAACATATTTGGAAAAACGAAAGGTTGAAAAAATAATTTTGGCAAGAAAAGTTTTAGCATTTTATGTGCATAAGTAGAATAAGATGATAGACTTTGAATTTTTTTTTAAAGATGAATTATTTAGTTATTTATTGTTATATTAGAAATATGATTATTTTGAATATATTTCAAGGAGGTTTGACTTATTGTCAAGTTAATATGAAAATCTTTGTATTTTTCATAAGCAAAAGAAAGAGTTTATTGTTGATTATAAGAATTGAGTTATTATTCTGTCTTTCATGACATATTATTAAGAAGCTACTTGCAAGTTGTGATATTACTATCTTTTGAGGCATTTGTTTTGGCACATATATTTTCTACGAGATGAATTTGATTATTTAACGTCTTGTATGACATGTATGCATGTGATCTAATTCATGCAAAGTGATTTATATGTTTATTTTTTGATTTATAAGTGTTACAAGAACCTATGACTTCAAAGTAAGCCTAGTTGTTTTAGATTCATTATAGGTGAATACTGTTTTGGTTTATTCCTTTGAAGGAAAGAAGTTTAGTAGTTATGTTTTTTTATGAAGAAGACATTACCTTATGTTATGCTAAAAATTGTGAAATTAGTCATTTGAAGTTTTATGAAGTTGGATGATCTTTAATATTTGGTGACATGAGTAAGAAAGGGAAATTTTATGATTTGTGGAAAGTACAAGAAGGAGATCAATGATTTATACTCGTTCGGGTGAATTATCATGATTTAGATAAGTTATATATTTCGTTTATGGATATAGTCAATACCATTTTAGCTATGATATAGATATAACCTTAAAAAGGTGGCAAAATAAGGGATATTATGAGGACCTTATAGGTATATGAGATACCATATTTGAAGTTTGATTTAATTAAGGAATCTTACCCTATGCTTAATTGCAAATATCTTTAAAGGAGTTATCGTTGTTATAGTAAAACAAAGAAAGTACGAAATACCATATTTTTAGTAGGTTCTTTTGGATCCTTTTTGTTTTAAAAGGTGGAAGTAAGATACCAGGATTCTCTAAATATATGCTAAGTTGATTTTCGAGTATTATTGGGTGTCAAGAGGAGTATTATTTTTGGAAGTAGTCTTGAACTCTTGATTGAATAGTAGTGTATTATTGTTGTTATAAAGAGTTATAAAGGATTGGGTATATCAATTATCAAAGGAGTCAAGTGACTTTAATAATGGAAGAAATATACTTTTTTTTTGGAAAAAAAAAATCGGGGAGCTTAATATAGGAGAAAAAGGGAATAAACTAGTCATTCAAGGTAATTGATTTTCGAAAGAATAGTCGTATTTTTATATTATGGACTTAAACATTGAGTTTATATTTTGTGAAGGAGTTAATTTTATTGAAATATAGATTATATGAATTTCACAAGATTGTTTATTTACTATCTCAAGTCCTAGTTGACTACTGTCTGTTTTGAGAGAATATTGATTATGGTATTTCAAGGAAAATTTGAAGATGAATTTCGAGGAGTTTTAGTTTTTGAAGCTTTTTAAGGAGAAAGCAAGCCTTTTTTTTTATTTAAATAAAGGCGTTTTCGAGTAAAACTTGCGAAGGGTTTTATAAAATTCTTTTGTTCTCATTATATTATAGCATTTTCATAACATTTTAGTATTTCCCTCAAATATTTTTCCTACAACACTTGTCTTTAGTGTTAAGCTGAAATTCTTTATTATTCTAGAATTTGGAAAATTTTCCTACTCAAATTTTATAAAACTTTTCAGTTTGTCATAAACTATACCCTTTTGGACTTATTTAAATATTTTCTTTATTATGTTGATTTATTATTGAAGGCAAATACTTCTATTATTATTACCTTAAAAAAAAAAAGGTTAATTTTCAAAGCTCAAAAGTTTTTTTTTTTTTTTTTCGAAGGTATAATCTATCTAGTGATTTTTGTAATTCTTAGTCAACTAATGAATCTTATATTATTTGTATTACAAAGTTGGTGAAAAAAATATTTTAGTCAAGTTTTAAGTCTTAGCGAGTTACGGGGCGTAACTCCTTTTAAGGGGATAGAATGCGATAGAGTTTCGCGCGTTTGACCTTAGAACGCTATTTTTGATCTAATTTTGACTTGTTTCATGAGTTATTAAGCGAGTCAGCTTACTTTTATAGGAAGTTTATAGTATTTGTGAATTACTTGCTTTATTTCTTAATTGCATGCGTTAAGTTTCGAGGACGAAACTTCTTTTAAGGGGGGTAGTCTGTAATACTCCGTATTTTTAGTAAGTTATTAGTATAATTTTTATAAGGTTTTATATACTAAAAAGGCTTTTTATTAATTATAAAGGTAGATTATGGGTTTTTCAAATAGACTCTAGCCCAAATTAAGATTTGGGCCTAAAAGTTCACAATTCTAATCCAAGTAGTTGATTAATAAAATTAAAAATATTTTTTAAAAAAGAAAATTCAAAAAGAAAGGATTTACAAAATAAAGAAAAAAAAAAAAAAAAAATTAAGTTTGTTTCGGTGCAAACTCACGGGGAGTGAGTTGCACCCAAAGTGGTTACTTTGTTGTTTTTATCTTTTGGTTAATTAGCATCTAGACTATTTATCTTATGGAATATTCCTCTATTCTAGCTATATGATCATAAGAAATAATGTATCCTAGCTAAAATTATTTATCTTCTCTCAAAAATCCATCTTTTAGTTTCCTAGCCCTAGTTCGACTCTACCTATCCGACTAGTATAAATAGGGGTCTCCACCCATCATATTTTTCACACCAAATTTGAGGAATACATCTCTTTTCTCAAGTTTAAACTCTCTCTCCTCTTCGCCTACCTTCTCTCTCTCTCTCCCTAGTAGTTATTAATTTTCAAGGTGCGTGTATATGTAGATCTTTAAATATTGTTATGCATACGTAGTATCATGTTTATAGAGTTGCTATTTTGGATTGATCTACATGATTTTATGTGTTTAATATGAACAACATGCATTTATTTATGCACGCATAAGGACGGTTAGCATAACTCTAGCCTACTGACTTCTTCTTTGCATCTAAAGTAATCATATTGCAAATTTTTGTATGCCACATATGAACTGTTGAGTCAAAATTTAATTACACACTCTCTAGTATGTACAGAATTCTTCGCAAACAAGTAATTATGTAGAATAGTTGTGCTGGCAAATGGCAGTTGATACAAAAAAAAATACGAATGCTTATGTTTTGGTAATGTTAAAGACTAATAATAAAGATCGACGTGAAGACTTAGGATATAGATTAATATCTAAAGATTTGTTGGGTATGCTTGGTAATATAGCTACTGCCTACTTGTCATATGATCTTAATACCAATTTTGTGGCTATCATTGTTATTATTGTGTTCCAAGGTTATTTTATGAGCAATAATTAGTTATGCCTTTTATATGGCTAAAGTTTTATATAAGAATTATTATTTTTAAAGGAGGATTATTTCCAAAGGATTTTTATTAGATATATGATCTTTTATGATCACAATTACAAAGAAGCCACGGCTTGTTATTAATTAACAAGAACGGTAGCTATTATATTATTTACCCATGTACTTTTTGTATAAGTCATGTGGACAAGGTAGTTCCCTCGTCATAGACTCATTAAGGAATACTAAACTTGGGGGTGTGCACACTTTAGGAAAGGTACCTAGGCAAGGAAAAAGGATTTTTATCAAGGTTATATACTTTATATTATACAAGTATTATCAAGTATCCAGAAAGGCTTTTCGAAATTAAATATTTCAAATGTTAAATTAAATAAAGTGTTTAATATTCCGCATATACATGTACTCAGTATTTTTACTGACACGCTTTTATTTGTTTTGTTTTATGGCTTTGTCCCTGTGATGACCCTATTTTGGCGAGCAGAATTTACAGGTTGATATGATGCATTATTTCATATGGGGGAGCTAGTGAGGAATCGTAACTAGTCAAGGAGTTGTTATTTTATTTTCTTTATTTTTATTATTGTCGTCATAGTTGTACAATAAAGTTTATATATATAAATAAAGAGGAGTTATTTAAGTTATTTCCGCTGCATTAGTTTCAAGTTCAGTTAGTAGTTAGTATTAAAGCCTTTAACGTTATCACGTGGCAGTAATACTCTCAAGTTTCTCAAGTGTTTTGGGTTAAAATATATTCTTCAAAAAGAGAGAAATTTGGGGGTGTTACAGGTTTGGATCGGATATGAGAGGCGAAAGTATAGGTTGGACTTTATTTTCCAAGGAAAGAAAATAATTTTCCCTCGGAGGCAAGGGAAGCCACGCTTTTCGTCATTATCAAAGGGATCTATCCATCTCACTTGACAAAAACACTATTTCTCTCTCTTCACTCGTGGCATGAAGATCTCAATCATTCTCCATTATTTCACTAATTCTGTTTGCTATATATTCTAACTTATCTTTTTTAATTTAGGCCGGGTTCTAACTTCTCATTTATTTTCCATACTTTCTTTGCAATAAAACAAAAAAAGGACTCTAGAATTGAGTTTTCCTATAAAAAAATAGTTTCATGGATAAAAAATATTTTCCTTGCAACCAAACTATATGTGTAATTTTATTCTCATGGTATACTTAAACTTGTGCCCTGACTACTTACTAGATCTATCGCTCCAAAATAAAGTATACCAGATACCCTCCAGTCGCTGTAGGCCACCTAAAGCATCTGCCTTCTACTCAATTTTGCATTGACGAAGCAATATGGTAGGGTATACTGTATACAGCTACAGTACAAGTCAAGCACGAGAGAAGAAAGTGAAGGTTTTTGTCCTCGATCAAGTGTAACAAACTAAAATGTATATGGAGTTATGGACAAATTATGGAGATAATATATTCAATAATATTAGGTGACAGCGACGTTTTGCTAGAAGCTAATTGCGGCTTGTTGGGCTAGTATAATTGGGCCAACTACTAATATATATTGGGTCCTATGAGGTCACACAATGTGACAACCTTTAGATGTTACCCAAATCCATTTGTGAAATGGGTTGGGCGGTTTTAAGATGGGTGGGATGAGTTGTAACTCATGAGTTTATTAGGCTCATAATGTATGACATTATGAGGCAAAATAAAGCCTCATGAAACACCTCTTTTTGTAACCACCTTATATAATGATATGGGGTTACATCACATGGTGTCTTTTCTACTGCCTTTGATGGAGTTCTATTAAGTGTGAAAGTAGCAGTTTCGAGAGCATATCCCCAGAAGGAGATGGGAAGATCAGCAAAACTCATCATTGATCGAACCATATCAAGAAGAGTTCGGTTCCTCCTTTCGGATACACCATTCAACTGAGGTGTTCCAGGCGGAGTGAGTTGTGAAAGAATTCCACAATTCTTCAAGTGATCACTAAACTCTTGGCTCAAATATTCACCACCACGATCGGATCGTAGTGCTTTGATTGTTTTGCCAAGCTGGTTTTGGACTTCATTCTGGAATTCTTTGAACTTTTCAAATGATTCCGACTTATGCTTCATTAACTAGACATACCCATATCTACTCAAATCGTCAGTAAAAGTAATGAAGTACCCAAACCCTCTCCTAACTTTTGTGCTCATTGGTCCACACACATCAGTATGTATTAGGCCCAATAGATCACTGACCCTTTCACCCTTTCCAGTAAAAGGTGACTTTGTCATTTTACCCATTAAACATGATTCACACACATCAAATGGCTCAAAGTCAAAGGATGTTAGAAGTCCATCATTATGTAATTTCTGAATGCGTTTCGCGTTTATATGTCCTAAACGATAATGCCATAAGTAATTAGGATTAGTATCGCTTGATCTATGTTTTTTGCTGTCTATGTTAAGGACATCTTTGTCTAAGTCTAGGAAATATAGACCATTAGACCTTTTAGCAGTGGCATAAAACATTGAATTCAAATAAACAGAGAAACAACCTTTCTCAATTGTAAATGAAAACCCTTCATTATCCAAAACAGGAATAGAAATAATGTTTTTGGTAATAGCAGGAACATAATAACAGTTATTAAGCTCTAATACTAAACCAGAAGGCAAAGGTAGACTATAAGTCCCAACTGCAACGGCCGCAACTCTTGCACCATTCCCAACGCGCAGTTCTACCTCCCCTTTAGCCAAGGTTCTACTCCTTCTTAGTCCCTGCACACTCGAAATAATGTGAGAAACACAATCGGTATCAAATACCCAAGAAGTAGATGTTGCTAAATTAATGTCAATGACATAGATACCTGAAGAAGAAGCCCCATACTTCATATCCTTCAGATACTTTGGGCAGTTACGCTTCCAATGACCCATTTGATCACAATAGAAGCACTTGGCATTTGCGACAACCTTTGGCTTTGCCTTTGTAACACCCTCAAATTTCTCTCTTTATGAAGAATATATTTTAATATAAAACACTTGAAAAACTTGAGAGTATTACCGCCACATGATAACGTTAAAGGCTAAAACTACTAACTACTAATTTAACAATGCAGCGGAAACTAATAATAATAACTTCTCTTTATTGATAATATAAAAACTTTATTATTCAACTATGACAATAATAGAATTCATAATAAATAAAAATAGCAACTCCTAGCTTAAGTATTATTCCTCACTAGCTCCCCCATGTGAAGTATGAATCAAATCAACCTGTAAATTATGCTTACCAAAAGGGTCATCACAGGGACAAAGCCATAAAACAAATAAACAAAACGCGTGTCAGTAAAAATACTGAGTACATGTATATGCGGAAATTTAAATACTTTATTAAACATCCAAAATATTTCTATAAACCTTCTTTGGATACTTGTAATACTTGTATAATATAAAGCATATAACTTTAATAAAAATCCTTTTTCCTTGCCTATGTACCTTTCCTAAAGTATGCACACCCCCCAAGTTTAGTATTCCTTACTGAGTCTATTACGAGGGGTTACTACCTTGTCCACATGACTTATACAAAAAGTACATGGGTAAAATATAATAACTACCGTTCTTGTTAATTAATAACAAGTCGTGGCTTCTTTGTAACTGTGATCATAAAAGATCATATATCTAATAAAATTCCTTTGGAAACAATACTCCTTTAAAAGAATAATAATTCTTATATAAAACTTTAGCCATATAAAAGGCATAAATAATAACTCGTTCACTGAATAATCTTTGGAAAACTTTAATGACAATTCCAATAATAACAATCTCAAATCACGACTTTACGACCAGTACTATACAACAAATAACTTACGAACCTTCATGATAAATCTTAAGGATCATAAGAATAGCAAACTGATTACTCATACAACTCATCACTCAGGATTATCCTCAAATTCCCTAATGTGCATGCTTACTACCAAATTATAGTATTGGCACTTTTGACCACCATACTCTACGCCTTCTTTATCTTTAAAATCTTAGATGCAAAGAAATAATACTAGGGATTTAGGGAACATAAAATTTGAAAGGCAGACAACATTAGTATTGAATGATTAGACTTCACGTTGGCTATAAGTCATAAGCATACATAACAATTTCATGTTTTTCACGTTTAACTCATAAAAAAAAAACATGCATATTAATTCAAATAACAACCCTAGAAACATGATACTAAGTTGCAAAATAATATTTAAAGATCTACATATACACGTACCTTGAAAATTAATAACAACTAAGGAGAAGAGAAAAGGTAGGCTAAGAGGGAGAGAGAGTTTAAACTTGAGAAAAAAGATGTATTCCTCAAATTTGGTGTGAAGAATATGGTGGGTGGAGGCCCCTATTTATACTAGTTGGATAGGTAGAGTTGGAATAGGACTAGGAAACTAAAAGATGGGTTTTTGAGAAAAAATAAATAATTTTAGCTAGGATACACTATTTCTTTATGATCATATAGCTAGAATAGAGGAATATTCCATAAGATAAATAGTCTAGATGCTAATTAACCAAAAGATAAAAAAAAAAACAAAGTAACCAATTTTTTTGCACCGAAACAATTTTTTTTTTTTGTAAATCTTTTTTCTTTATTTTGTAAATCTTTTCTTTTTAAAAATATTTTTAATTTTATTAATCAACTACTTGCATTAGAATTGTGAACTTAGGCCCAATGCTTAACTTGGGCTAGAGTCTATTTGAAAAACCCATAATCTATTATAAAATCCTATTTAAAACCTTTATAATTAATCGAAAGCCTTTTTAGTAAATAAAACCTTTTAAAAAAAATTATAACTAATAACTTACTAAAAATACGGAGTATTACAGCCTTTGCCTGTGACTTATCAGCAGTCTTAGTGGCAACTTGCTTTCCCTTATCATGCTTTTTCTTGCCATCCCATTCCTTCTCAAAACCCTTTCCCTTTTGAACCATAGGAACTTCCTTCTTAGGTGCAACAGAGATATTTTGCTCGGCAGTCATGAGCATCCCATGTAACTCAGCAAGGGTTTTCGACACCCCATTTATATTGAAGTTCAACCTAAACTGGTTGAAGCCTTCATGAAGTGAGTGTAGTATGATGTCAGTAGCCAACTCTTGGCTATAAGGAAAGCCCAACCTCTCCACTGCCTCGAAATAACCAATCATTTCGAAGACATGAGTGGCGACCGACTTGCCATCGACTAACACATACTCAAGAATAGCCTTCTGAGTTTCATACCTCTCTATCCGAGCTTGTTGCTGAAACATGGTTTTCAGCTGCCGAATAATACATGTAGGCATCCATGCTTGCAAACCTCTGTTGAAGGCTTGGTTCCATAGCCGCGAGCATAAGGCAAGTAACAATTACTGACCTTTCTGCAACAGCCTTATTGGCCGCCTTTTCGGCTTCAGTAGAGGTGGTTGTTAAAACCGGGATCAGGGTTTCAAGAACATCCTCTCGACCTTCGGATCTAAGAACAATTCTTAGGTTCCTTTCCCAATCAAGGAAGTTGTTCCCGTTCAACTTATCCTTCTCAAGGATTGAACGTAAGTTAAAAGGTGAATTATTGTTGTTCCCAGACATGATATCTACATAGAAGATGCAAAAGTAATAAGTATGTTTATTATAATAGCTTTTAACAAATTTTAAACACTTTAAAATAAAAGCTATGCACTTGATCAATTTTCAAAGTGTCCCTTTTGAATCAAGTGCTTCTAAGATCCCATCAAACATGATTTATAAGTGGACTTTGGCCTCAACTTAAAACCAAGTTTAAAAAGGTAAGTAAACTCCTTTACTAATTACAACAATTGTAATTCTTAGTTGATGGGTGATTGCTAAGGTGATCAAAGATCCCAGGTAAGGAAGTTACCACAATGTTGGGGAAAGCATTCCTAATCCTAGACAGAACTTGTCACCCAATCACAAAAAACCCAATCCTTTGCTCCAAAATCCAAAACCGTTTTGATGATTTTGTTGGGCCAAACCAAACTAAACAAGTAAATTTCGGAAATTTGCTCTACTTAGCCCAAGATTGGAAGTAACACTCTGCTTTGGCAGAACCTATTACTAACGATCAAGGTTTTAGTAGATGTTTATTTGGAATAGCAATTACCCAATATTAGCTTTAGGGACCTAAGTAAATTATTATGTGATTTAATTACTAGTGAACTCATTGCAAAAATAAATCACATGCATAATAAAACTTAGAAAGCATTCAAAAGCAATATTTAAATGCATAAAATAAAATGTGATCCTAGTATGGCCCCTAACCCTAAAGACTACTCTTTAAGGCCTTCATTCTTGAATCACCATGGATCTCCATCCTTGTGCTTCATGGGATAGGATTGAATCACCATTCTTCTTATTACAACTTGAATAATCATTTTTGGAATTTTAAACTAAAAATTACAAAAATACCAACGATACACATATCGTATTTAGATTACAAAAATACATTAACGATAAGCAGATCGTATTTTCTATCCAAGTTTGGGCCATACTAGTCACCGCATGCATTCATAATATCATATATATAAAACATGCATTTTAATCAACTATTAAAATAAATTATTATGCTTTAACAACTTTAAAACGTAATAACACCATCTAGATTTAATCTCACATTAAATCAAATGGTTAGTTACTTAAGACAAATTTTAATCATATTAGAATTTATCTCCCAAGGGCTTTAAAATATTAATCTAACAAATTTAATCAACTATTAAATTTAAAGAAAAATACATAAGCATTTTTAGGCACCACATATATTTTAATCATATTAAAAATATAAACATAACATGATATTCAATCACATATACTAGCATGAAAGAATTAATCAACTTATTAAAACTAACATCTTAACATAAAATTAAATATCATAAAATAAACTCCCAACATACTTTTAATTCATTTAAGCATTAGCATAGGATACCAAGCATAAAATCTACTTAATATGCATTAAGGGAATAAACGGATTTAAACGTTTTAATCCGTTGAAAACAAGAACCAGCCGTTATGGCCAGAGAACTGGTTGCACTCCGCGAGCTAGGTAGCACCCCGCGAGCAGGGTCGCACCCCGCGACCTAGCCCTGCCTCCGTTTTTCAATCTCAATTCAGGGAATTTTAATCGATAAACTCATGATTTTCTTTATACATTAAAACATTTTTTATGCATAAATAAATCATACTTGGCCTCAAATTCAAGAATTCATGCCATGAAATTATACATAATCAAATTAATCATAAAAATCAAAGCATGCAATTCATGAATCATATATATATACATCATATTCTAATTAACAACTTAATTAAAACATGAAACAATATAACAATTATATATATATATACATGTATCGAAAAATGCATAAACAATTTTTATACTCCCACTAGATTAAAATCCTATTTTAATCATTCAAATAATATCCTCATGCTAATACCCTCCCCTAAATGAATTAAAATGAAGGAAAACATGCATCAACATGATCATATTAATCTATGCAATAGGCTCTCTGATACCACTGTAGGAATTTAGATGCTTAATGCGGAAAACGAGTATCATTAATTAAACATCTAACACCAAGATCTTTGCATAAATCAACATGAATCTACTAAGAGTATAGAATATACCTCTTGATGCGTCAGTTCCTCTTACACCACAAGCCTTCTAGTGGGGATCCTTTAGAACGTCAAACGTCGTCCCTCTAGTATTGGTCCACGAACAACCCTTGGATCGCCACGTATGCTAGTACGGAAGAGAGAGAAACTCCCTTACTTTTGAGGTGTGTGAGAGCCGAATGGGAAAAGAAGAGCAAAGAGAAAAAAAATAGATTTTTCTCTCCAAAGATGATGTAATGCTACCCACACCTTTGTAACCCCAGATCATTATATAAGGTGGTTACAAAGAGGTGTTTCATGAGGCTTTATTTTGCCTTATAATGTCATACATTATGAGCCTAATAAACTCATGAGTTACAACTCTTCCCATCCATCATAAAACCGCCCAACCCATTTCACAAATGGATTTGGGTAATATCCAAGGGTTGTCACATTGTGTGACCTCATAGGACCCAATACATATTAGTAGTTGGCCTAAATATACTAGCCCAACAAACCGCAATTAGCTTCTAGTAAAACGTTGCTGTCACCTAATATTATTGAATCCATATACATTTAGTTTGTTACACTTGGTCGAGGACAAAATCCTTCAAGTACTCCCTCTATTTTCAAATATATACTCTAGTTTGACTTTTACACTATTTATAGACTCTACTTTGACCTAATTTTTCCAGTAGATGTAATAAAACCAATGTTATTATACAAGATCTTGTTGAATTTGTCTTGATGTATATTTTCAAAATATTATTTTTTATAATGTTTTAATAATAGACTATTACATACTTCCTCCATCCATAATAAGTGAAACATTTACTATTATAGAACGTTTCAAAATAAGTGAAACATACCTTAAATGGAAAAAAAAGTGACAAAATGACAAGAGTACCCATCAGAAACTTGTGTGGTTTGTTTTTCTCTCTCCTCCTTTTGATAATGTAAAGGGTATTTATGACTTTTTGCCTTTTAAAGTGATATTTATTAAAACTTGTGCCCAATTCCTATGTTTCACTTATTATAGAACGGAGGAAGTATAACAATAGTCAAAATTGTGCATTAATAAAAGCGAAAGTTAAAATAAAAATATCAAGGGAGTACCACTTTTATTGATGAGACAAGCCAAATAACCAATCGGTCGGCCAATATTTGATTGGTCTTTTGGCTAGCTTATCTAATGGTCTCCTAGCATGTACGAATGGTGCAAGTCTGCAAGAGCACGTAAATTCCAGCCTTTTACCCTAAAAGGGTTTTCACTGTTGGCCTATCTGACGGTTAAGACCCTTTTACCAGAGGTAGTTTATTCAAATTCAAAAAGGAGGCAATGACGCGCCCTTTTTCTGGGTTTTACCGGTCATAATCGACCGTTTTAAACTTTTTCCGGTCATTCTTGACCGGCTCAACGAGTTTTTTACCCTCCTATATATTTCCTTGGTGTGACCTCATGAAATCATTTCACACCTTGAGAGAATTTTTCTAGAGAGAGAGAGAGAGAGAGAGAGAGAGATCGTCCAATCTCAGTCTTCTTCACCGAATCATCCAGGCGTTTCATCAAGTATCTTTTCTTTGTTCTTTTTACTTTCCTTTATTCTTTATTTTTTTTTAGAATATCAATAAAATGAAATCTTCTTCTTCGTCAAATAATTCTAGCCGACCAAGAGCTTGTCTTGACCCTCGAACCGAGAGTACTTCTTCTTCGGCACATTCTAGAGTTGGGCCTCTTCTGCCCGAGTATATTTTTTTTATGGTTTTGGCCGAGAAAGTCAGACGACCCAGTCTTTACCTGTGCAGGGTAATCTGGCGCGCGTCAAGAAAACGGCCCGTCTAAGACGAAAGGTAATACTCCCAACAAATAGTTCAGACATGGAGGAATCTACTGGACGAGTTCCAGATGAGGCGAGGAGGCCTAAAGTGTTGAGCCTTTGGGCGGGCCCCCTTCCCCTGACCGCAGTTTTGAAGACTCTCAAATAAACCCTGAGGCCAGTCCTTCTAGCAGGGACGCCAATATGGAGGACGTCGGTGAGGACAATAACGAGAGTGAATCCGGCGCTGCCGATGAGTCAGACGAACCATCCACTACCTCGTCTGAGATTAGGAGACGCTTAGGTCCCCTTTCTGACCCCGCATTCATTTTGGTCAAACGTAAATGGTTAGAGAAGATAGGACCTGACCCTAGTTATTTGTCCAATTACATGCCCATGCCGGGCTTCTCTTTCATCATCCCAAATAAGGAGACCATCATTTTGAGTGCTCCCAAGAACCACTTTACCGTTTACAAGCTAGCCTTGGACGCGAGATTAAGGTTCCCCCTCCCCGATTTTATAGAACAAGTGCTTCAGTATTACAACATCGGCCATAACCAGCTGGCTCCTAATGCCTGTCACAACGTTCTGACTTTCATAGCCGTCTGCGAGTTGCGCGGCCTATCTCTTTCTCTCCAAGCCTTCACCCACATTCATTATGCGGCTAAGGTTCCCGGGGCCGTGGACGGAACGTGGCTCAGTATCTGCAACCGTCCTGGCTTTCTAACTGCTTGGGGCAAGCCGTCGAAGATGCATGAATGGAAAGCAGACTTCATCTTCCTACGAGCGGCCAACGACTACGCTACTGAGGGCTAAAATATAGGTTGAACTTTATTTTCCAAGGGAAGAAAATAATATCCCTTGGACGCAAGGGAAGCCACGCTTTTCGTCATTATCAAAGGATCCATCGATCTCACTTGACAAAAACACTATTTCTTTCTCTTCGGTCTTCACTCATACCATGAATATCTCAATCATTCTCCATTATTCCACTAATTTTGTTTGCTATATCTTCACCCTCTCATTTATTTTCCATACTTTGCAATACAACAAAAAAACCAATCTAGAATTGAGTCTTCCTACATAAATAGTTTCATGGAAAAATACTTTTCATAAAAAATTGTATTCCGTGCAACCAAAGTATGTGTGCAATATTATTCTCATGGTATGCTTAAACTTGTCCCCTTACTATATCTATCTCTCCAAAATACTCCAGTCGCTGTAGCCTGTAGGCCACCTAAAGCATCTGACTTCTACTCAATTTTGCATTGACGAAGCCATATGGTAGGGTATACAACTACAGTACAAGTTAAGCACGAGAGAAGAAAGTTGAGTCATATTTCATCTTAGAAATTTTGTTTAGGTCTAATTAGTAAATCCATATACATTCATATAATGGGGTAAATAGTAGGACAATAATTTAGGGATAATAAATCTAATGTGAGGCTGTTAGTGATACTATAAGAGGATTAGGAGTTTGTTTTCTGCTTCTTTTCTTTAGTAATTTCTTTTAGAAGTTTTCCCTCTTGATCTGGAAAAAAAAGGATAAGGTAAGTAAGTTTATATAATAAGAGCGTGTTAAAGCTCATTTATAACCTAAACTATGTTCATAGAGGTCACGTAGGATATGATCATCTAAAGAGAATCAAACTTATCAAAACAGCTCTCTATTTTATTTAACATTTCTAAAATACTCATAATATTTTCTCCAAAATTACGCAAAATGCTCTTATAAGATGGTAGTATAAAAAAAGAAGGTATTTGAGAAATTGACTTTTTCCATGCTAAAAATCAGAAATTTGTTATTATAATATGTACAGTTCACATGTTACATTGATAATTTGTAGTTTAATAGCAATGGATTAGAACAATAAAAGATAAAGAATTACTAGTATAGTTAGTAGTTAGTAGTTAGTACTCCCTCTATTTTCAAATAGATACTCTAGTTTGACTTTTACACTATTTATAAATTCTACTTTGACCTTATTTTTCTGTAGATGTAAATTGTAATAAAGCCAATGTTAATACGATCTTGTTAAATTTGTCTTTATGTCTATTTTCAAAATATCATTTTTTAGAATGTTTTAATAATAGACTATTAGATTTGGTTCGTTGTAGTTCATTCGAAGACGAATTTAATTTAGCCTTGTTTAATTGTATTTTGTTTTTCTTTAATACTTATTATAGATGCCATTTGGCCTTCAATTAATGAATTTTCCCTTTAAAAAAAAAAAGATAACAATAGTCACAATTGTACATTAATAAAAGCGCAAGTCAAAATAAAAATATCAAGGGGAGTACCACTTTTATTGATGAGACAAGCCAAATAACCAATCGGTCGGCCAATTGTCTAGCTTATTTAATGGTCTCCTAGCATGTACGAATGGTGCAAGAGCACATAAATTCCAAAACCGCCTGGAAAAGAGGGTTATACAAAGGAAGCTAAGATGGTACAGACTACAGAGTACTAATTTTGTAGGGAAGGGTACGGAGTTACTATATATAACTACTCTTTAGTAAAGTACTCTCTAAAGTAGTAAACTCACTACTTACTACAATTAGTAAAGATTAAAATTTGTAGAGATATGCGAATCAGAGATATGCAAGTAAAAGTTAGTATAACATGGAATGATTAATCACTTGAGGTCTGAGGAGTGAGGAGCCATTTTTTATATCATAAAGTTTATATAAAACCGTTAGAAGGAAAACTAGGATTACAAGTTACAACCCTACAAGAGATAATTCTCTACAAAATAATATCTATAGAAGTGCATGAAATATATACTATATATTCTATATTAAAGCAAGGGGAGGATGGACGTTTAAATTGGACAAAGTTGAGGAACAAAAGATGAGGAAGCCATATACTTCCTCCGTTTCATTTTACTTGCTACACTTCTCAATTCACGGCCTCCTAGGTAATTTTTGGAGAAGAGAGAGGTAGAGAGTAAAAAGAAAAAAGAGACCCATGTGAGAGGAGAGAGATAGAGAGAGTTTATTGTCCAAAAAGGAAGTGTAGCAAGTAATATGAAAATTCCCTATATGGAAAGTGTAGCGAGTAATCTGAAACGGAGGAAGTAGTAAATATGTCACTGGGCTGTTTGGCAATTAGAGTTTTGGAGCAAATTAAAAAGAGAGTTTTGGACCACTTTTAGAGTTTTAACTAGTCAAAAACTCTAAAAGGGGTGTTTGGTAAAAGAGAGTTTTAGAGAGAGTTTTGGAATAAAAACTCTCAAAATGAAAAAGCTCCTAATAGAAGCTTTTTCTTTAGAGGATTAGGTGAAAATATGTTCAGTGACTTTTTTGCCTCTAATAATAATACTACACATATATATTAAAATGTCTATAAATGTCATTTCACACAAATAAATGACAACAAGCTTTTAGCAATCAGTTAATTGTTACCAAACACATTTATAAAAAAAAGTTGTCAAATCAGCAGTCAAATCTGTCGAACAAAAAGTTAAAAATCTAACAACAAACTCTAAACTCTAATAGCTAAACTCTATTTGCCAAACAGGGCCAATGTATTGGCCGATAAGAGGACAAAACATGCTATACTCATAAATGGCCAAGTGTGACTTTTTACTCATAAAATGTATGTCATCTCTATAAGTTTAGTGTGTTCATGTGGCACCAGATTATAAGACATGTACACTGCATTAATATTAACAATCACGCTAAACCATGTTAAATTTCCACAAGGGCCCATGAAGTTTGAGAAGTAAATTCTTGAAAAGACAGAGTTTAAGAAGTAAATTTCATAGCCAATTTGCTTCACCTTTATATTAAGCCTTGACACTCTATATAAACAGTGTGGTTTGCTATCTAGAATTGCAAACAGATTTATTACCGAGAAGATGGAATCGTAACACCCCAACCCCTAATTGGGAGTTGATTGTCATTAAGTGCGTATCCAGGACCAATAATTATCTCTACAAACCAACACATGTAAGTTTTCCGGCACATTTTGTCTCACTCGTGTGTACCCTGGAAAATTTTGAAGATGGTCACCGCCCCAAAAAGTATGTCTAGCCAAGCATGCTTAACAGTATAGTAACTTAGCTAATAGTAAAATTTTATGATTAGAGTAATGAACTCTTCCGCGCAAGATAGTGATTTGTCCCTCATATAGTTATTGACTACAACATGATCATCATAATGCCTTATCCCGAAATAGTGATATGTCTCTTATATAATTATTGACTTCGATCAACATGCATGATTTCAGGATCATCATCATATTGCCTAATTCCTTAAATTCTAGGGCCTTAATCAGTCTTAGACACAAGTTAGATAAGTATATGAAGCTTCTATTGTTTTTGACTAATTCAACGTTTACATATTAGTGAAGTCAAAAAAAAAAAAAAAGTTACCTTGGTCCCTAGCCAATACTTAATTTGCATGAACCGTATTTTTTTTTTATAACGAACTTCATTATGCGATTTTTCTAAGTTTAATGTCAATTACTTCTACTACTTAGGACTTAGGTGCGACATGTGAGACAACGATTTTAAGAGACTACGTTAACATTGGTAAGGACTAAGGATCCTGTTGTTTCTTCTCTCGAATAATCAAATAAAGTGGCCACCAATATATAAAGTTACGACTTACGAGTACGGCTTTCAAAGTCATAAAGAAATTATAAGGTACTAGATGATGAATGATCATGTTCTTGTTGCGGGGCTCGTATCTAGAAGGTCTTTGAAAAAATTTGTACATGCATCTATCATCTATGTGATATTCACATAGATCAATTCAAATGACCACAAATACAGCCGTATCTATATGTACTTGATCCGATATTTTATTATTTAACGTCAATTTTTACATTATTCACATATTTTGTTTTCAACTTTTCATTATTTTTTACCAACCCATATAAAAAAACACGCCTATGTGAATATTATCATATTTTTTTCTCAATGTAAAATTCATGTGATATACTAATACTATCAAATCCTTCTAACCCCTAGCTAGCTATATATATTACTCCATTAATTTTCTACTTATATCATTTTGAATCTTATATGTATATATATATGTATGTATGTATATATATATGTATATATATATATGTATATGTATATATATATATGTATGTATGTATATATATGTTTATGTTCATATGAGAACCATCCTTATGGTGAGAACCATTCATTTTTCCTCATTTTAAGAAGCTTTTGCTAATTTCACAGCGTTTTTGCTCATTTTATGCTTTGCTTATTTTATGTTTTTTCACAATTTAATGTTCATTTCAAAACGTTTTTGCTCATTTTACGTTTTATTCATTTTACGTTTTATCCATCTAATATTTTATGCTCATTTTACGTTTTTTCTCTGTTTTTTTTTTTTTTTTTTTTTTGGCGGGACGTTTTTTCTCATTTTACATTTTTGCTCATTTAATGTTTTATACTCATTTTATGTTTTGGCTCATTTTTTAATGTTTTGGCTCATTTTAAGTGGTTCTCATGGTTTTCACCATAAGAGGGTTCTCATTAGAACCCAACCCTATATATATATATATATATATATATATATATATATTCTTATGTCAATAAATTCATTATTATGTCTTTCTTTCGTGGATATCTTTAAAAAGCATCTACCTTAAGGAGTAGCATTCTTAAAGGACATATTGTCTTATAGTAATTTCTTGGAAGTTTGTAGAGACTTATCTATCATCTCACAAGAACCTTGCAAGGTAAGAGTCCGTGGCTATAGGGGAATTGAGCTAAGTGCTAATTCCAGTTATTGAGAATAGCGATTTCCAAAGAAACGTGGAATGACTCCTCATCCTTGCCCACGACTGAAAAACTGAAAATTGTGAAACACAGACTCAAGACATGGAATCACAATGATTTCGATAACATTGACTCTAGCATCAAAAGACTTGAAGATGAAATTCAGAAGCTCGATGATTTAAGCAACAAGATAAACTGGAGACCAAGCTAAGACATGAGTAAATTACCTCAATTATAGGCAAGTGACCCAAGTCTCATGAAATTCGTTGCAAATTATTGGATTGCGACTAATTAATTCAACCAGACAATTAACAAGTAGGAGGTAGCAAGTGCCAAGTAGCAATTTCTTAATTACTACTTGCTCGGCTGCTGGTTAACTGTCATGTACGCACTCCATTCTTAAGAATAAGATAATTTTTTTTTAAAGAGAATATCATTAATTGAAGGCCAAACGGCATCTACAATAAGTACTAAAGAAAAACAAGATATAATCAGACAATATCAAATCAAATTCGTCTTCGAATTTGATTTTATTTTAAAATCGTATAGATTAGCGTTTTATTTCACTTGTTTTTTTATTTATAGTATATATGGACTTATTTTTACTTTATTGAACTAACTTCTCTAAACAATATTAGAAGTTATAACCTATTTATCAACAATTTATTTATTTAAGATGCTATAACTTGCCGAACTTATCTACACTTATTATTATAATTTCTGAAATAAGTTGAACTACTGAGCATAACCTTAGTATAACTTTCTCATATTATATACCCTTAATGCCTTAACTAGATATTTAATAAAGCGATACAATCAGTCGCAAAGCCGGGTATAGGCCACGGCCTCTAGAGGCCATGGCCTCTAGTATAATTCTTGATATCTATTAAAAATTGAAGTTATGAGCACTAGTTGTATCATCATAGATGAATTGGTATTACATGATTGAAATTGTACAAAATATGATCAACTTGCATATTTTCACGGCTTTTCTCTAATGATGTAGCTCATTCTAAGCATATAGTTCCCCAATGAAAAACAGATATGTGCCTCTTATAACTTAATATATCAGTTAAGTGTGTACGTTTCCACCACTAGATGATAGTATTAATATTTTACTGGCAATATAGTATATAGTATAGACTACTTGTTAATTATAGATGTTAAGTACTCCATTCATGGCTTTTTCAACGCAGCAAAAGGGCCCCTGGCGCGGTGGCGCCATGTCTGCATTTAGTTCGCAAGCTAAGGTTAGTACAGCAGTGCTACTTGCACGCCAAGTTGCATAAGTTGTCTATATATATATATCTTCGTCATTGATCTCATCATTATTTTTACTCTTTGTAAGACCTTTTCCTTATACCTATAATCATAAATTATATTTGGCAGCTTATGTACCCGAATATCTCCTCCCAAAAACAAAAACGAAATGTACCCGAATATCTTCGATCAACAGCAATGAAATAAAAAGATTTGATTAGAGGGTAATTTACTACTTCTTTTTTACTTGGTATTAGGTATTTCAAGTGTGTAAGAGTTTAATTATATGCTTTTAACATATTTATGGCCTTAAACTGAAGACGACAGCAAGTTCTCTACATTATAATAATGTGTGAGATCGATACTGCCTCCATCACTGATTTATTAGGCTACATATAATTTATCCACTTATCTCCGTTTGGTAGGGAGTAAATCATTTTCTTGAAATATTGTTTTCCTCTATTTTCAATTTTACATTGTTTGGTTTGCAAAGGAGTGTAAAACCATTTTTCCTGTGAGTAAAATTGACAAAGTAATTTAGGCACTGGAAAAGCTTAGGGTTTTCTCATTAATGTGAAGTAATATATATTACAAGGAGTCCTCAAAGAGGAGGCAATCAAGGAGAATCAAATCTTGCCTAAGTAGATAAGGAAACATATATACAAGAATATCTTAACACCCCCCCTCTTAAAGTTGGAGCATGAGGAGCACAAATGCCCAACTTGGACATGAGAAGATCAAAGAGCCTTGGTAAAAATATCGGCCAACTGAGCTGTATTAGGAACATAAGAAGGAGCAATCAACCCATCCTTGATGGCATCACGAACAAAGTGACAGTCAATCTCAATGTGCTTTGTTCGCTCATGGAACACAGGATTTTGAGCAATATGAAGAGCAGACTGACTAACACAGAAAAGGGTGATAACCTTACGATGATGAATCCCAAGACTCAACAATAAACCTTTAAGCCACTTAAGCTCGCAAGTAATAGCTGTCATCGAACGATACTTAGCTTCTGCTGAAGACAAAGAAATAGTATGTTGCTTCTTGGTCTTCCATGAAATAAGAGAATGACCCAAGAAGACAGCCAACCAGACAAAGAGCGGCAGGTGACTACACAAGCCGCCCAATCTGAGTCGCACCATCCCTGAAGAGTAAAATCACTATATGCTCTAAGTAAAATGCCATGGCCCGGAGTACCCTTCAAGTACCAAACAACACGAACCGCGGCATCCCAGTGAGCCACTCGAGGTGCCTGAAGAAACTGGGAAAGAATATGAACAAAATATGCCAGGTCCGGACGAGTGACGGCAAGACAGATAAGTCGCCCAACAAGACGACGATACCGCTCTGGATCGTCAAATAAAGCACTAGTATCATAACTGAGGCGATGATTTTGCTCCATAGGGAAACCGCACGGCTTTGCTCCCAACAAACCTATCTCAGAAATAATATCAAGGGTATACTTCCGTTGACACAAAAAAAAACCAGAAGTACTGCGAGCAGCTTCAATGCCCAAAAAATACTTAAGAGGACCTAAATCCTTCATTTTGAAACAGTAACTGAGATAAGCTTTGAACAATGAAATAGCATATGAGTTGTTGCTAGAAATGATGAGATCATCCACATACTCTAATACATTGAGCTGAATTGTACCATGGGTGAAGGTAAACAAAGAATAATCAGAGTAAGATTGTGCGAAGCCATACCCTTTCAAAGCAGCAACAAACTTTGCAAACCAACACCTAGGAGCCTGCTTGAGCCCGTACAAAGACTTGCCTAACCGACAAACAAGATTAGGCTAAGACCGATCGAATCCAGGAGGAAGTTTCATATAAACTTCTTCCTCAAGATCGCCATGTAAGAAGGCATTGTGAACATCCATTTGATGAAGCTCACAATGCTTGGAAGCAGCAATGGCAAGAAAGGCACGAACAGTGGTCATTTTGGCAAGGAGCAAAAGTCTCATTATAGTCAAGCCCTGCCTGTTGATGATTACCAAAAACAACCAATCGAGATTTAAGTCGCTCAATGCGACCATCAGAATGATACTTAATACGATACACCCATTGACTTCCCAAAGCTTGCTTGCTCAGAGGGAGAGGTTCTAGAGTCCAAGTACCATTGTCCTCAAGAGCCTGAATTTCATTTTTCATAGAGGCTCGCCAACCTGCATCCTTCATTGCTTCCTTAAAAGAACGAGGTTCCTGAGTAGAAATAAGAGCTGCAAGAAACTTTCGATAATTGACGGAAAAATTGTCGTAATTTATATAGTGTGCTAAAGGATAAGGAGTACCTGAAGAAGAAGATGAACCGGAGGCAGAAGAGGACGAGGAACCACTTGGAGCAATAATAGTATTTGTGACGTAATTGCGTAAGCGAGTGGAAGGAATTTTGACCCGCTGACCGCGTCCCAAGGCCAGATCTGAAGAAGAGTCCAAATCAGGGGGAACCGGATTTGTGGCAGAAATTGGGCCAGGAAAAAAGGGAGCGGGTTGAGATGAAGCTGAGCCGGGAATAGGGTCTGAAGAACTGGGCCGGGAATTTTGTGGAGCTGACGCGGAAGTATCGTGCGGGAAAGAAGCAAGGTTAGGGGTAAGTGGGCTTGCAGTAGGCCCAAGGTCAGAAGAGGAGAGAGGCGCGCTAGAAGAAGGAGAAGGAGAAGATGGGCCAAATGGTGGAGAAGTGTTTGGGCCAATAGGGGTTTGGACGCACGAAGGAGAAGGAGAATTTTGTGGGTTGGGTATTTCTGTGGTGGGTGAATTTTGTGAAGATGCAGATGGGGTATATTCATCAAAATCCCAATGAATGTCATGAGAAGTGGTGATAAGAAAATCAGGACAAATATCAACCTTAGTGGGAGTGAGAAAGGGAAATATGTGTTCAACAAATTTGACATCCCTAGAAACAAAGAATTCTCGAGACTCGTGATCATACAATTTCTATCCCTTTTTGCCAAAAGGATACCCAACAAAAATGCATTTGCGACTACGACTAGCAAACTTGTCACCTTTTGTTTTTTAATTATGAGCATATACAAGACATCCAATGACACGAAGAGCATCATAAGAAGGAGGATGACCAAATAAGCGTTCAAAAGGAGATTTGCCTTGAAGTAATAAAGATGGGGTACGGTTAATCAAGTAAGCTGCAGTAAGAACACATTCCCCCCAAAAGTAGATAGGCAAGTGAGTTGAAATCTTAAGGCACGGCCAACATTTAGGATATGTTGATGTTTACGTTCTACCTTCCCATTTTGTTCAGGAGTACCCACACAAGAAGTTTGAAACAAGATGCCAGAAGAAGCAAAGTAATCAAGCAAGCAAAGATATTCAGTGCCATTATCACTTTGAACAATTTCAATGGTTTGAGAAAATTGAGGTTGAACCATAGCCACAAAAGACATGAACATAGAAAAAACTTCCAATTTATCAACCAAAAGATATGTCCAAAAAGCTCTAGAATAATTAGAAGAAACATGGCAATAAGGGCCCCACAAATCACAATGAATATTCTCAAAAACTCTAGAAGTCTTAGAATCATTAGAAGGAAATTTAGGACGAGAGTGTTTTGAACGAAAACAAATCTCACAATTAGGGTCCAAACTACCCTTATGATTGCAAAGAGGGAGAAGGAGCTTTACAATTTTCTCTGAAGGATGACCTAGACGTTGATGCCACAAGTCAAGAACTGAAGAAATAGAAGAGACCGCAACATGATGAATAGTATCATTGCCCTCAAAGTAGTAAAGTCCGGCCTTCCTACTCCCCTTTCAAATCCGCTCCTTCATGGGGTCCTGAATAACACACATAGAATCAGTAAATTGGACAACACACTGTAAATCATTGCAAAGTTGAGAAACAGAAAGTAAATTGCAGCTCAAATAAGGAACATAAAGAACGTTCTTAAGAGTGATGGTGGATGATAAATAAACCGAGCCCACCAAGATAGAAAGAACTGTAGCACCGTTGGGAAGACCAACAGGACAATCAAATGCTTTAGAATCAACCAACCATGAATTCATACCAGTGGCATGGTGTGTGGCACCTGTATCAGTAATCCACAAATTTTTATCAAACTCACCATTCAAACGGTTTGCGGGAACGGTGGTATTACCAAACAAGCCCGCCAACGCCTTCGATCCATTGCTCGGAAGTGAAGAGGGAAGAAGGAGAGCTGTTGCTGCCCTGGACTGCCAAAGGAGTGGCAGGATCACCGAGCCCACTGGTGGCAGCATTAGCACGAGCAGCGGGTTGCGCACGACCTCTGCTCGCCCCCCTCTTATTTTTCTCGGGGTATCCATGAAGTTCATACGAGTGAGTTGCACCATGACCCTTTTTGTGGCAGTGAGAACAAGTCAAGTGAGCCCAACATGAGCCCGAGTCATGGCCCGTTTTGTGAAACTTGCCACAAACAAGTCTCGAACATGAAGAGGAGCCACGCCCAGCCGGGCCTTGTGCTCGAATCGAAAAACTGAGAGCCTCGGTGGGAGAAACCATGTCCACAAGAGGAGTTTGTGAAAGCCTAATTCGCTCATCTTGCACAACGAGATGATAAGCACGAGCCAGCGTGGGTGAAGGGTCGAAGGACATAATATTTGTCCGCAATTGAGCATAAAAATCAGAATAAAGACCCATTAAGAACTCATGTAATTTTGCGGTTTCACGACGTTGAGTATATAAAGCAGACACATTTCATTCATTTGAACATGGGCAAATAATAGGCGCTTCAAGCAGATTAAGTTCCTCCCATAAAGCATTGAGCTTTCCATAATATGTAGCAATAGACATAGTTTTTGTTTGCTCACAACATGCAATAGAAGATTTGTTTTGTTGAATTCTAGGACCATTTACAAGAGAAAAACGTTGTTTAAGATGACCCCAAAGACTAGTAGGCTCAATATATTTGGTTAAAGTACTCTCTACCTCAGGATAATTGTGGTGGTGAGCCATGAAACAAGCATAGCATTAATGGTGAGCCAACCCGTTTCTGTGCACGGGGGTTCTGGTTTTGAAATCGAACCATCAACGAATCTGAACTTGCGGCGAGCAACGAGGGCGAGTTTGGTATCTGCTACCCATTCCGCATAATTGTCGTGGTTGAGCTGAGTTGGAGTAATGAAATCTCCAGGACGATCTTGTGGTCCAAGGAAGAAAGGAGAGGAAGGATCGATTTTTTCGATTTTTGAAGCAGCCGGTTTTGGTGATTCATCGCCAGCCATGGCGGAAAAGGAAGAGTTTTTGTTTTTGATGAGAAATTTAATTAACCTGCTCTTGATACCATGACAATGTAATTTAGGCACTGGAAAAGCTTAGGGTTTTCTCATTAATGTGAAGTAATATATATTACAAGGAGTCCTTAAAGAGGAGGCAATCAAGGAGAATCAAATCTTGCCTAAGTAGATAAGGAAACATATATACAAGAATATCTTAACAAAAATTGTTCTACCAATGATGGAAAACCACTATTTTCCTTCCTTTTCATTATCTCTCTTGTACACTCCTCTCACTACCTCCTTAATTTCCCTTTCATTTTCCTTTCATTTCAATTTTTTTTTTGCACATGCAGCCAAATAACGGAAAACTAATTTCGGAATTGTATTTTCCATTGTAAATTGTTTTCCATAAAAATTATTTTACACTGAAAATGCTTTACACCCAACCAAACAGAGCATTAATCAGGTCTCCACGATTTATAAGTTTTCATTTATACATATTAAAAATCTTGTAAAAACAGACTATATATGTAGTTTTATAGGTAAAAAATAAGTAACAAGATAGAGAATTATTTTTATGTGTATTGCACTATATAAGTTCTTAAAATCACAAATACAAATACAGAAAATAAACTATGAATTTATATATATAATTTTGGAAGTTAAACCATAACTGAGTATAAACGCTAAAAATACATATACAAAAAATGAGGAAGATTTATCCATAATATACTGCTGATGTGGAGGAATTCGTGGCTGTCATTTTTTCCTTACGGTAGCCTTTTTTAAAAAAATCTACTGTAAAATTTTCAGTAAATATGGCCTGTCCAAGAGAAATTATTAATAACACCAATCCGCGCATATTACTAATTTACGTTTCACTTCCTTCATGAGAATTTCACCTTAAGAGCTCTCAATCATAAGGAAACTCCATAATGTGGTTTTTACGAATTGTTGATGCGAAGCACAAGAATATAAAGGTAATAGTTAAGTACTCATTATACTTCAAATATCGTTTGAAGCAAACAATTAGCTATTGACATTCTGACAATTGTTATTTAATTATCCAATTTAAGTAGTGGGATTGTTGATCCAAAGCACAAGGATGCAAAACCTCATAAAGTTACTAGTACTATTAAGAAAGGATTTAAGACAGTGGTAATTGCGTTAATCAATCATTATTTTAATAGAATTAAACCCGAATAGGACGCTGTTCATCCCCCCTCCCCCTAATTAAGCAAAGGATTTACATATCTGGATAACCACATGATTGATCCACAATGTAATATCTCATGTGCGTACGAAGATTAGATAATACCTGCAATTGTGACATCTTTCAAGAATATATTTTGGATTATACGCCAACTATTAGCTGTTCTAGAATAAAACGGCCTTCTAGATGATATTTATTTTTATTTTTTGGTGCTTCTAGATGATTTTTATTTTTATTTTTTTGGTGCTTCTAGATGATATTTATTTTAAATTTTTGGTGCTTCTAGATGATATTTGTAGATGTAAACTAGTTTTCTTTTGAAACTACTTGTATATAGTTTAAGTTTCCAATAGTACTTGATTTTTTTTAATGAAATTAATACAAGGGATTGAAAATAATATTATTAAGTTTTTTTTATATATATTATGTTTACGTTTTCTTTAATGTGTTCTCTTGAAATCTTTTTTTTATTGACATACGTGTAGTGCTTTTGTTATAAATTTCTTACCTATCAATTATGTATAAACATTTGACAACTTTTATTGGTAATTGGTGTTGTGACGAACGCAATAAAGCAATAAAGAATTAAAGAACAATCGATACAAGAATTCAACGTGGTTCACTAACAATGTGTTAGCAACGTGCACACAGCAGGGATAATAGATTTTATTAGGTTTAGGAGACAGGGTATATATTACATAATATAGAGGTAGAAGTTAATTACAGGATTTATATAATACCCTGTGCTTGGTTAATCCTAGCGCCAGATAATTAATTCAAGGCATAGTTCAACAATTGGTAAACCATGGTAAATACTCTTTCCATTTCCATCCGTTCTATGGAATATGTGAAGAAACCAAGTAAATGCACTTTTTGCACTCTCTCTCCCCTACTTTCTGGAACTTCTCTTTACTTTTGGAACTTCTCTCCTGATTCCTGGATCGTACTTTTTCTTGTTCAAATAAGTAATAGTACTTTATATGTTTCTTAATAGATGCATCATATTGCCTGAACACTTGCCGATACACAACTTTGACCATCAATATTTTCGATAATATATTATTAAAAATAAAATAAAAAAATTCAAAATATACATTGAGACTAACCCAATAACAATTAAGATAATGACATTTATATGTACACATATTTTTTTTTTTGAGAGAAAACGTTAGACCGGGATCTTATTGGAAATCATATTCCACCAAAGTATTTATACTTTGGGGAATTGGAAACATCAAACATACAAACTAGTTCAGCGCTATTTTGGTATCCCATCTTGCCACTAAATGAGCTACAGTATTCCCGGCCCTCTTAACATGAGAGAAATGAAAAAGACTAAAAGACTTAGACAAGAGTCTAATGACATTTATGTGTACACATATTAATTAAATATGGTTAAATTTGAATTATAAATAGTGTAAAAAGTCAACATGATGCATCTATTAAGAAACTGATGAAGTATTCTCTATAGGAAATTTTTTCTAAAACATTTCAAATAAAAAAATAGGATTAATAAGAAACCAGATTAAATACTTAGAAAGGACATTTATATAATTTTCAACTTTGTTATTAGTGTTGGTACTTTTTTTTTTAGTGTTGGTACATGCCTACACAATATACATACTGGACGTAGTTCATGCTAACATGAAGAAATTTATATATAGGAAGTTAGGTTGCATCTATGTGTTTGCTGAATTTCGTATAATAATAAGTTTTGGTTCTACTTATATAGGAAGTTGGGTTGCATCTATATGCTGGCTGAATTTCGTATCTGGAGTACGTGTAACGCTTTCTATCCTTCCTTAAAGAGACACTTGACTTTCCACGTTAATGTTTGTCGTTTCTTATAGCCTACTTTTCTTGATCTTTATGAATATGTGAAGAAAGAATTAAGCATGAAAAGATTCTGAATGGGAGTAATTAGAAATCTTAAATGTCATACTTCAATTATTTCTGATGTAGGCTAATTAATTAATTATTTAATACTAACTTTTACGTTTTCAGTACTAAGAATAAAATTTGATTAGTATATTCTGAAGTGATAATCAAGAGTATTAATGATATAAGTTGATTAAACATCAATGGAAATAATATACAGTAGATAGTACGTTACGTAAATAATCTCAACTTCTTTCCAAAAACAATTGTAATTTTAAATTTGTTACATTGTCACATGAGTAACCTAAACACAGTCGAAGTTCCTTATATTAACATAAAAAATCCCAGAGAAAAAAATCTATTTTCCCCAAGTGATAGACTTGGTATTGGAGGGGAGAGGAGATATCAAAGAAATTCTTTTTTTAGTTCAAGAAGAAACTTTTAGTAATAAAGAAAGGAAAGGAAATTCACTCATGTGATAAGATATCAAACTTTAAATTGTTCAGAGAGTTTGTCTAATTTAAGATTATATCAAGTCAAATTCTTCCACTGACCATACTACTGTTAATTTTGTTAAGTATTAATAGAGAAATATCTTGGCATCTTTTCCCATTCTTACATCGATCTTTAATAGATTTTATCCGTTTCTTTTTACACTTAACACGTAACTCAATTTAAGCATTGTCCTAATACCAAAATTGTTTTATACTTTCTCAAAAAGACAATAAAAGTTATTTTGGCTTTCATAATTCAAACATAATTTGACGTTTTGAGGTAACTAGAACCTTAAAACGATATATATATCAACAACCTTGATATCTCACTCAATTATATTATGGAGATTGGAGCATGATCTATGAGGTGCTTTATGCTTATTTATGCTTATGGACCCAAAACGTAAGCACGGGTTCTAACTATGACCTCCCATCTTATACGTCATTCTTTAATTTCTTTGTATCTTTTAGGGGGTGTCACTCTCAATTCTTCTCTCTCCACTAATTAACACCTCTTAATTTATTTTATTTATTATTATTAAAATTTCCTTTTAAAGTTTTAACTATAATGTGGTAGCAACTTATGGACAAAAAGAGAGAGGAGAAGAAACACGGAAAGGGGGTTTGAACATTGAAGATTCTTGCTCTTTTCTTATCTTCAATTTTTGACTTCCCTTCCACTTCTTAATTTGGTCAAAACTAATAATAAACTAGCACTACATTTTATATTTTTTTTTTATTTTTTTTAATAAGATAAGGAGAAACCTTGACAAGTTGGGGGGAACAAAGGGGATCCCAACTTGCCAAGGGTGAGAATAGATCCCAGGACCTCCTGGAATCGGGAGGGAAGCTCTAACCACTAGGCTATCCCTCACTCTCAAACTAGCACTATATGAAGTATTTTTTTAAGGCAATGACATAAAGTATTTTTTTAAGGCAATGACATGGAGTATTTAGTATTATTACAACATTATACTACTCCATACGTTTCTTTTTGTTCTTCTTATGATGACTGTGCATGTTTGTCAATATAATTCTTTGACCTTAAATATCTTTTATTGCATATTAGTTTAAATTATAACGGTTGAATATTAATATAATACTAAGTGAAACAAATCAAGCATGACCTTACATGACATTATATTTTCTTATATATTGAGAATTTTTTTATGTCAATACACTTCTTTGACCTTAAATATCTTTTATTGCATACTCCCTCTTGGAATCTTGGCACTATTAATACTTAGAGAGAATCTTCTCAATATTTTTTCAATTTATAAGAAAAAATATAGTCATGTGAGGTCTTGTTTGGTTCGTCTCAATTAGATCATTATTAATATTCAATCGATATAATTTTTACTAACATATAATGAAATATATATGTTCAAAGAGGTGCATTGGGAGACGCGCACAGGAAAGTGAGAATGATAAAAAACAGAGGGAGAATTAGTTTAAATTATAACGATTGAATATTAATAAAGTACTCATTTACACAAATTAAGTACATGACTATATATTTTTTTCTTATATATTAAGAATTTTCCTCTTTCAATTTTATTTATTTACATAAGCTAACTTTTATTATGTCACTATATTTTTATGTGTTTAATATTTTTTAACTATTTATAAATGTTTACCTCATGATTTCGAATGAATATCAAAATCTTAAATTTAGAAAACAAAAATTTCTCGTACAACCTACATGAATCCAAAAAGTAGTTCCATGTAGATTAACATTTTTTTTTTAAAATGTAGATTCACATGTTGCTTAGTAGTAGCAAGAGATCAGATATCTCATATTCTTTCGGTTAATATTACGTCTCACTTAGCTTCTATTTTCTACTAGCCTTATATGCACGCGATGCGTGCGTTAATTTCAAACTTGTTATTCTATTATATACTACATTCGTACTATACTTATAATTACACTTAAAATATGAAAGATTAATAATAAGATAAATTTAGATATATTAATTCGCTAATGTAAAAAAACTAACAAAGGTTGTGATTGATTTTTAATATTAATTTTTTGTGCATGTATTTTGAACAAAAATAATAGATAAATGAGTTGGTTTGACTAAATTAAAGAGTGTCAAAGGTAGTGAGTGTTTCAAACTTTTTCAGGTGGACATCATGTATACCATCTTCTCTTATTAAAAAAAACGTCAAGATGTTTTTTACATTTAATTTTTTGATTAAAATATTTGATGTATATACCATTTTTAACTTGTTTAGAAATTAGAATGGCAAGTTGTTGAAAGGAGAAAGGATTCTTAAATAGAAAAATGGAAATTAATAATCCCACCTTTGGCACTTCTGCTGAAAACAATTCCATCTTTGACCCCCATCTTCTCAAAACAAGCCTTTTACAGGTTTGTGAAATTGGTAACTTATTTTAGAAGGTGACTTGCCACGTGTCACCTTCTGATTGGTCTTCCCTCCCCTGCCGGAGCACCCATCCCCCTGCCGGACCAGCCGCCGTCGATTCTCTCACCTCACCACCCCTACCTCTATAACAACCACCATATCCCGCCACCCCACCCCCGACCACTACCCCACCACCCACAACCCCACCCTCGAAACCTCACTCAAACCAACCAAAATCCATCCTCCTTCCCCCTTCTCCGCAGCCCCCTCCCCTTCCCCGCAGCCCGTAACCCCCCCTCCCGCAGCCCCTCCCCTTCCACCGATTCGGAAAATCGAAAAATCTGGATGCGACCCTCCTCTTCGATTTTTGAATTTTTTTAGGCTTCGGGGTACCCTCCCCTTCGATTATCGAATTTTTTTTAGGCTTCGGGGGTGCGATTCAGGGGTTGCGGGGGAGTAGGGACGGGGAGGGCGGGGTTGCGGGGGAGTGGGGAGGGAGGGCGGGGTTGCGTGGGGAGTGGGGAGGGGGAGGGGTTTGCGTGGGAGTGGGGAGGGGGGTTTCGGGGTGGTGGGGTGGTGGGAGGGGGCTGCGTGGGGAAGAGGGAAGGGGGATTCGGGGGTGGTGGGGAGGGGAGGGGGGCTGGCTGGGGCGGTGGGGGAAAGGGTGGGGGGGTGGTAGAGGGGAGGGGGGGGGGGTGGGGGCCGGGCTTAGGGGGTGGTGGTGGTGCCCATGGTGGGAAGAAAGAGATTAAAGGACAAAAAATAAATATATAACTTGTTAAACAGGTTGGAGGTAAAAAGGCTTGTTTTGAGAAGATGGGGGTCAAAGGTGGGTTTGTTTCCAGATTTCGAAGAGGTGAGATTGTTTTCAGCAGAAGTGCCAAAGGTGGGATTATTAGTTTCCATTTTTCCTTCTTAAATTGTTTTCTTTTGTATTTTTTTCATTCTATTAAGTCATTAAGGGTAATTTAATATTTTTAGAGGGGGACACCATATTCCTTCCCCCTTCCCTTATATAATAGAGATAACAGACTAAACTACTTTAACAACTAAGAGATGATAGTTTAATATAATAATTTTCTTTAACATACAATATAATAATACTTCCTCCGTTCTAAATTAAATGCAACAGTTTCCATAAACGGCAATTTCAAATTAAATGCAACATTTTACTTCTTTCTATTCTTGGTAAAGTTTTTGAGTGGGAAATTACGAATATACCCTTACTAAAACTAATTAAGTCTTATTTAACTATACTAATTGTTGTGGTCCCACTTTCTCTCTCCATATTAAGTTAGTCACATGCCCTTATTTTTTCTTAATCTCACCTTAAAAAAATTTGCCTAGGAGAATGTATCATCTAAATTGTTGCATTTAATTTGAAACGGATGAAATATATGATAAGCATCCTATAATTCTTATGAAATTTTGTACTATGACATAGTATTATATGACAAAACTACTCGTTTTCTCAGTCAAATACCACCTTTCTCATCATACTCTTTCTCTCTCCTCATTCGCCCCTCTATATCTTCCCCTTATCTTTTCATTATTCAAGCCCCCAACTTCATAACTCACACAAAATTTTCTCTCTCTTCCTTTTTTATATAATCTCTCCTCACTTACCAGTTACCTCACCTCCTCTTTCTTACACACTTCGCCCACTCTTTTATTTCGCTCGTTCTTTTCATCAAAAAATATAAAAAAAACCCTCAAAACCTAAACATTTCTACGTAGTTTCTTGTGCATTTCCTTACAATATCTAAGTAACACCTTTATATTATTCTTACTTTTTATAATAATTGTCCTTTATCCTATTTCATCAATCATCATATATATTGCAGAATGTCTACACCCTTTTTATTAAACTTTCTCCGGTTTTCGATAGGAGCAGTTGACAATTGAATCCAAATTTTCGCATTTTTTTTTCGTATGTACAACACATATCTAATATATTTTTTTTTTTCCAAATTTAGAAACTCAAGGGTTTTTTATTATTTGGGATGGAAAAGGTAAATGGTTCTGATAGAAGGGCTGAAATGATCAATGAGCTACTTCAAGGGATGGAATTTGCAAAGCAATTAAGGAATCAAATTTCAAACCCAACAAATAATCATTCTTCATCACCAAGTAATGATGATCAACAAGCTCTTGATTATTTGGACAAAATGTTGTCATCTTTTGATAAGACCATCAATATTGCAAAGTTGCTTCACATTCATAAAGTTCCTCAACAAGAATCTCCTCATTCTTTGACTATTAGTAGCCCACATAGTGAAAATTCTCACCCTGAGTTTCCTCCTTCTAAGATAAGGTAAATTATGTATATCCTTTTTAAATCTTCGTCGAAAGATCTGGAATCGAAACCCGTCTGTTTTATAATATCTTAAATTCTATGTTAATGTGGTTATGTTAATATTGAGGTTTTACTTTGATGCAGGAAATTAATGATGCCAAAGTGGACAAAGAGTGTGAAGATTAGCAGTGGAAGAGTGATTTCAGGCATAGAGAATAATGCTCTTGTAGATGGCTATAGTTGGAGAAAATATGGGCAGAAAGAAATTCTTGGAGCCAAATATCCCAGGTACAAATTTCTAGGTTGATGGAGAATTAACCTTTTTTAATTACTATATGTAGTATTTACTATGAGTGATTTATCTCTTATATAGTTATATCAACACTTGGAAATGCATGAAGAAAAAAAACAAGGATTTTTTTAGGATTTTTTATTTTTTTTGAGGGGTAAGAATTTATTTTTTTTTCTTTCTTTTCCTAGAGCAGATGTCTTAATCTAAAGAAATAAATGGAGTTAAAAAAATACTATTTTTTTATTATTGTGGGGATTTTGCACGTGGGATAATCATAAAGAGTTTTGGTATGGATGCAATACAACCTACTTTTGAGAGGATCTTATGACCTTGTCTCATTAATTTGAGGGAACGATTTTAAGATGGTAGTTCCCACTTTAGAGAGAAGCTAGAACAATAATGGCATGTACCACCACTTCCATTTTTGATAATAAACAATGGGATTGTCAATTGTTGACTTTTTTAAAAAATGGGTTTGTAACAATCATTATATATTTAATTTCCCATTATTTAATAAATGGCTATTTAATTTATCTCATGTTATGGCTATGAATCACCTAAATTTGGCAATTTCGTTTCCAAAATCTTAGTGGTTTTCATAATTCTGAAGTTCAAATTTAGTAGGAATATAAGGTTTTTCCATTTCTGAAATGTTTTCATTAATTGATTCTGTGCTACATAGTATCATGGCGGCACTTTTATAGAGTTGTGTTTTTTTGACTGGTAAGAATATCTTTTAATCCCAAAAAGTTAATTATAAATAGTAATAATTTTATATAGTAATTCTAATTAGTATTAATTAGCTAAGTTTAGCAAAGATTAGCAAAGATAATATCAGGCCAAATGTGTTGCGAAATGTAGCTAGGTTTCAGAATTCAGAGTCCTATGCTTTTGGACGGCTTGTTCATTTGTCAAAATATGCAAGTTGATAGTCTCCTTAATAGGATTATAGGTAGGGGTGTAAGTGGATTGGACTTTGCCAAATTCAAATCCAGTCCAAAGTTTTTTGGACTCGAGAAATTGAGTCCAAGTCCGATCCAAATATTTTTTGAGTCCAGTCCAATCCAATTCGATAATTTTTCTTGAGTTTAAATCCAGTCCAGTCCGATTTTTTTTTTTTCCCCGATTTAGATTTTAATGATTCACAACGTTTTCTCATAATTGAATTTGAAAAATTAAGTTCATTATATCCATTTCATAAAATAAGTCACATACATCTTTGATATTATATATATGAATATTAAATATATATACATTATATGTATAAATATTAAATATATATACATTATATATATAAATATTAAATATATATTATATATATAAATACTTTTGGACTGGACTAGACTTATTGGACACCAAAGGGGTGAGTCCAAATCCAGTGCAAAAATATTTGGACTCGAAAATTTGAGTCCGAGTCCAGTCCAAAAAAATTCACTCTAGTCCAGTCTGACAAGTTTCGACTGGACTGGATTGGACTCTGGACTTTTCGCAGTCCGCTTACACCCCTAATTATAGGAGAAGTATTTTGTCCGGGAGTTCTTGTATTTGATGTATACAAAGCACCCAAACTAACCTTTGAAGCATTAAGAGATATATATATGGTAGCCCAAATTTCGTTTAATGATTTCCAAGAAACTACTTTGATTCTACCTCCCAAAATGAACGACTTAAAGAAAGTAAAATTGATTTTACTTTTTTTTAGTAACTTTAGTAGAGTGACCTTAAGGATTAGTAACTATTACGAAAGAGACAAAGAGAAAATATAATAATGTAACATGTATTGGGATAATTTTTCTTATTATCTCTTTCCAACCCATAAGATCAACATTTTCAGCTTTAACCATATTAAATAATTAATGTTCATTTTATATAGACAATATTTATTAAAGTATAAGATACTAAAATAAATGTTTTCCCTTATAAAATTTCCTTCTAAACATTAAAACTTTTATACTATAAATGAACTGATGAGGTTTGGCGAACCGATCAATTTTTAACAATCCTACTTGTCTTTACATCTGGATGGCTGCATTATACTATTAATGTACCTAGTACTGTGCACCCTGAGAAGTGGGTAAGTGTGGTTGTGTGGGGTGGGGACTAAAGACAACATTCACTTACTTGCCTGACTTGGCCTTTTGGAACTTTTGTTGGCTTTGTTTGGATCAACTTCCACTGACCACTCATCAGAAAAACTCAGTTCCAAATAATTTTTTCCCCCATAATCTGCTTGTTGGTTTGCAAAGCTTGTCTCCATTGGGATTTTAAGAATTCGCCTCGTTCTTTTGGGACTTATTTTCAGTTCAGTTCAATTCACTTTAGTTCAGATTCTCTCGGTTTAAAAGAACGGGGCCTTATATGGCTTCAAGATATGTCAACTATGTCATATACTCCCTCCGTCCCAAAATATAGTTTCCATTTCCATTTTGAGTGTCCCAAAATATAGTTCCCATTTCCATATTTAGTTCCACATTTTTCCGTAATTTGTCTAGAAAAATCGTGTCCCATCATTTATTTGCTTCTTGAATTTTGTTTTTTGTTTTGTTTATTCAACCCAAGTGTTACAATTAATGCTCTTTCACCAATTATTCTCCATTCTCTCTCCTAAAATCATCTTTTCTCATACAACATTTATTTAAATAAACAAAAAAATTTTACTATCCATTTTAGATTCTACTGGCATAAATTACCGTGAAAAAAGGGAAAATGAGAACTATATTTTGGGACGGAGGGAGTAATTTAAAATTGAATCTCTTTTTTAAATAGTATAAGAATGAAAAGCATAGCAGATTGATTTGTTATATTCATGTTGGGTTCATGTTCAGATTCAAAAAAAGATGTCTATGTCACCACAACCCACCATCATATCTTTCGTGCCATGACGAACATGTGCTATTCTGGCCAAACTTGAACCGGGTTGTGTTGTCCGTTATGCATATCGGAATCGTTGTATCAATTCGAACTGTATATATAGACATGATCGTAAATGATGCTAATAAATATTGTTGTTACAATAAATGAAATTGTTGCCAATATGTTACATCGTAATTTAGCTTGCTAATAAGGTTCATGTAATCATGTCATGTATTCTTGTTGCATGATTTATAGATATAGTTTCATGTTTTATGATTTATATTCTTGCGACTAAATAGTGAAGGTGTTAAACATATGCAGGGGATATTACAGATGTACCCATCGCCACACCAGAAATTGTGTAGCCACGAAGCAAGTCCAAAAATCAGATGAAGACTCATCAATTTACAAAATCACATATAAAGGCGAACACACTTGCGTCCAAGGAACCCAATTAGTGCAGGCCCAATATGATCCAATTATGCCATCCCAAATGAAATCAAGCCCAAAACAACCCCCAAGCCCACAACAACAAGAAATCTATATAGCCTTAGGCCCAGGAGGAGACCTCAAAGTTGAAGCTGAATTACAGCCTGAAAATCAGGCCCAATTATCTCGGTCCTTATCATTCACCTCAGCCTACCTACAACCTGATCCCATTGAAAATTTCATGTTGAGCTACTGCACTCCTCTTGGCTCACCAACAACCTCACATTCAAGCTATCTTCCAGAGTCTCCTTATATGGCTCCGATGGCGAACACCGGACTTTCCGTGCTGACCTCAGAAACCGACATCAATGAAGCGGTTTCAGGTCCGAATTCGGTCACGAATTCATCGGGTATGGGTGATGGTGACTTTAAGTTTTGCTTTGAGGAGTATATAAATTTTGAAGGCAACTTCTCTTTTGACAATTGAACTATAGGCTATATATTATGTTAAAATAAACAAGAAAAATCAACTCATCAAGAGGGTGCCTTTTTACTAGTTTAAGATGCTAGTGTGAATTTTTTTTGTAGTCTATATTAGCTTGGCTAGCTATTCCTAAATTTTTTCCACCTCAAGAAACTCTTCAACGTACATGTTTGTCATGTTACATTGTGTTTTGTGAAGATTGCTGAGGTGTTGTAAGTTGTAACATATGCTAGAAACCTTCTGTTGTATAATAGTAATAGGAGATTGGAGGTAGTTCACTAGTTTGTACCAAAATTTAGAGATGGCCAAGTGAATAAAATCTCTCTATATTTTGAGAATCACCCATTCTCTTTGGCCAATCAATCAGTCAGGTTGGTATAAAATATCTGCTAGTTTTTGCCATTTTGGTATACCGACGTCCAACAACATTCGTGCATATCTACATGAATCCGGTTCATCTCATGTTAATAATTGTGGATGTCAAATATCTTAGTTGGTTAAAGTTAAGGGAGGTGGCCGGTGCCCAACACCTGAGACAAATTCCGTGTACATGATCAAATATTTACCTTGTGGCTTTCTTTACGCCAAAAAATAACATGGTAGGCCCAGTTCTTTTAGATTGAGAGAAACTAAACTGAACTGAGAGAAACTGAATTGCATAGAGGAACTGAACTGAAATTAACTGAAATAAAAATAAGTCCAAAAGAACAGACCTTAATATTTCATAAAAATTGAAGTATAGAAGTCCAAAATGCAAAAGATAATAGCAAAAATCTTCAAGTTATAAAAGCCGAACATTGAATTCCGAATTACAATGAGTTTCCACCTAAAACACACATAAACATAAGTTTCACCATACATATTTAGTCACCATTATTTTTAACCTTAAAAAATACTACTAAGTACTAATAGAGCAATAGTAGTCTATTGTCCTTTATTTTTTGGAGAAAGTACTAGTGTATTGTTCAAATAAAGAGACTCTAAACTCTGAAGTACTCCCTCTGTTTTTTTTTTTTTATCATTCTCACTTTCCTGTGCGCGTCTCTCAATGTACCTCTTTGAACTTAATTATCTTTCATTATATATTAGTAAAAATTATAATGATTGAATATTAATAATGTAATAATTGAGACGAATCAAACAAGGTCCCACATGACTATATTTTTTCTTATAAATTGAAAATTATTGAGAAGATTCTCTCTAGGTATGAATAGTGTTAAGATTCCAAGTGAGAAAGATAAAAAAAAACAGAGTGAGTATATTTTAGGTTGGGAGTGGAACAAAATCACACAGATGAAATTTAGAGTAATCCACTAAACCTCCTTACACATTTTACACTATCATCTAATATCATCTTCATGTCATAACCATACTTGAAACCCTGGTCAATTAGCTTTGTTGATGCAAACCTAATATTTCTCTTTGGTATGTCCATATACCTGCATTTTTCATAGAATCATTATAATTACTCCTATTTGACAAGTAATGTTGTTTGATTATATGAAAGAAAGTAAATATTCCGAAATTGAGACTATATACTACATAACATAAAATGAGTAAAAAGATTTTTAAAATGAGAGAAAACATAAAATGAGTGAAAAATTATAAAATGAGCAAAAGTTTCTGAAAATGAGCAAAAAAAACATGAAATAAACAAAAAATTGTTAAATGAGCAAAAGTTTCCTGAAATGAGAAAGTTAAAATGAGCAAAAATTTGTAAAATGAGCAAAAATGTCGGTTTTGAGTTTTCAAGACTAGTTTTCAGCGGATCCTACCTCTATATGTGTTTTGTTTGGGGAATTTATTAGTGACGCAGGAAGTACTAAGTACGAAAGTTAAAAGTTGGCTTACACTTGTTTGACTTGAAATTCTGGGTAATTTTGCTGAAGATATTCTGCAATTTCAGCAGAAGAAACATAATTGCTAGCACATAAGAATCTGCCATGAATTGAATCCTTCTCCATGCAGAAAATGTGTGCTTCACAAGCATCTTCAATATGCAAAATTGGGATTTTCCCTAATAATTCCTCTAGCACTCTCAAACTCTGATAGTGAGGTTGGCTTCCTGTTAGCTGAGATACATTAACTTCAGTGCTAGCAGATGCGTGGGAGAGTACAGTCTCCCCTCCCACCAACCCTAATACTAGGCTTACTACCTCAAAATTACCCTCATTTGTATATTCCAAGGCTGCTTTCTCTGATTTTGTTTTTGTGACTATGTAATCCTGCAAAATTATGAAATAATATACTTCATATATAGTTAAACATAAGCTTATCTTAAACCATCATATTTTCAGTACTTACAAGCACAAAGGAGATTTCATATTAAAACTAATTACCTATAAGAGGAGTAACTGTACTCCTCTAGCTTATAAGGTGGTGTTTTCTGTCTCCTTTCTCCAACGTGGGACAACTCACGCCCATTGGGTTTCAACGTTAGCCAAGAGAGGAAACAAAAGTATTGGGGGTTCTTGTCTGGTACCTATATGAACAAGTTTATCTTTTTGTCCAATGCAATTAAGCTGCCATAACTTTGTTGAATATTTTTTTTTAACTCTGATGGAGATTAATCTAGGGTACAAGACAGGATGTTTAGGGTTTTGAATCTTGTATATAAAGAGGCTTTCGGGGACTTGTTTATCAAGCGATTAGAGAGACTTGATCAAATTACTCTTGTGAAACCAAGATGTAACTCAGAGTTGTTTTTTCTCCTTAGAAGAGTTTGATTAGCTGATAGCTCTATGTTATATTCTCCTTTGTAAGACATGATCTTTTAATCACACTATGAAAGCTAATAAATTAAATGGTTTTTTCACCAAGTACCCCCGAGTTTTCATAAAATTCACAAGGTACCCCCCAACTTTTCAAAATTCACAAGGTACCCCTAAGTTTCATTGTAATACACTCAGATGCCCTTCATGACTAATGGCGGTTAACTCCGTTAGTCTTAACCACAATTAAACCCTAATTAGCCCTAATTAACCTAACTAAACCTTAACTTCTAACCCTTATCCCTAACCCTAACCCTTGCCCCCACCCTCCCACCACCCCACCCCCGTAGCCCCACCGAGCCCCTCCCCCATCCCCGCGACCCCGCGGCACCCCCTGCCAGCCCAGTAGCCCCCCCCCCCCCACCCCCCCGCGTCTCTAACCCCCGCAAAGACAAGAGGCCCCCCACCCCTTCCCCTACCATCGAGCCCCCCACCCCCTTGATTTCGGTAGAAGAAACGAGTGTAGTGGTGGTAGCGTCGGCGGAGGAATTGTTATCAATTGAAGCGTCGGCGGAGGAATTGTTGGTGGTGGATTTGTCGGTGAGATCGGGGGGGGGGGAGGGGTTAGAGTGCCGAAATCGAAGGGGGTGAGGATCGCGACCGGGCTGTTCCTAATCCACAAAAATCGACGGGGGTGGGGAGGGGGGTGGGGAATTCGACCGGGGTGGGGGAGAGGAGGGGCAATTCGACGGGGGTGGGGGAGGGGGAGCTCGACAGGGGGTGAGGGGAGGGGCGGCTGGGGTGGGAGGGTCTGCGGGGGTGGTGGGAGGGTGGGGGAAGGGGTGGTGGATGGTTAGGGTTAGGTTTAGGGGTTAGAATTAGGGTTTAAAAAAGAAATTTAGGGTTAATGACTAACGGCGGTTAACGCTGTTAGTCATTAAGGGCATTTGAGTGTATTATTATGAAACTTAGGGGTACCTTGTGAATTTTGAAAAGTTGGGAGATACCTCGTGAATATTCTGAAAACTCGGTGGTACTTGGTGAAAAAACCGTAAATTAAAAGATGAAACTTCGATGATGATCCCATATCTTTATTTTCTTTCTTGTTTTTAACAACTAGGAAAATTTGCTTTAATTAAAATCGGAATTACAGCCTAAGGCTAATACAACCAAACATTAAACAAAGCAAAATGAAACTAGAGGAGCTTCATTTGCTCTTACATACTCTATGAAACAAAAACAAACTATTACATATTCACACCAACTTAGACTAAGCTCGGGCGGTGGTAGGTGGGTGTGGGATAAAGTCTTGATGAAGCAAATCTGACATGATCAGAGGGAACATGTTGAAAGACGACACCCATACAATATTCAAAAGTCGATTGCCGCAATATTCAGCTAGTAGCCCCCAATGTCTACTAGCCATAAAATCCCAAGGTTCTTGAACATGAACACCTTCCTGGGATTCTACTAATGAAAGTAACCAAGAAGTCACCTCCCTTGGTGACTTCTGACCCTTTTGCAAGGATAACCAGAGTTTAGTCTCGGAAGACTGAAACTCAAAATGCGTGGAGGTCATAACTTGCTCCAAATTAAATTGGAAGGCGTCCCACAAGATGCATGTTTTAGGTTTGATGACTCCAAAGGTCATCACATGAACTTTGGGCGAATTATATTGAAGAAATTCACCCAATCTACGGATCCAACCTGGCAATATCGAACCTAGAAGATCTAACCCCAACAGGATTAAAGAGAAAACCTCCTCTCTTCAGTAACATAGAACTCCAAGAACTTTCTGTTGCCCACCTATCAGTACTAACTAACACCCAAGCACACCCATACACAAAAAGAAGGATAATTGAAACTGCATACAACTAAACTAAAACTTAAACCGATTACATCAACAAAATAAGCAAATCAAGCGAACACCCGAATCATTATACCGTGCCGTCCACAACACTACACCTTCAAACACCGACGCAACGTTCGCGAACCTAACCGATGCTTCCACGCCAACCGAACACAAGAACCAATACTAACAGGGAAGGAGGAAGGGGAGCTACACTCTAAACTCAAGACTAAAACAGGGGAACGGGGAAAGGGATACTAAAACCTAACCACTCTAACTGGAACCGGGGATTGGGGAAGGGAGACCTACGACCTAAACTGCAATAACCAGGAACAGGGGAACGAGGAGGGGAAACTATACCTAGAAAACACAACAGATAGCGGGAGGGGAAGCACGGGACATGAAGGTAAATTCGAACACCAACCCGAGGAACCGATTATGGGGAAGGGGCAACGTGATTTCGAGGAAAGGAGCAACGCGACTGTGGGGAAGGGGGAGGGGTTGACGCAACTGCTAGGAATGAGGAGGGGTTGACGCAACGACGGGGGAGGGGACGCGACTACAGTGGGGAAAGAGGTGACGCACAGGGGAGGGAGGGAGGGGGACGTGACTGCAGGGAGGGGGAGGGATTTGGCAATATGAAGATCTTTCCTGATTTGGCCAGTATATATAAGTATGTAAGCAATATTATTAATTTCCTAGTTAATGTTGGATTGATTATGGAAAATACATATATTTTGGCATAATATCTAGGATGATTGTTATATTGTTGAGCAAATTTTGTACTACCTTCGTCCCAGAATAGTCTGAACACTTTCCTTTTATGTTTGTCCCAAATTAGTTTGAACACTTCTTTTTTTGGCATGGTCCCACCATTAATATATGTTGTGAATCTAAGTCAATGTTATTTTGATGATGATAAACGCTTTATGCTATAACATGTATGTATGTAACAGTGATCTAAGAAAGCTATCAAGATTGGATGTTCATGAAAGATCAAGAACTTGAAGATATGGAAGCTTAGGTCTAGTTATGTTCTTAGTCATGTTTATGCAATGTAATTAATGTATTGGAACTTTGTGCTAAAAATAGAAATATGAAATTAAGATGATTAACTATTTTCTTAGAGTTAAGAAAATAGGTGATTATATTAATTTCATGTTTATATGGTTTAAAGAAAAAGAAGGGAGAGTTTTATTAAAACAAGGATTTCGAAAATCAGTTTTAGAAAGAAAAAGATTTATATTTTCGAAAATAAGTTTTGAAAAGACAAAGATTTTTATTTTCAAAAAACAGTTTAAAAAAGAAAAAGAATTTTTATTTTCGAAAAATCAGGTTTTGAAAAAGATAAAAGTTTTGTTTAAAAAAAAAAAGAGATAAAGAAAACGTAGTTGAAGATTTTCAGAAAAAAAAAGGGAAGTGTTTATGAAAAGAAAAATATGATTTTTAAAGAAAAGGATTTTGGATAAAAAACTGATATGAATGAAATTGGGATAAGATATGGAGTAATCCTTATCTTACAAGGAGTAAAGGAAATCAGTTTTTTATAAAAGATAAAATTGGTTTTTGAATAGGAAAAGAATTCTATCCCTTTATTTTAATTAGGAAAAAAAATTGTTCAAAAAGATAATATATCTTGGAGAAGGATTCTTATTCAGTTGATGGAATTATATAAGGGATAGAAATCATTATAGCAACACACGTTTTCAGACTTGGAGAGAAAAAGATTATGAGAGCTGAAAACGGACTCCCACAGCACAGTGTACGGCACAGAGTTCTAGTAAATTAAGGTTTCTAAATAAAGCTTGTAACGATCCTCTATTTGCTTGAATAAGAAGCACGCCTTTGAGGAATCTTTCTTTCTGTAATTCTTATATTATAGAGAGTAGCAATACTTAGGGTTAAGTGTTGGGAAGCACTACTAGAGTTAGTAGTGGGGGAATCGAATTGTATCAAGGGTTTGGTATTTTACGATTCAAATAATAAAAGAGTAGTTTGTGTGGACGTAGATCTCAGAGATGAGATTGAACCACGTTAAATTCCAGTGTTTTATTATTTGATTTCATTGTTTTATTGTTTGATTCATTTTAGGTTCAGCAAAAACATAAATAGGAGATTTTACGAGTGAAAAACACAGTGCACGGCACTGTGCCATAAGGGTGTTTTTGCGAAAATCGATTAGATTTAGCCACTCAATTCAACCCCCCCTTCTTGAGTGTCACCTTGTGTTTCAACAATATATTATTTCTTTTACACATCTTTGGCCCACACTCTACCTTCTATCAATAAAAAGTTACCCAAGTTTCTCAATCCTCTAATTAAATATACCCCACCAACTCCTATCACATCTACTTTTTAAATAAAATAACATTTGATAATCACACTACAACTTATCACCTTAAACTACGTGTCCTAACAAGTATTCAGATCTTTCTGGGACGGAGGAAGTATATTCCTAAGTAAATCCTAACTAGCTAGTAGGATTAGGTTTTCCTAGTGAAATAGTTATACATCGTGGGAGGGGAACAACTGTGCATGGAGAGAAAACCAAGGAGAAAAAATTTGAGTGGTCGAATTAAATTAAAAATATTGGTTAGAGTTCACCTATGTTATAAAGAAAGTAATAATCATGGAAGACAATGTATCATACACATCATTGAAAATACTAGTGCATTATTGGTAGCTCTCCTTCCCGCCATTCTCGGTTTTCCACATTAAACTAGTGTTTTGGCCCGGCGATGCCTCGAGTCGATTACAATAAATAACATAATTTTATAATTCATTTGTTACTTTTCGTATTTTTTGTCCAGTAAGAAATTAAAAACTAATTAAAGTCATTACGTGATAAATAAAAAAACCCTTAAAGGTTTGAGTTTGTAAATAATAGCTTACAAGGAATTGGGGGAAGAATATATGTCATCGATGATCCTTGGTAGTACATTAATAAGAGTGTTAGAGAGCTAAATACTTATTTAAGTCTTTTTAGTTAAATACTTCCTCCAATATGAATTACATGAAACGTTTCTCTCTTTTATGTTAGAGCCTTTTTAAGAGAAAAGTTTCATTTACTTCAGAACGGATGAAGTATAATAATTATAAGGCTATCATATTTTGTTTCAAATATAAGACAATGAAGCTATAGTGTGGTGGGTAAACTCTCACTTTTCTTTCTAAAGGTCACGTGTTCGATACTTGCATTTATATTAGAAATTTGAGGAGAGTCTCACATGGTATATAAATTTCCTTAGGAACACCTTTATCATTACTTGTGGATATTCAAGGTAGACCACTTATCCTAGGAAAAATTAACAATAGGGGTCTGAACTTTCGGTGATAATTTTTAAAAGGTTTGAACTATTAATTAACCCGTGTAGGTCCCTACTTTATGGGGTCTTAACTTTCACGGGCCTCAGTGACTTAAAACCGGCGATTTTTTTTAAAATCTCCCCTAGTTCCTACTTCCCTCCCTCTATTAATCCTTCCTACGGACCCAAGTTTTACAAGTTATGACCTATTAAGCCGGTTTCAAGTCACTAAGGCCCGCTAAAAGTTAAGACCCCCTAAAGTTGGGACCTACGCAGGTTAATCAATAGTTCAGACTTTTTAAAAATTATCACCCAAAGTTGAGACCCCTGTTGTCAATTTTTCCACTTATCCTAACATTCTAAAGTATTCTCATACAAATTTTCATGTAGAGAGGAATTTACCTTATGTGGAGAGGAAGTAACAAAAGGATGATGAAGAGGGGTCCAACAATTCTCATCTACGAAATCTTTTAGACCAGTCCCGTCATCCTTGAGAGCTGAAGCGGCCATCACGCTAGCAGTATAGATGAGTCGTCTAACGGTGCCTGATTTTATGCAAGATGTTACAATTCTCTTCACCCCAGCTACCGCTGCCTCAATTAAGTCCTGAAAAATTTTCCAATTAAATAGGTTTTACATTTTAGCCTCACTATTTTTGACCATGGAGTATAATTTTCTTACTGTTGGAATGCCTTAGATATGTAATCTAGCACTCCAAACAACACAATACGAGGGTCTCACTTACGATATATACTACCTCCGTTTCTTTTTAATAGTTACACTTTGCTTTTCATTAGAACCAAGACAAAATGTGTAAAGTATGAAAGAGAAGTTGTATAAATGTAAAAGTTGGCATCAACAAGTACAAATAAATAATAAAAAATGGCAAGAGAGAGAAAGTTGGGACCAATAGTGGGAATGATGATTGAAAATTTACCTTATATAGAAAAAGCAAGAGTGTAACTATTAAAAAGAAATGGTCTAAAAAGGAAACCGTAACTATTAAAAAGAAACGGAGGTAGTATGAGGTTTGCTATTCCGTTATTCTGTTTTGGGCCCTATTTTAGCCTATTTTGTTTAGGTTTATTAGAATGATACTATACAAACCTTCTAAATAACTTTTGTCTCCATATTCTATATTTTCAATACACTCCCCCCTCAAAGATAATAAGATTGGTTTCTCCCCTACTTGTGGACTTAGCTAACACATTAAATAATTTTTGCGTCGCTTGTTTTCTATTTCTTTGTTGCTTATTTACATGTGTTACAGCACTTACTTATATACTCAAACTTGCTCCCGTAATGAACTTCTCATTTCACTCCAAGTGATTATCCCATTACATAATTGATTCAAGAAATGCAAAAGGAAATAAGAGTACAATCTGCCTTAGCTAATACCCATGTGTTTCAAATAGAGCAAAATTGTCTACTTCAAATTTCGTACTATCTCAACGAATCCAGCAAAATTACAGATAATACTTAAAATTTCTTCCACTTTAACTAGAAAAATGACAAATATAAAGAAACAATGGAAGGAGTTAAACCTAGAATAAGAATGATAGATAGATGAGAGGACACACTTGGGAATTTTCATCAGCGCGTGTATAAGGAGTTGCAAGATGGAAGACAAATTCACAATCTTTAATTGCAGCCTCAAACTGTTGAGAGTTGTTTAAGTCCGCTTCAAATAGTTGCAATCGTGTTTCAGCTCCTGGTAAACTCTTTAGAGGATTCACTTTTGAGGCGTCACCTATAACATTGACAAGTCAATCAGAAAAGCTAATTACCCCCCTTTTTTGGGTGCAGTACTTATTGCAATGTAACTTACATAATCCATAATTAATATATTCGTATACTTCCTCTATTTTTTTCAGGAAAAATTAACAATAGAGGTCTCAACTTTGGGTGATAATTTTTATAAGGTTTGAATTATTGATTAACCTGTGACGGTCCCAATTTAGGGGGTCTTAACTTTTAGCGGGGCTTAGTGACTTGAAACTGGCTTAATAGGTCATAACTTGCAAAACTTGGGTCACACCAGGAGGGTAATTGAGGGAGGGAAGTAGGAACTAGGTGAGATTTTAAAAAAAAATCGTCAGTTTTAAGTCACCGAAGCCCGTTAAAAATTAAGACCCCATAAAGTAGGGACCTATACAGGTTAATCAATAGTTCAAACCTTTTAAAAATTATCGCCCAAAGTTCAGATCTCTATTGTCAATTTTTCCTTTTTTTATTACAACATCTTATTTTTCACGTGTGCCGAGACGTTTCTGTGAATGTGAATATATCTAATTGTGTATAAGTATAAATTATAAAAATTTGATATTTGAAATCCTTGCATTGAGATTTGAGGCGAATCTAACAAGACCCTAATGAATTGGTTGATGAATAGTCCCAAAACGAAATAGTGCAATAAAAAATAAAACGGAGGAGGTATATAATTAAAATTTAACCAAGAAGATGTCAAAACGATGAAATCATGAAACTGTGAACAAACAAGATTCTCTGTTTCTATTAGTTCTTGGGTATGTGGGTGGAAAGTAAAAACTTATAAAAATTCACTTTTTACAACATTCCTCTCTTTTTTACTTCTCTCTCACCTTTTGTCTTTTGGTACTTCTTTCTAACTTTTTGTTGTCTAGAGAAGGTTATATCCTTCTCAAAAGAACTATATAAAAAAACCTCAATGGAATAACTTGAAAGAACTTAAAAAAAAAGCATATATAAATTTAAACACTATAATTTGACTATTAAATTAATCGAAATATGGTTTAAAAGACACATTATCATACCTTTTGTCTAAAGTAACTATTAAAATAATTCTAATTCTATAATTAGAAGGACCAAAATGGAAGTATATAGGTTCTTGTCAAAAAACTGGTGAGCCACATCTAATAGAAGTATATATATCTCTATTATATAAGCCAAGGGGGGAGCTATGGTGTCCCCCTTTGAAAAGACTTTTTAACCCTTCATCCAATAAAAATACTTACCTATTAAGATTTTGAAATTTTCCTTAATCATAGTCCTTCCTAATTTAAAAATATGTATATCAAAAGAAGTTCAAAATAGCTAAAATAAACTTTCATAAAAATATGTGTAGTGAAAGAAAAATTTATGATTGAAGAACAAATTAAAATAACTAAAGCAGTTTTCAAATCAATTACAAAATTATAGACAAAAATTTTAATTTTACCTAAACTTTGAAATGCAATAACAATATCAACATCCATTAACAAGCAATAAAAATACCAAGAAAACAACTTCTTCATCAAGTAATTTTTATATTTTGTATTTACACCAAACGATATTCAATTAGAACTAATGATGATTGTAAATTACATTCTTGAAAATTACACTTAAATGAAATTTAATTATAACCGCCAAAATAATCCACGCACGCATCGCGTGCAAAGAAGACTAGTAGGTCAATATTGAAATAATTCTAGTACTTCTTCAGTTTTCATTTAGTTGCAACAAATGAATTTTTTATGTCTTACAAATAATATTCCTTTATTGCACTCTTTCATAAACGGCGAAAGTACTATGATTAGTAGGGGAAAAAGATAACATAAATAACTCCAACCTTCACTTATCTATCTTAAAAATAATCTTACATATTTAAAAATCATTTCAAATTTTGGTGGGACATTATCAAAAATTTGAAAAGTCATTCTACACTTGAATGGAGCCTCCTCCTCTCCTCTATCTTCTCTTCCTTCTCAAAAAACCCTAATCATTTTCTTCTAGTTTGGGAATGCCATCATCCTTCCGATAGTGGTAAGCCCCCAATTATTCTTTTTTCTTCTAATTTTCATTGTATTTGTTATTAATAATCTTCCATTCTATCTCTTTTGGAGAGTTTTCTACTCTTTTGAGACATGGGAGTCTGGAGTTTAGTTTTATTCTCTTCCCACGTGGGAGTTTAAAAATTGCTCTGTGAAATTGTTCCTATTGGTTGAAGTTGAAGACCATCAACATCGAAGTATTGGAAATTCGGATGCGGTCAACATGGTTAAATTAAGAATTTTTTTCCCCAAACTATGTCAGAATAATAGACTTCCTCATCAATAGTTTTGTGATTCAGCAAATACAAGGGGGTGCGTTGTATTGCTCGATCTGGTTCATTGTAATTTATGCCAAGACGAATTTGATTTAATCTTGTCTGATTATATATTGTTTTTCTTTAATACTTATTGTAGATGTCATTGGCCTTCATTTAATGAAATTTCTCTTTCAAAAAAAAAAAAAAAAAAATTTGCTCTCTTATGAATGATTGACCAAAAGGGTTCTATAACATTTCAGATTACTTTGAGAAGGTCTCAAATGTTTGATATTATTTTTGAGCAAGGATCATTTTAAAAAAAATTGGCGAAAGTTGAAATTATTAATGTGAACTTTTCTGATCATAATAATAGCTCTAGCTTTTGGCATGTATTTTTTTAAAAAATAAATTAGATAAATGAAAGCCTTAAAATCTACTTACTTCGGCTTTGTTCTTTTGGACTGAATAAGTCTGAACTGAATTGAAATGAATAAGTTTGAACTGAATTGAGCTGAAATGAATTTGTCTGAATTGAACTGAAATGAACTGAATTGAGTATTATTAATAATTACAAGTAGGATAATATTTTTATCATTATTGATAATGATAATAATTAATAATATTAATGATAACGATGATAATAATAATATTAATACTAATACTAATAATATGCGTAATAATAATATTCTTATGAATTCAGTAATATTAGAATACTCCTTTTGTTTCTTTTAATTGCTACATTTTCCTTAAATGTTATTTTTTTTAATTGCTACATTGTTTAAACTTATTTATATGGAGTTCTTCACCCACCAAAAAGTAATAGTCCCTCCATTTACGAAAGTTCTTCCTACTTTAACCAATTTCCTCTCACAAAACTATTCAAAATAGGAACAACAAAATAAATCGGAGGGAGTATTACTTTTCTATCTTCGCTTCTTTCACCAAAAATTATTCTTTTTATCACTTCCCCTTATTTTATATTCAATGGGTCAAAAAGTACCCTCCAAGAAGCTTAAAAGTGACATTGCCAAAAATCTTAATAATAATAATATTAATAATTATAATAAATAATAATAATAATAATAATAATAATAATAATAATAATAATAATTATAATAATAATAATAAGTTGTAGTCTGAACTGAACTGAACTGAAATGAATAAGTTTGAACTCAACTAAACTGAAATGAATTTTCATTTATTCAGTCCAAAGGAACAGAGCCGAATCCTCAAAAAAAAAAGATCTACTTAGATTGATGAAATATTAGAGAAAATGAGAGAGATGAGTCATGAGAGTAGTACAAACCTAAGTTTCTTAGTGTAGCATGGACATAGTAAACACCCTTGTTCAAGAGCTTTTTAATGAGATATGATCCAATATATCCAGAAGCTCCAGTAACACAAACCTTGCAATATTCACTGCTTTTCTCCATTTCTGCAATTCTTAAGATTTCTTGTTTGTGGAGTACTACTACGATATTAGCCTGTTTGAGTAATACCAAGAAGGCCTACAATTTTTAGCACATCTCTGGACAGAGAAATATAACTGAAGATAAAGATAAAGCGATGTGGATGTTTTATTAGTATTGTATATCATTTTGTGGCTCACGAGTTTTTGGAAAGACCAACAACTAGGACTCTTAAAAGGGACCCAACTTGACAATCCGACCCGAATCTAACCAGAGTAAGCGGGTTAGGGTTGGGATTTTTGACACACGATTAACCTATTTAATTAAACGGGTTAGATTCAGGTTGACATTTTCGACCCGAAAATGACCTGTTTGGGCATATAGAAAATTCTCGAAAACATATATTCGTAAAAAATTGGTTAAAAAAAAGTAAAATATCGTTAAAATAGGTCATGATTATTATAAGAAACTCTAAACATGCTAGTGAACTTGCTCATTTAGCTTTTTAAGAAAAAAATTATTTTTCATTAAAAATTATTTTTCATTATTAAGAGTAATAATTATGATTGAATGGGTTACATGTGTTATAAGGGTAACCCGTTTACTAAATAGGCCAGGCCAGGGTTGAGTTTTTCAACCTATTTATTAAATGGGTTAGGTTTAGATTGAGGGATTCTTGACCCATTTATTATTGTCCCGAACACGAACCCAACTCAACCCGACCTGATTGTGACTCCAACCAAAAAACATGCCTGGTCATTATTAGTGGACCATTGGACCACTCCATAAAAGACCAATAATACGGCCCACCCCATGGATCTAAAAACCAATAATTTCCTATGGTACTAGTAATGCACATATCCGTTTCAGCACAGTAGAAGTAAACAAATGGCGGGTCGGGCCGAGTTGCTTCCAAAAAATTTCAGCATCATGTCGGACCATGTCGAGCCATGTATAGCGAGCTCTTCTGGCATGGCCAAATTTTTTAACTCAAAAATCAGTTTTGAGCTGCCCAAAAAATTACAATTCGATCGAGTCCGAAAATCAGTTAAAAAAATTTATGCTTAATCCCGAGCATTTTTCGGACTAGGGCTACTTTTGATTACCCCTATGTAGAAATTGACTTGTTTGACAAAACTAAAGCTTACTCTCTACTTTTATTTCCGCTTATTTTTAATAAATGAAACATTGGGTGAAATAACATCATTCATTGATCAATTTTGAATTCAATTTATCGCCATTATATAAAGAAAAACATAGTCAAGTGGAATCTTGTTAGATTCGTCTCGATTAATTCTATCAAATAATAACATTTTTATAATTTTTACGTGTGAACAACTAAAGATATTAATGATTAAAGAAGCGTGTTAGGTTGCGTGAAAAAGCAAACGTTTCATTTAAAACATAACGAAGGAAGTATAAGAATAATCATGTGTCCTGTGTAAATTTTTGATCTAATTACAACAATGTAGTTTGAAATCAACACGAAAGTATTGAAAGAAAGTTGAAATTGACACAAGTTGCAAAATGAATTTAATCAACCTATACCGATTGATTTTATCCATTTCTGATTTCTCATATTATACTAGCAAATTATGCATACGATACGTGTCTGATTTTTTTTTTTTCAAACATAAATTCTAGCCTTTTTGGGCATAAACAGGGATAAATTTGAATATTAGACATTTTTTGGGCTAAATTTTGTAGGTTAAGCCTCTATCACTTAACTATTCTTTTATTAATTTTTTTTTACTTATTCTTTCTTCTAGGTTTTTAAACTTGATGAACGATCAAATAATGTTAAGTGACCTTATTAAGGATTTCTTATGTTGTAGTATTAACATAGTCCTTTGTGTTAAATAAATCATTTCACTTTGTTAATTGATTGAATTTTCCATTTTGATGTAATACTTGATTGTGTTTGTATATTGATTGATAAGATATTTGATTGATGTAAGATTCCACTTTACTTTTTTCAACATAGATGTATTAAATCTTATAATAAATGTTTCTTTTTTGGTGGCTTAATTATAATTTAATTGTCTTAAACATTTGAGTTAATTTTTTAATGCTATATTTGAGTTTGACTTTGTTTTTCCTCTTTTTTTGTAGTAGTTGATTTACTAATAGGCAGTTAAGTAAATTTATAGGGGAGACTAAGATATAGGCATGGACCCAGCACCCGACTCAGACTCGGTTGGACCCGGCCCATTTTTAAGGGTATGGGTCTAGAATTTTGAGACTTATTGGGTCTGGGTCGGATCTGAGTCTGGATGTTATAAATCAGGTCCATGTCTGATGAATTTAGACCCAACCCCGCCCGACAGACCCATTTTCTTATATATATATATATATATATATATATATATATATATATATATATATATATATATATATATATATATATATATATATATATAAGCAATGAAACTTTCTACCCTAACATTTAGGACTCGTTTGGTTACCATTGGAACTTAATTCCCATGGGAAGTTTTATTTCATGGGAAGTAAATTCCCTTGTCTATTTCCTAGGAAATGGCTTTGGGTGTTTGGTTGAGCATAAGAATTTGTAATTGACACAAGAATTTCTAATTACCAAGAGGGGGGTTGGTGATTAATTTCCTACACTACATAGGAATTTCCATTTCCTTGGAAATTATATTTCCCATGAATTCCCTATTTCCTGCATACAAACAACTACCCTATTTTGTACTTCCTAGGAAATCCAAATTTCAGTGAAAGTTGAGATGAACCAAACGGCCTCTTAAGTTTTTAGTTTTTCACGCAGCCATTGAGTAAATTGACTCAAGTTCTCGAGCCCTAAACTTTTCAATTTATCCATTCAAAGTAAAACCATAGAATCTAACTATGTGGCTGATTCATTAGCTAAGCAAGGAATTCTCAGATCTGATGACTTTGTTGCTTGGCTATAAGTGGAAGAATGGTCCAGGATTTAAGACATTCATGCGTTTGGCTGCTGCTCTTGGAAGGTCTATTTAATAATGTCATGAAGATGCAGCTCATATGTTCATGTTCAACTTATCAGGGCCCGTTTTTAATTTGCATTGCTGTTGTTTTTTTTTTACTTTGAACTGGTGTCTTCATACTTGGTTTGCTTGTATTATCGGGCCTTAATGTATGATGTGTAGTGGATGATTATGGGCCTCCTCATTCTAGGGTGTGTTATGCACTAATAAAGTTTCCTTCTTGTGAAGGAATACCGTGGTCTAAGTTGAGGCCTCATCTTCCATGATGATTAATAAAATACAAGCTAAGGGCCCGTTCGGTATTACTGTGGTTTTCTATTTTTTGGTTTTTTGATTTTCAAAGTCATATGATATATGTCCTCTAATGAATAAAAAATTAGTCAAATTTATTGGGAACATGATGATTTTGAAGACTGACAACTAAAAAGTGAAAACCACTTTTTCTGGTTTCCTGTTTTTGGTTTTTAGTTTTTAAAAAAACTGAAAACTGAAAACAAAAAACGATAACGAACGGGCCCTAAATTATCAAAAAAATAATCGTAAAGTTTATTAAAACCCAAAATCAACATAAAACCGTATACCGTTCACTTCATTACGAGCTCTAGACAATATAGAGGCACACCTTGTGGGGCGCAAGCCCATTGATTTCATTGAGATACATAAATACATTATGATTTTGTTGTACGTCGCTTTAGTCTGTATGATCAGAATAAGATTTTTCTTTATTTCTTTTGGGGATTGTTAAACGTCGCCCCAAATTACTTGAAATCGTCCCAATTCCCCTCTAAAAATACCATTATACCCTTACGATATTTTTTTTATTTTTACTCCAACTTAACTCCTCCTCTAATTCATATTCTCTCTCATTTTCGCCATCACCACCCACGATCACCACCGCCAATCACCACCGACGAGCACAAAATTCCGGCGAGGTATTTTTTTTTAACGAATTTCATGGGGCCAACGTGTGGCAACGTGCAGGCCACACGTTAGCCCCATGAAATTCGTTTAAAAAAAAAACACCTCGCCGGAATTTTGTGCTCGTCGGTGGTGATCGTCGGTGGGTTGGAGAGGTAGCGATTGGTGGTTAGTGATTTTAGGAGGTGGTGGAGAGAGAGTTGTAAAAGCAGCCAAGGGTATAATGGTACATTTACATGGTAGTTGGGGCGATTTTAAGTAATTTCAGTACGATGAATAGAAGTTCAGTTTTTTGAGAGTTATTATTAGCTATTTTGTACCACAAGCCTTTTCTAAAGTTGAAAGACTTTATCTTGTACTTTTTGTAATTTTCAAGAATAATATAGAGCTCCTTTTATCTTTTTTAGTCTTTCTACTTTATTGCACATGGTTCTTAAGCTAAGAATAATTTTGATCATAAGCTTCTCTGTTTGTATATAAATTATAGAAAATTACTTTAGTGAAAGTACTTCTGAATTGAAGATTGGTCAATAACAATCTTATAATACTAAATATCTAATTTTTAAGATATTAAAGGTCAATATTCTCAAAATTTAATTTGACCATAAAAATCAAAGTAGAAGGAACAAAGAGAATAAAGAAATTAAGTATACAAGTCTTTTTAAAAAATAAAGAATGGAAACCTTAAGATAAATGGAAATAGAGGTTAAAACATGCACGAATACACAGGGAGAAAGAGAAAGAGCGGCTAAATTATACTCCCTCCGTATCATTTTAATCTACACACTTACACTTTTCACGCATGTCAATGCAAAACTTTAAGGACATATATCTTTAGTTTTGTATTTGTAAACATTATAAAAAGTACATATTAATAAAATACATGTTATGATGAATCTAACAAGATCCCACATGACTATATAAATCACAAATGATGGTCAAAGTGAAATTTGTGAATAGTGTAAAATGTCAAAGTTGTAGATTAAAACAAAACGGAGGGAGTACTCTATATCAAAAGGCTAGCTTTCGTTGTCCAAAAAAGAAAACGCTAGCTTTACTCGGCCAATATTACAAATTAAAGAGTTTATCTCATTCTGCTCTATGAATTGCACTATTTATGCAATAGTTAGTATTTTGATATCTAGTAAAAAGAGAAAAAGTGTTTTCAATAACTTTGGCTGTGGGTCCCACAAATATCCAAAGAGACAAAGTGTTTTCAATAACTATAGAAGAAATACGAGGTTTTCATTTACTGATTTGAAAGCTCAGGTTGCCGTAACAGAAAATGATATTTTACCGAGTCCGTTTTTGGAGAGACGGTCTCACATTAGTGTTAAAGTGAGACCGCTGATGTCAGGCTGACATCACGCGCATGCATCAAGCCAACAAGAATTAGTTAAGCACACACCTATTAGTTATGTTAAATTTAAATTGCTTCCAGGTGAATAAGTTAAGCGACGAAGATATTAGTTAAATGTAAGATATTAGTTAAGTCTTTGAAGATATTAGTTATATCATAAAAATCAGATTATAATGCATTTTATTGGCCATAATTTCAGTATCACGCATAAAATCTTTAATGATGGATATGTTAACTAAAAACAATGTTCACATATAAATTTCGAGTTCTAAACTATTGGGTTAAAACTTAACTGATTCGCCAATTATTAACTAATATGCCATAAATATTAATTAATATATCATGACTAGAGTATAAGTGTAAAGAACATTAGCTAATCCAAACTAAGACCTTAAAGTGTTAATTGACCTTAACTAATTATAGAATAACACTAACTAATGTGATGGATAAGTTCAGTAAAAATAATGTAAGTTCACGTATAAATTTCGAGCTCTAAACTATTGGGTTAAATTACCTAACTAATTCGCCAAAATTATTAACTAATATGCCAATAATATTAACTAATATCATGATTAGAGTCTAAGTGCTAAAGAACATCAACTAATCCACAAAGAACCAACAACTAATCCACAACCAAAAATGTAAGTCCATATATAAATTTCGAGCTCTAAATGGGTTAAAATACCTAACTAATTTGCCAAAATTATTAACTAATATGCCAAAAATATTAACTAATATATCAGGATTAGAGTCTGAATGCTAAAGAACATCAACTAATCCACAACAACCAACAACTAAAGATGTGAAAGTGTTAACTAATTTTCTGATTCACAAAGATGACGAGATATTAGACACAATTGTAGCAAAAATGCCTAAAAACGAAATGAAAGCGATCAAACCTTTCTCTTCGCGCTTACTTTTGACCATGACCTTCCCTTTCTTTTCACCGAGAGAACAACGCTTCTTAACAATTGCTTTCACGATCTTTCACAGCAATGTTTCCTCCCCATCTCAAACGATAAAACCCGAAAATAAAAGAAGAAAAAAAAGAAGCAAGAATAGAAACTGAAAGAAGAACAAAGAAAAGTAAAGTAGAAGTAGAAAATGGAAAAAAATATGGGTTGAAAATGGTCGAAAATGAGAGTTAGAGAGAGAAATAAACCTTAAAAACCAGAAAATAAAAGAAGAAAAAAACGAAGTCAGAATAGAATATGGAAGAAGAACAAAGAAAAGTTGAAGCAGAAGTAGAAAATGGAAAAAAAATCTGGGTTAAAAATGGTCGAAAATGAGAGAGTAAGAGAGAGAAATTATCTGCTACTAGAAGCATGAAGAATGAAGAAGAAGATTGTAGTGGGCTGCGAAAATTAAGCGATTGGGCTAGCATAGTGCTTCGGCCAGCACAACGCTTCGGCCAGCACAACGCTTGGGCCGGTCTGACGTTAAGCTTAACGTCAGACGGTCTTTTGCAAGACTTTGTGTATTTTACCGATTGTATAAAGTAATCCGTGGCGGAGCCACGTGGTAACAAGGGGTAGCACGTGCTACCCCTGTTTTTTTCAAAAAAAAAAAAAAAAAGAAAAAGATCGAAAAAATCGCGAAAAAATCGCAAAAAAATGCACGCGACCTAATACTCTTCAGCGCCGCTTCATTGCAACGTTTTCACTCTCTCAAGTCTCAAACTCAGTCACTCTCTCAATTCTCGAAGATTCTCAGTCGTCGGAGATCGCTCTTCAGCGTCGGTCGTCATTCGTCGGTCGTCATTTGTCGGAGACTCGGAGTCTTTTCTCAACTCTTCAGCGTCGGTCGTCGGACAAAATGGTAAGTTTCTTTTTCCTCAAATTGTAAATCTAGCATCCTCGGAGTCGCCATTCTTCTTCAATCTTCATATTGTGTGTGAGTTAGGGTTGGATTTAATCGCAATTTAGGGTTTTTGAACTCAGATTGTTGGGTTTAATAGCAAATTAGGGTCTGTGGCTGTGGCGAAGCGGGGTTTTTTACCAATTCTGATTGAAGTTACAGCTTCGATTCAATATATACTCGTGGCTGTAATTGAAGTTACAGATCTAAATTGAAAAACGCATTATGCAGGAATTTATAATCTCATTGTTAGTTTACTCCCCTTTATTTCTGGGAGATTATTTCGTGTTTGATTTTTACTTATAATTTGCATTTTACAGGGAGACCCAAATCACATGGAAAGATCAGCAGAATATTAACAAGTTCAGTCAACTTAATAATCGATTTCATGAGCTTGAAGATGAGATTGAATTTGCCAAGGTATTTCTCTCTCTCTTACTTAGTATTGAATTCTCCCCCTTTTTTTCGTTTATTGGGTTGATTTTGTATTTGGGTTTTTGATGTTTGGAATTATTTTTACTGGGTAGTAGGTATTTGATTTGATTACTGTTTTCTGGTTTATAATTGGTTGAATGCTAATTGATTGTTTTGGGTTTCATCATTTCATGCCATTAACTTGATTTTTTGTGGGTTTGTTAGTTGTTGTAATTTGAACGTGTGAGAAGATGACGGAACACCTGTTGAATATGTAATCCCCCATACTTTTAAGATATTTAATTAAATAGTTTTAATCATTTTTGAATTATTAAAGCTATTTAATTTCAGTATTTCAGAGTAAAAGGGTATTTTGGTCATTTTTACCAAAAGAGTATCTGAGTATTTTCACAGAGAAGTATTTTAGTCTTTTCAAGAAAGTGTTTTAGTTATATTAGTAGGAAGATTATTTTGGCAAATTCGTTATCAAATGTATTTCGGTAATTTGATTAGTAAGGGCATTTTAGTCTTTTACCCACAAAGACTACCTCAACATAAAAAAAAAAAAAAAAAAAAAAAGAACCCTAACTTTGCCATCCTTCTTCACCAGCCTTTTTCTTTCCTCACCAAAGGAGTAAGTACTCCTTCTTCCTCTCTCAACTTTAGTTCTTCTTCCTCTCTTAACTCTAGTACTTCCTCAACTATTCTTCAAGTTCTTCAAGTCATTTTTCTTCAAATCTTCAAGCTTTAATCTAGTTTTATTTTGAAAATAGTAGGAAGATCTTGCAAATAATCAAAGGGAAGCAAGAAGGTAGATAGTTTTTCTGAATTTTGGGGGGTTTCTTCCTTATTTTCTCTCTCCCCTGCGATTTTTTTTCCGGCCACCACGTGGTGGTGCCGGCGGGTGGCTGCGTGGGCTTGGCAGCGCTGGGCCACGCGGGGCAGCAGCTGGGCCACTGCCGTGCTGGCAGTGGTGGCAGCGCCGGCAGTGCTGCTGGCCGGCGGTGGTGCTGGCCGGTGGTGCTGCCGGTTTGTTGTTTTTTCTGATTTTTGTGGTTTTCGAACCACAAGTAAAAAAAAAAAAAAAAATTCTGAAATCATTTATTTATTAATTTACAGCAGTAATTATGTAACAAATTATTGATTTTTATGAAGTTTAAGTATTAGTTTATAGTGGGTTTTGCCTACTAGTAAAGGTTTTCAAGTTTATGACTGAAAAATAGTTTTAAAGTATTTTTAAAGAAAAAAAAATCAGCTTTATTAGTATTTTAAAAGTGCTGATTTTTATTTATTAGTAGCCTTGAATTGTTATTGGTAAGTACTAATTGATAGTACTTTGTTCTTGATAGGTTTCAAGCATAGTAAAAGCAAGTGAAACCTTTGAATTGTTGATTTTGTGTGTTATCAAGGTACATACACTTGACCTTTGACTTTAGTGTTTAAAGGTTATTTATTGAGCATGAGGAGTAAGGAGAGGCTTATGCCTTATAATTGTTTGAGTACATGTTGAGAACTTAGAAAGGAGATTAGGAATGGAACTTTTGAGTTATTCCTATATTTGAAAAGCATGTGATTGATGATTATTGCTTTTGAGCATGATTAAAGTTATTCAATGTTATTCTTGAAGCTAGGGCTTGCATGAGAATATTTTATTGAGCAAGGTCTCATTAGAAGTTATATGTTGTATTGAGCAAGGTCTCATTAGAAGTTACATGTTTTATTGAGCAAGGTCTCAATAGAAGTTATATATTTGTTGAGCTAGGTCTCACAAGTTTTAAAGTTATTGAGCAAGGTCTCACGAGTATTTGAATCATTGAGCAAGGACTCAATTGATTGGATCATGGATCCTTAAGAAAGTAAGAAAGGACTCATGGAGTCATTAAAGTAATAAGATGAGCAAGGTCTCAAAGAATTTAGAATCGAGTTATTTATGGTATTTGTTGCATTCACCTGTTAAAGAAAGATAAGAAATTAATTTATTTGCTAGATGTATTATGATTGTGATTGTGTCTCACATAATGGGCTTTGGCAATAAAACTCTTGGGATGGATCCCCCATGAGTATTGAACATAAGGGGGGAGTTAGTGTGTAACTACACTCCTGCATAAAGCTTAGCATGACGATGCTAATGCTTTTATTTTATCAAGCAAGTTTATGGAATTCCAATTATCAAGATCTTTGAGTGGACTAGGCGTCACTCGTATTCAGTATCTCTGAGATGTTGAGTCTAGAGGCTCACTCTCACCCTCTTTCATTACTAACAAGCTTAAATTTCTCGAGTCAAGTTATTTAAAGTTCATGGAACTTTAGTAAGAGGTGTGGGATCTCTTACACAAGAAATAGGAGCCCGTATGATTCCAAGAGGATGACGGTGCCCGTTCATTGCCAAATAATAATAAAAGGAAGTATTTAGTAAGTTCAGTTATGTGCTTGTCGCATGTAGTGTCATAAGAAGAGCAAGCCGAAGTTGTTTGAGGATTGCATGCATCATTATTTGCATTAGTTTAGTAGTGTTATGTACTCAGCGTTGCTGATGTATGTGTCTCTTTGTTTTCTTTTGGTTGTTGTTTTTCCTCAACAACCCTGTGATGACCCATTTGGCGAGCGAGCTTAGAGGAGAAGTTTCGTGTACAAGTTCTTGATGTGCATGGGAATCATAAGCATCCGGATGGGAATTTTAGTACACGAGTACTTTCTTATGTATTTAAGTTATTTTGAATTATATGTTTAGCTTTACTTGACCATTGGGGTCAAGGTTTGACTTGTTTTGAAGATGGGACTATTATGGGATAGTTTCCGAGTTTGTAACTCATTTACATACTTTCTTATTTCAGTTGTATTAAAGTATTTCCAGTTTATTTTAAAAGACTTCCGCTGTATTCTCTGATTAGCCTTACGTATTATCATGCGTGGCGTAACAACTCCCATAATTTCTCCTAGTGTATATAAGGAGGGGTCGTGGGGGTGTTATAAAGTGGTTACCAGAGCTCCAAAGGTTATATTACCTTTATTTTACAAAAGTTTTCAAACTTAAAAGTATTTCAAAGTTGAATTGTAAAAGGGAAGGGAATTGCATATGCATATGCACACTGCATCGCATTAGTCACTAAGTGTTTAGATTAGTAAGTGTTCTAAGGTCTAGTAACATTTTTGATGTGTTTTATGTGACTAAGTGTTTGATTGCAACGTGATTGACATTTTCTACTTGCATAGATTCCAGTTTTGACTAAAAGGTGTCGTATGACTACAAATTAGTGCTAGATTTGTTTTGAGCTACTACTCTAGTAAGAGAGTTAGTATGAAAGCTCTTTAGAGAGGAAATTGAGAATTCAATGTCAGAATGGCATTTGTTTAGTAGTTTTGATCTATATTGAGGTCCAATAAGCGATTTTTAAGTCAATTTTTTTTTTGGGGCAGATCAATGGCCGATCGAAATGCTAGAGTTGATGCTCAGCTGAGGAATTTGGTCCGAGTGACTGCGAATTTAGCTAGGAGAGTCCCTTCGAAAAAGAAGTCTGTTGATTGGTTTAAGAGGGTTAGTGATAGTAAACCGCCTTCTTATGATGGGAAAGGGGATCCTGACAAGCTTGAGAATTGGTTTAGGGACTTTGAGAAGCTATTCGATGCTATCCAATGTCCAGATAATAGGAAGGTAGCTATAGCTGCGTACTACCTCAAGGAGGAAGCCGATTTTTGGTGGTCGCAACATAAGGAGACGTTAATGGCAAGGCCTGACTTTGATTGGAAGGCTTTTGGAGGAGCTTTGAAAGAGAAATTTTATCCCAATTTCTTGAGGAGGCAAAAGGCCGTGAATTTGATGAGTTGAAGCAAGGTGACATGACTTGTGGAGCAAGACTACGAGAAGTTTGTAGGATCGATGAAATTTGCTCCGAGTTAGTACCTACTGAGGAGAGAAAGGCTATTAGGTTTGAGACTGGACTTAATCTTGAGGTAAAGCTTGGGCTAGGAGGTTCAACTTTCAGGACATTAGAGGAAGTGTATGATAGAGCTGCTCATTTAGGTTCCTATTTGAAACAAGCTGGAATTGAGAGCTCCAACAATAAGAGAAAGGAGAATCCGACTCAGAATTTCCAGAGGAACGACAAGAAGTTCAAGCCTCAACAAAACTTTCACCAAGGAGGACAATCTAGTGGCCAAAGGAATGGGGGCCAGTATCAACAACAAAAGGGTGGAAATGGTCCTAATAAGGGAAGGAAAGGAGAAGAACGCGTGTATTTTTGCAAGAAGTGCCCCTACAATCATCCTGGAAAGGATTGTGAAGGAAAGCTAGTGGAGTGTAATTATTGCCACAAATTGGGTCACCGAGAGTATGAGTGCTTTTCCAAGAACCCTGAGTTGAAGACTAACAAGGGCAAGAGCGGAAACCAGTTTGGTCAGGGAAATCGAAACCGTTCAGGAGGTAACAACTATCAAGGTGGGAACAAGCAAAATGGGAGCAATAAGACCTTTCCGAGTGGAGCTGGCCCTAGTGTGCCTGCAGTGGCAAGATTGAACGTCATAAGTGCTACAGAAGCTGAGACGTCTAAGGACGTAGTTATGGGTAATGTTTCTATAAATTCCACTTATGCTAAAGCTTTATTTGATTCGGGAGCCGAGCGTTCATTTGTTTCAAAGTTAGTTGTTTCAAAATATGGCTTAGAAAACCCTAGGGATGTTGAAATTCCTATTATGTTACCATCTGGGGAAGTAGTAACTTGCTCAAGAATATATGAGAACGTCCTTGTGAGAATTGCAGATGCAGACTTTGAAACCAACCTCATAGAGTTTCCATTGGAAGACTTGGAGATCATTTTAGGAATGGATTGGCTTAAGGAGTATAAAGCTGAGATTCTGTGTGGAGAACAAAAAGTGAAATTGAGGAATAAGGACGGGAAAAAGGTGACTTTCAAGACTAAACCACAAGAAGGTAGAATTAAGATTATTTCATCCTTAAGTTTGGTAAAGCAAGTGAGTAAGGGAGCTTCGTTATTCTTGTGTAGTGTGCAGAGGTTGGAAGAAGAGAAGCTTGAGGTAGAACATGTGAAGGTGGTGAATGAGTTTCCAGACGTATTTCCGGAAGATATACCGGGAATGCCACCTCAAAGGGAGTTAGAATTCACCATAGACTTAGTTCCTCGGAACGCCCCTATATCAAAAGCACCCTATAGAATGGCTCCGGCAGAGAGATGAAGGAGCTCAATAAGCAACTAAAAGAATTACTCGAGAAAGGGTACATTAGACCTAGTTATTCCCCATGGGGAGCGCCCTGTTTTGTTTGTACGGAAAGAAGGATGGGAGCTTGAGGCTATGTATAGATTATAGAGATCTTAACAAGGTGACTATTAAGAATAAGTACCCGTTGCCAAGGATTGATGACCTATTCGATCAATTAAGAGGAGCCGAAATATTTTCGAAGATAGACTTGAGGTCGGGGTATCACCGGTTGCGAATCGGGGAGAAAGATATACCAAAGACTGCCTTTAGGACGAGGTATGGTCACTATGAGTTCACCGTGATGCCATTTGGTTTAACCAATGCACCAGCGATGTTTATGGACCTCATGAATAGAGTGTTTCGAGAGTATTTGGACAAATTTGTAGTCGTATTCATCGATGATATCCTTATTTACTCGAAGAACAAGGAGGAGCATGAAAAGCACTTCGAGATTGATATTATCTACACTTAGGGAGCATCGGCTTTACGCAAAGTTCTCGAAGTGTGAATTTTGGATGGAAGAAGTGGCGTTTCTTGGCCACATTGTGTCAAAGAAGGGAATTTCCGTAGATCCGTCAAAGATAGCCGCAAAGGAGCGAATGGCCTACACCTAGGAATATTACGATATAAGGAGTTTCTTGGGTCTAGTCGGCTACTATAGACGTTTTGTGAAGGATTTTTCGAGGATAGCTAAACCAATGACTAGTCTTATGAAGAAGGATACAAAGTTCATATGGACCGAGGAGTGTGAGAAAGCCTTTAAGAAGCTTAAGGAGTTATTGACTACAGCTCCGATCTTGACGTTGCCGAGAGGAGAATGCTTGAGTTGGAGGTATATAGTGACGCTTCGAAAAATGGTTTAGGGTGTGTGTTGATGCAAAACCGAAAGGTTATAGCCTACGCTTCTAGGCAATTGAAACCGTACGAAGTGAATTACCCAACCCATGATCTAGAGTTAGCCGCAATAGTGTTTGCTTTGAAGATTTGGCGACACTACTTGTATGGAGTGAAGGTGAAGTTGTACACGGATCACAAGAGTCTGAAGTACTTGTATACTCAAAAAGATTTGAATATGAGGCAGAGAAGATGGTTGGAGTTGGTTAATGACTACGATATTGAGATCTTATACCATGAAGGAAAGGCAAACGTCGTTGCCGATGCGTTAAGTCGTAAGTCTAGCCATAGTTTAAGTAGTTTGGTACTTCCAGATAAGTTGTGTGATGAGTTTAGGAAGCTCAATATTGAAGTTGTTGGGAGTGGTGGAGTGGAAGCGTGCTTAAATGCCATTTCAATCCAGTCAACATTGAATGAAGAAATCTTAAAGGCTCAAGAAGGGAATGAGGAAATAGAGAAGATAAAGAAGCTGATTGAGGAAAAGAAGACAAAGGAGTTTAACATCCATGACGATGGAAGTGTCCGATTCAATGGCAGGTGGTGTATACCGTCAAGTTGCACCGAATTGAAAGAGAAAGTGATGAAAGAAGGACACAACACGGCTTATTCTATCCACCCTGGAGGGGATAAATTGTATAAGGACTTGAAGTTGATGTTCTGGTGGAACAATATGAAGAGAGAAGTAGCTGAATTTGTGGCAAGGTGTTTGACTTGCCAAAAGGTGAAGAGCGAACACAAAAGACCTCAAGGAACGATTCAACCGTTACCAGTGCCTGAGTGGAAGTGGGATGATATAGCAATGGATTTCGTTGTAGGTCTTCCCAAGACAGCGAAAGGATTCACTAAAGTGTGGGTGATTGTAGATAGACTCACTAAAGTAGCAAAATTTGTTCCGATGAAAGATAATTGGTCGATGGAACAGTGTGGTAAAGTATATGTGGACCAAGTGGTGAGGCATCATGGAGTTCCTTCCACTATTGTGTCTGATAGGGATTCAAGATTCTTATCTCATTTTTGGGGAAGCATTACAGAAAGCTTTTGGGACCGATGTGCTTAAGAGTACAGCTTTTCACCCAACAACTGATGGTCAATCGGAGAGAACCATTCAGACTCTCGAGGACATGTTGAGAGCGTGTGCCTTAGATTATCCTAAGACGTGGGATGAGATTTTGGCTTTAATAGAATTCTCATACAACAATAGTTACCATTCTAGCATTAAGATGGCTCCTTTCGAAGCTCTATATGGTCGGAAATGTCGCAGTCCATTGTGCTGGAATGATATTAGCGAGACGGTTACCTTGGGTCCGCAAATGATTGAAGATACCGTGAATCAAGTGAGATATATCCGTGAAAAGATGAGGGTGGCCCAGAATCGTCAAAAGGCTTATGCAGATCAGAATAGAAGAGATAGTGAGTATCAGGTAGGCGAGAAAGTCTTATTGAAGGTGTCACCTATGAAAGGGGTGATGCGTTTTGGGCAAAAAGGGAAGCTTAGCCCGAAGTTTATAGGTCCTTATGACATTGTTGAAAGAATTGGAAGATTAGCTTATCGTTTGGATTTGCCGAATAACTTGGGAAAGGTGCATAATGTGTTCCATGTATCCCAACTAAAGAGATATGTACCCGATAAGTCTCATGTGTTAGATCCCGAGATTATAGAAGTGGATGAGACGCTTTCTTTCGAAGAGAGACCAGTGAAGATCTTGGACTCTAAGGTGAGACGTACAAGAAATAAAGATATAAAGATACTCAAGGTTTTGTGGTCTAACCAGCGTACCGAAGAGGCTACCTGGGAGGCTGAAGACGAGATGAGAAAGAAGTATCCTGAGCTCTTCGACTAGGTGAGTTGAGTTCCGGGACGTCACTCCTTTAAGGGGGGTAGAGTGCGTGCGCGCACATTACTAGAAATTTGCGCATTTTGCTAGAAATTTGCGCAATTTTGCTAGAAAGTAGTAAGAATTTGTTGCATTTGTGCACGATTTTTCTAGAGTTTTCAAGGAAAACTTTTTCAAGCAAAGTAAGCATTTCATAGTTTAAACATTCAAGGCAAAAGTTTTACTCAGTAGCGTATTATTTGGCTACTTGTTTTACTTAGTAGCGTATTATTTGGCTACTTCTTGAGAAAGAATTATATTATGGCGTAATGCTCATAAGTTTTCAAAGTTGAAAGTTCGGAGAAGAGAGGAGTTTTGGTTTAAGTTTCGGGACGAAACTTCTTTTAAGGGGGGTAGACTGTAATCCCCCATACTTTTAAGATATTTAATTAAATAGTTTTAATCATTTTTGAATTATTAAAGCTATTTAATTTCAGTATTTCAGAGTAAAAGGGTATTTTGGTCATTTTTACCAAAAGAGTATCTGAGTATTTTCACAGAGAAGTATTTTAGTCTTTTCAAGAAAGTGTTTTAGTTATATTAGTAGGAAGATTATTTTGGCAAATTCGTTATCAAATGTATTTCGGTAATTTGATTAGTAAGGGCATTTTAGTCTTTTACCCACAAAGACTACCCCAACAAAAAAAAAAAAAAAAAAAAAAAAAGAACCCTAACTTTGCCATCCTTCTTCACCAGCCTTTTTCTTTCCTCACCAAAGGAGTAAGTACTCCTTCTTCCTCTCTCAACTTTAGTTCTTCTTCCTCTCTTAACTCTAGTACTTCCTCAACTATTCTTCAAGTTCTTCAAGTCATTTTTCTTCAAATCTTCAAGCTTTAATCTAGTTTTATTTTGAAAATAGTAGGAAGATCTTGCAAATAATCAAAGGGAAGCAAGAAGGTAGATAGTTTTTCTGAATTTTGGGGGGTTTCTTCCTTATTTTCTCTCTCCCCTGCGATTTTTTTTCCGGCCACCACGTGGTGGTGCCGGCGGGTGGCTGCGTGGGCTTGGCAGCGCCGGGCCACAGCGGGCAAGCAGCAGGCCACCGCCGTGCCGGCTGCAGGTGGCGGCCGGCCGGCAGATCTTCTTGGGCCGGCGGTGGTGCCGGCCTGGTGGTCTTTGCGGCTTGTTTGTTGTTTTTCGATTTTTGTGGTTTTCGAACCACAAGTAAAAAAAAAAAAAAAAAAAATTCTGAAATCATTTATTTATTAATTTACAGCAGTAATTATGTAACAAATTATTGATTTTTATGAAGTTTAAGTATTAGTTTATAGTGGGTTTTGCCTACTAGTAAAGGTTTTCAAGTTTATGACTGAAAAATAGTTTTAAAGTATTTTTAAAGAAAAAAAAAATCAGCTTTATTAGTATTTTAAAAGTGCTGATTTTTATTTATTAGTAGCCTTGAATTGTTATTGGTAAGTACTAATTGATAGTACTTTGTTCTTGATAGGTTTCAAGCATAATAAAAGCAAGTGAAACCTTTGAATTGTTGATTTTGTGTGTTATCAAGGTACATACACTTGACCTTTGACTTTAGTGTTTAAAGGTTATTTATTGAGCATGAGGAGTAAGGAGAGGCTTATGCCTTATAATTGTTTGAGTACATGTTGAGAACTTAGAAAGGAGATTAGGAATGGAACTTTTGAGTTATTCCTATATTTGAAAAGCATGTGATTGATGATTATTGCTTTTGAGCATGATTAAAGTTATTCAATGTTATTCTTGAAGCTAGGGCTTGCATGAGAATATTTTATTGAGCAAGGTCTCATTAGAAGTTATATGTTGTATTGAGCAAGGTCTCATTAGAAGTTACATGTTTTATTGAGCAAGGTCTCAATAGAAGTTATATATTTGTTGAGCTAGGTCTCACAAGTTTTAAAGTTATTGAGCAAGGTCTCACGAGTATTTGAATCATTGAGCAAGGACTCAATTGATTGGATCATGGATCCTTAAGAAAGTAAGAAAGGACTCATGGAGTCATTAAAGTAATAAGATGAGCAAGGTCTCAAAGAATTTAGAATCGAGTTATTTATGGTATTTGTTGCATTCACCTGTTAAAGAAAGATAAGAAATTAATTTATTTGCTAGATGTATTATGATTGTGATTGTGTCTCACATAATGGGCTTTGGCAATAAAACTCTTGGGATGGATCCCCCATGAGTATTGAACATAAGGGGGAGTTAGTGTGTAACTACACTCCCGCATAAAGCTTAGCATGACGATGCTAATGCTTTTATTTTATCAAGCAAGTTTATGGAATTCCAATTATCAAGATCTTTGAGTGGACTAGGCGTCACTCGTATTCAGTATCTCTGAGATGTTGAGTCTAGAAGCTCACTCTCACCCTCTTTCATTACTAACAAGCTTAAATTTCTCGAGTCAAGTTATTTAAAGTTCATGGAACTTTAGTAAGAGGTGTGGGATCTCTTACACAAGAAATAGGAGCCCGTATGATTCCAAGAGGATGACGGTGCCCGTTCATTGCCAAATAATAATAAAAGGAAGTATTTAGTAAGTTCAGTTATGTGCTTGTCGCATGTAGTGTCATAAGAAGAGCAAGCCGAAGTTGTTTGAGGATTGCATGCATCATTATTTGCATTAGTTTAGTAGTGTTATGTACTCAGCGTTGCTGATGTATGTGTCTCTTTGTTTTCTTTTGGTTGTTGTTTTTCCTCAACAACCCTGTGATGACCCATTTGGCGAGCAGAGCTTAGAGGAGAAGTTTCAGGTACAAGTTCTTGATGTGCATGGGAATCATAAGCATCCGGATGGGAATTTTAGTACACGAGTACTTTCTTATGTATTTAAGTTATTTTGAATTATATGTTTAGCTTTACTTGACCATTGGGGTCAAGGTTTGACTTGTTTTGAAGATGGGACTATTATGGGATAGTTTCCGAGTTTGTAACTCATTTACATACTTTCTTATTTCAGTTGTATTAAAGTATTTCCAGTTTATTTTAAAAGACTTCCGCTGTATTCTCTGATTAGCCTTACGTATTATCATGCGTGGCGTAACAACTCCCATAATTTCTCCTAGTGTATATAAGGAGGGGTCGTGGGGGTGTTATAGAATACGTTAGTGAAGTAGGGAATTTGGATTTTGATCTAGGGTTTGAAAGATTAGTCACTTTTGGTTATGTAATTAACACTATAAAGTGTAATAATGTGGAAAATTGAACATTTAGTTTTGTCAACAAGTTTCAACTTTAGGAGCAGGCAAGGATGAATATGATGGACTCAAGGGTGCAAAAGTTTGTATATGATGGTGATGAGCTAGATCTTTTCGTAAATTTCAATCTTGATAGAAGTTGAATGATTTACTTAGACCGATCTTAGTTTGGAAACTTAAATATAGCTAAATGGCTAAATTTTCTTTGCTAAATAATTGTATTTTGCAAAAAAAAAAAAAAAACAATTTGCTTTGCCTATATAATGTGATGGGTGAATGTTAGGCTTTCGAGCGGAAGTGAAGATTTAGAGATTGATAAAAAATAGATATAGTTGAATATAGGACAAGAAAAGTAATTTTTAAATGGTTGTTGTTGTTATCATTTTGCTTCCTTTGTTGATTGTAGGAGTTAATTAGTTTGCTGTTAATACCATGTTCATTTCACCTGAATTGATTAAGTGCATTTATGTTTAGATACTCACCCTAACAGTTGGCAGTAACCAGTCACCTATGAACTGTTTTGTATTGAGACTATCACTTCCCTCTGTTTGTAGTGTAGCATGGTTGATTGGTTGGTGTTTGATCTTAGAGTATACGATTGGGGGTTCTGCAATTGCCCGTTTACTTTTTTTTTTTTGAGTTTCTAGTAAAGTAAAGTTACGCTACCCCTGGTCCAGAATCCTGGATCCGCCCCTGAAAGTAATACATATATTTTTTTTCGCTTGGTAATGTATCACAATTCTCAGTTTTAAAAGAATTTTTAAGTCATATATACGACTTGTTGTGTATCTATGAGAGCTTTTACTCCAATTTTTTGAAGGATTTAGAGCTTTTTTTCTATTGGAGAGTCTCATCCGTCTTTATAATCTACAACGATAATAATTGTGGAGTATGTTTGTGGATTAGCTTTTTCATATTTTACAATATTTCGACAATGGTTCTCCTTTCCCTCTACTATTATCAAATAAAGTCTTTCAACATAAGGCTGAAAGTTTTTATATCCCCTTGTATTAAGGTTGTATAAAAAAATCTAAACAACGATACGATTCAAAGCACATGGCTTATTCTACATTAGGATTTTGGGAGTGAAATAAATTTTGCTTTATTGGAATTGTAGTATTTGGTTAAGTAAAATTTATAAAAATTAGATATTATGAATCTACACATCGAAACAAATCTAACTTATGAAAAAGTCAAAATTATCGATCAAAGTTAGTGGCTTCATTCCCAAAGCAACAAATGTAGCATATAAAAAAACAGAGGGAGTATATGCACATATATGACTATGATCAATTAATGAATTTATTTTCTATTTTAGAAAAAGGTCAAGCATTTCAGTAATCCTATAAACGTTTACTTGTCATTAGGTCATGTAGGTAGCATCATGAAAATTATGTGAAAAAACATCCTTATTAAATCTTTGTGACACCCTAGTTATAAAAGTGGGGCTTCAAATTGCACAAGACCATAACATCCATAGTGCTACTCTTTTTTCGGATTGCTTGTGTATGATTAACCTCCTTTGTGATCATGTTGGTTTTGCTGATAAATATTTAAGTATCTTATGCGAATGCAGAAAGCTATGGAAGGAGCTCCCGAATGTGAAGATTAAACACTGCAACATGACCCATAACAAGATTGCGGATAGGGTAGCAAAGAATTGCCGTAGTAGCACAGATAGTGCCAATGTAATTAGGATTTTCCCTTTCCCCCCTAGTTATTGTATGAACATCTACGTTGCGGAATGTATGAACAATTAAGATGATATAATATGATTACTATTTTTCAACAAAAAAAAAAAAAACTTTGTGACACCCTGATCCACAATAATTCTTAGAAACACCCATAAATTATTCATTGATAGCTAGATAACCCAGTAGCATTTGTCAATGTTGATGAACACGTAGTTTATCCCTCTCACCTTCTCGAATAGGTAGTAGGTAAATGTCTTTTAATAATGATGATTCAATTGAATTAGTGGCACCACACTTATAATACTCATAACAGTCTTTTGTCATGTAATCAAGGATTCAGACAATTCTTTGTCCTACTAGTTTCTAACTTTTTATAATGAAGAGATAATAGATGGCAAACTTGGACTAAAAAAGTTATAATAATTACCCAATTAGCAGTTGTCAAAAAAAAAAAACCCAATTAGCATGGCCCAAGTAAAGAGATGGATACGTCATGCACACGAACACAAAGTGGGCCGCCCAATACATTGTCAAAGTTGGGTGACGTGGTGCCTTTATTATTAATTTTATCAATTATTAATTGTGTACCTCACTTTTAGCAAAAGTAAGTCACTTTAGTAATTCAAAAAGAACTATTTTTACCTTGGATGGGTCATTCTTTAATTACAAGCGAAAGTAATCCCTTTAAGGCAAAAGATTACCCTCGTTTGAAGGGTAATTTTTATCTTGAAGGAATCACTTCTATGTAAGTAACTGATTTACTATAAAAAATTACCCTCATCTCACAATAATTTATTGTGCATATATTTCATGCAAGAATTTGTGTTTTAGACTATTTATATTCAAGCTAGTTACGAATATAAGTATATGAACTTAACAAATAAGTTAAAATGTAGTATATCATAGCCAACACAATTATTTCTTCATCACTTTGTTTGGATAACAATATAGGAGAGAAAGGGAACAGAAAGATAGAGGAGGAAAGAGAGCGGGAAGATGGAGCTCCATTTTCCCTCCAAATCTCTCCAATTTGGGGGAGATGATGTTTATTAAGAAGGGAAGAAAATGAATCATTTTCTCACCCACTCATTCCTTCACTCAATCCCTCATCCAAACAAGTTGCATTGTATTCCTCCTTTTTCTTTCTTTCCATTTCCTCCTATCCAAACAAAGTGTAAAAGAAACCATTAATTATACTTTCTCCATTCTAAAATAAATGAAACATTTACTATTTAAAACCGTTTCAAAAGAAAAGAAAACATTTTTATTTGGTATTTACTTCTCTCTATCTCTCTCCTCTCTTAAATCCCCGTGTCAATTCCCTATGTTTCCTTTATATTTAAACGGAGGAAGTATCATTTTTGTAAATAGTATCATGCGGTTATACAATATTATATTTAGTTCAGTGTATCTATAATATCCAACTATAATAAAATGAGATAGTTGAATTTAGGTGAAATGAAAAAATAACATTTTAACTACCACACAGATCATAATGTATTATACATACTTCTTATATGTTGCTCTTAGGACTACATATATCATTTCTCAACAAGGAAAATATTAACATCCCGAGTGGATAAAACTGAAGATATGTTATATAGCAAATTAAAACCAACACAAATGTTAGGCTGTTAGCTATGGCTGAAAGTTATTTGGATAAAAACCGAAATCCAATCCAATTCAATCCGAATTAGTAATTTAGATCGGATTCGAACTGTGTTCGGATTGGATTCGAAATGATATTTTTTTTAAAATGGATTTTCGGATCGGATTGGATTGAGAGTAATTGGATCCAAAAATCCAATATACTAACCGAATATTAATATGCCTTGTATTATGTATTCTGGATTGGACTTAAGTGCTTAACTGATTTATTTTTTAAAAAAGCCCAGTGCTTAAGTGCTACTGCTGTATTTTTTGTTGTTGAACTGAACTTGTTGTATTCTGTGTTGTTGTTGGACTGAACGTCATGTATTATGTTACTTTATGTTGTGATGAATTATGGCCTATGGGTTTGTTAATAGTTTCTTAATGGACTATGGAGTTTGTAATAAACTATGAACTTGATAATTGTCAATCTATTGGGCTCTGTTGTCGGCTTGTCGCGCCTAATTTATTTCATAAAAAAAAGAGTTTTAAAATATCGGATTTTCGGATTGGATCCAATATAGAGTTTGAAAATTCGGATTGGATTGGATCGGAATCAAATTCTAATTGGTCCCGATTCGGATTGGAAAATTGAAATTCAAATTTTGTTCAGATCGGATTGGATTAGACCTAAATTCAAACCGTACACCGAACTTTCACCCCTATTGTTAGCCGTAAAATATATAGATACATAAACAATGTGTAACACATGCATGGCATAAATGATTGAGGTTCAAATAATGTAGGCATTCAAAGTCAAATTTTGCGATTAGACAATCAGCATGAGCTACCACGTTTGAGAAGTCCCAACAGAAGACGAAGTTTTATAGTAAATGAAGCATCAAGAATAGATATATGAATAATGAAAACTCTACCAAAAATCGAATATCGTACATAAATTTTCTAGATGGGCCACCCACTTTTCATTATTGGAAGGAAAAGAGTAAGGAGGAGATTTAGAGCAGTTGAGATGTCAAGATTGTAAAATTTCATATTTGTCCGCAAATATACACGGATTACTTGAAGGAAAACTTTGTAAAAGCAGCTTTTTAAAGTGCAAACAGATGAGTTGATAGTTTCCTTTGTTTAATGGAATTTATATTATATTTGGGTTCACGATAATTACGACTTTTACTAATCACAACATATAATGTATGTCCAAAGTTGTATCAAAAAAATTTTAAGCATAAGATAATTATTTACGTACATTTATCAGGTCGGGTTGGAATCAAGTTGATGTGTTGTTGTTTTGTGTCGGATTCGTCCATGGTTCTCCAAAAAACATTGGAGTACACTATTGATGAATAATTTCCAGTAGGCAGTGGAGGCTTCAAACCATCAATTTTCCAATTTTCATGAAGAAAGGGTAGAAGCCAAACATATGATCTGTTTAATTTGGACTGTTACAATTTTTTTCTTGTTATGGGGTCCATTACTACCTCAATTAATTGTTGGCTCTTTGTAACTTACCAATGTATAACATGCATTAAGTCTCAACCACTGCCCTACCATTTAAAATTAAAAGTTGGTAGAAACAATAAGATAATATTGGCACAAGAAAACAAGGAAAATGTATAACAAAATGGAATTAAATACTTTATACAATGATGTCCTATTTACACACTAAGACAATGACGGAATGAAAGTTTCATAACAAATTAAATTGGAATTGAAAAGGATAAGCAACAAAAGAAGTGGAGAAATCACAAGTTCAACAGATAGAGGAGGAAAAAGATTGTACATTCACACGCACTATAGTATATTAGTAATGGATCCCCACCTCTTTTTTTTCTTGTTTTCTTCATGTAACATTATGACTTTAATTTTTAGTGAGATTTCCACTTTTGAATCACTTCATGAAGTGCTTTTGTTGATGAGCCATCTTCTCCCACCACTCTAGTGGCTGCATCCTTCAAATCATTCATCCGATTTCGGATTTCCTTCCCTTCTTCGCCTTCCATTAGACCCTTCACGACCATGCCAATCTCCCCGCGTCCAACGATCCCCGACTCATCCTTGTTAGGCCTCAATGCAACCTTCATACCCTCGGTTAGCATTATCGCGTTCATTTTCTGCTCGGCGTAGAGTGGCCACGCAATTAAAGGCACCCCATAAACTATACTTTCGAGAATCGAGTTCCATCCACAATGAGTCAAAAACCCACCTGTCGCAGGGTGAGTAAGCACCTTAACTTGTGGAGCCCATGTCGGAATAACTAGGCCCCGCTCTTTAGTCCTATCCAAAAACCCTTTAGGCAAATAATCTAGGGGGTTCTTATGATCACCTTCAACACTAAAGTACGTTGCATTAAGAGTCTCATCATTGGGACTTCTTAAAACCCACAAAAACCTCTGCTCACTCATTTCCAAACCATTAGCCAACTCAATTATCTGATTATACGAAAGGGTCCCACCACTTCCAAAAGAAACAAATAGAACCGACCCACGTGGCTGCTCATCCAGCCACTTTAAACATTCGGACCCATCACCCGTCTCATCACCCGTTCCGGTCTTAACCAGCGGTCCGACCGGATAAATAGTCGGTTTACCCGGTTCATATTTTTGTAAAAACTTAAAAGCCCCCTCCTCCAACTCATTAAATGAATTTACCAAAATACCCTCAGCTAAACCATACCTTTTTACATGATGAAGAGTCCATTTATAAGCATCATTAGTTCTATCCTGAACCGGGTCCAAGAGATCTTTTCCATGAACCGGAGTACACCCAGGTAAAGCAATCGGTTCTTGCATGTCCTTAAACTCACAGGAAACTTGAGCATCAAGCTGCGGAAGATGCATGAAAAAAGATAGACACATACCCGTAGTTGGGTAAAACATGTACGACTTGATCCCAAATTCGGAACCGACGTCGAAGGCGTCGGTTCCGAAGAGGTCTACGACGAGGGCGGCGATGTGATGGTGGGAATTTTGAAGGTCCTTAAGGTAGGATCGGAAGGCGGGGAGTGATCGGGCAAGGGTGAGACTAATCCTAGTCTCAATCATAGCGTTGGCGGGTACGTCATCAAGATTAACCTGTGGAAGAAAAGTGGATGAGACTCGATCCCCAGGAAGGGCCGCCAGCACGGACTTTTGTGGCCGTGTTGGCGGCCCATCAGTAGGGACAACAAAAGAGAGTTTAAATTGGGTGATTTGGAGGATTCTTTTGGCGAGTTCTACGAGGGGAATAAGATGTCCCATCCCAGGAGTTGGAAAAAGCACTATGTGGGGAGGATTTTGAGGTTCCATTTTATGAGTTTGTGATACCAAAAACTTGTTTCAAGGGAGAAAGAGGAGAAATGGTATATTAGGATTTAGGAGTAGTGATGTTGAGAAAAAATTGTGATATTTTTCAAGTGGTTGAGAAAGAATCAAATTATGGGGGGTGGTATTTATAGACTGCTATAAATCTTCATAAAGATTGTTTTGAAAAGTTATGCTTATGGTTACGACCTTTTGGGTCTGCGTGAGTGGGGGGTAGAGAGGTAGTGGAAAGCATGCCCCCTTGGAATACAATTTACAAGTCATACGAGAATATGAGACAGATAGGAGAACGTTGTCAAAGAATAACAAAGAAGATGCTCCATTAGTTAAACAAAGGGGTCACATATAATGTTGACAATTTTATTTCCCATATGTTTTTAATTCCCTAAATGATGTTGATTTGGAGTGTGTTTTATTCACATATGAAATAATTCAAATTAAACAAATTGATCAACTTGATCTAATGAGTCATGAGTTTATCTTATATGTACTCGTTAATTATTTATAGTAGTCTAGAAACTTATGTTATTATGATAAAGAGAACGCACCTTTATTATTATGTTTTCATTTCATCTTATATACTCCCTTCGTCTTTAAATGATTGTCTTGTATACTGATTTGATCAATTTATAAATAAATTGTCATGTTACCTTACTTAGAAAATTTACCCTGCCCAACCTACTCAATCAATGTGATATGTATCGCTCTACTAACTATTTATCTCTTTCTTTCTCTCTCTTTTTATCCATGTGATGTGGGACCCTCTACTAACTTTCGACTCTTAATCAATTATTTAGACTTACTTTTTTCTATCTACCCAGAATAAATTCCCCTGATATTTACTCTTAATATTCGTGTCCAAACCTAAGTGGACAATAATGTGAGGACGAAGGGTTTACTTGAAGATACACCAGTTGGTCTTGTAAGAGACCGCCTACTTTTAGTTTAAAATTAGGCGCGGCCTAATTAAGCCCAATATAAGGAAGAAATTATGCCACATTTTTTAATATAGTGACTAGTTTAATCTATTTAGGAACTAGTTTAATCTATTTCGTAATGACATTCTCTAACATATTCAGTGACTAGTTTAATCCATTTAGTGACTAGTCTAATCCGTTCGGTAAGACTACCGACTTATTTTTTGAAATTGTTTGTTGTAGTTCGAGAATCAAGAAAACAAAGAAAGGAGAAGAGAAGGGATGACTAAGATAGTGTTGGATCAGAGATAAATGAAATGGACTTGTTGGAAAAATTCAATATTGGATTCGTCTAATTTTATGTTAAAATTAGACCGCCTATTTTAATAATTTGTGAAGATACACACGCAAGCTTTTGGTATATAATTGTCCAATAATTTTTAAATCTTACTTCCTCTATTCCAAACATGTTAGTTCGTTGCTACATAGATATATATTTTAATTATTAGTTTTTCAATTTTTTTTAAGAATAATGAAAATTTAAAAGAAGAAAAAAGAAAAAAATTCCAGATGTATATAAACTCAAATGACACATACAAATATACAGAAAACACATGTATAGAACTGGAAGAGCCTGGTCATTGAATGTGCCCAATCACGCCCCTGGAAATCCCAACGTTTATAAATAGCACGAATTTGTTGCAAAGTGCTAATTTTGCATACTGAGCCCAATAATATTGAGGAGTTTGTTGGATTTTCAGCGTTAGTTATGATAAAATTTTACACCGCATTTTACTGTTGTATTCCAAAATCCTTTTTGATCAATTATTTACCAAATTTGCTGCATACTAATTTTTAAATAATTACTCATTATGTACATAATTTATAGGCTGTTTACTAGGCGGTAATAAAATTATGGTAATAAGTAATGAATGTTAGTGTACTTTTGAGAGAAATCTCATATTAATTTGATTGGGTATGAACTTATCTTCAAATATATGTTTTCCTTTTTAAACTTGCAAAACTAGTCAGTATTATTATACCAAGCATTTCCAAACATGTGTGGTGACTAGTAAAATACTATCTCTTTTCCATTTTAATAGTTACACTTTCACTTTTGACACTATTTATAAATTTTCCTTTGACTATCATTTGTGATTTATTGTTAAGAGAAAATATAGTCATGTGGGGTCTTGTTTGATTCGTCTCGATATGTACTTTTAGAATATCGACTTTTTATACTTTTTACAAATACAAAATTAGATATATAAAGGCTCAAAGTAGTGCATCGGCATGAGTAAAAAGTGTAAGTGTAACTATTAAAAAGGAACGTAGGTAGTATGTGATAACCGTAGACAAATGTTACCAGGGTCCATGGATGATGACATGAAACTTCAATTGCAAAATTAAGTAAAGAACACTAATAGTAGAATCATCCTACTATTTCACCTTAAATGATGTTTGGTAAATGACTTGGTTAATTAATTAACTTTATCATTGATATTTAGTTTCTTTTGTGATCAAATAGACAAATTTGCATGGTTGAAAAATCAGCATCTCAACTAAAATTAATAAAAAATTGATATTAACTTTGGGGTTGTACAAACTACAAACAAATAATGTCAACTGATTTTACCAACTAGAATTTGACATGTTTAAATATTTTTCCAAATGATAGAGTGCTTATTAATAAATTATACACTACATAGTATACATAATGATTAGTCAATAATTAGTAGTACTTCGAATAATCTCCTTTATGCTCTTGCTTTATCATTCAACTTCCCAGCTGTCGATGCCAAAGAAGGTGTACAGTGTACTTGGTTCCTTGTATGATGTCTTTGAATTTTGATGAGGTCAATTATTGGGTTTGTCTTGTGAAAGGAATTCTCTTTGAGCAAGCTGAGAGAAAGCGAAATCATGCATCAGGATGACGTCAACTGAGACGTCAGCATATTGTTTCCATTCTCAAGAAAACTGACTATATATGGTTGGTAGTTTGTAGTTTCTACATTTGTATTGTACATATACGACTCCAACTCAACGAGAGTAATAGAGTTGTATCTGAACCATATATTTTAAAATCAAGAGCTCATATTGGTGAGAAGGGGAAAATTAAGAGGTGGATTTTGATCAGAAAAATAGGGAGATTTTAGAAAGATAATATATGATGCATTGATTTTTTATTCAATGGTTGATATTGCTCAAACTCTACCTTGTAGAGTTATTTTAGAACTCCAGAGGATCCAAACATACTCAATGAAGGAGGATTCGATCCCGCAATCTGAGAGATTAGATCGTATGTTCGACATGGGGATTAGTTAAGTTACTTCATCAAATGCTACTAATCTAGTAAGTTTGTAGGCTTGTAGCCATCTACTAGATGATATAATTTCCATCTCTACTAACACGGGACCATTTTGATTTCAAATTTTTAGAAGGCCTACTAAAAGATCATCCTCTAAAGTTGTATCTAACTTTTTGTACTCTTTATTTAAAGTGATCAGATTTTTTTATTATATATAATGGGTATGATTCTCGAATTGAATTTAATAAATTGTATAAAATTATTTTTCCTTTCTTTAATGAGACTATATTTATAACTCGAAACTTATATATTCTGAGTCTCAATATCATTTTAATTAGAATGGTTTTTATAGGCAATTTAATTAGAATGTTAAGAATATAAATAGCATTAACTTATTTGAATTTTTTTGGAACATATTTAAATATTTACTTTTTGTTTGATTATAGCAAATAATTTGAATTTTAAAAAAAGTAAATAACTCAAAAGTAGATTGATATTTCAAATACATATGCTTTTAGTAATATGGTCAACTTTTTAATCGAAGAATCAAGGAGGTAGGAGTATTATTAGTTAGAGATAACAGATAAGTCTTGCAAGTTGCATATCGTGTAAGTTACTAATTTAGATAGAACAAAAACAGAGGATTTTTTTTTTTAATATTGGTGTTTGTGTTTAAACCTTGGCAGCGAATACTTGCATTTTTTGGCCTACATTCAATAAATAATGGCGGGTACTCGTTGACGTGATGATGATCTACCGGTGACGCAAACTACAGACACCGGACATTATTCTAGAAACTAGAAAGTTAAGGGACCTTTTTGTGTACTTGACCGTGAAAGAAACATCTGATGAATAGAATGATGGAGCAAAATACATAGTGCCCCTATGTTTTACAAAATTTTATATTGCGTCCAATCCTTTTCAAATTTCTACATTGTATTCTTAGGCTTTCTAAATGTTACACAAAATATCCTTATACAAGATATCAAACTATAGATTTTAGGACTTTCTTATCCTGTGGGCATAGAGTACGATTTTTTAGCCTTGTTAGTTGAATGAAGTTTAGGATATGATGTGATAAATTGAAGGCTAAGTGAGGTTTGTGGTAGGATATTATATTAGTAACGGCCCGTTTGGTAGTCGTTAATAAATTGCGGTAATGGGAATGAATTTTAAGTGTAGGTTACAAGGGAAGCATCCTTAAAATCTCCATGGGGAGGCAATTTCAACTCCCAAGTTTGTGTCTTTTCTCCATGGGGAAACAATCTCGCCCCTAATTTTCATTACCACTCATTACCACCTAACAAGGTAGTATTGGATGGGAATGAAAATCCAAGAAGAAAAATAGACACTTTAGGATAAATTAGCATTACCATGGGAATGAACAATGACTTTCTTCACAAATTTACATACAAATTCATTCCCATTACCACCATTTATAACCAAGTACCAAACGGGCCGTAAGGGTATTTTGTGTTACGTTTAGAAAGTTTAGGGGTACAATATTCAAAAGGGCTGGGTACAATGTAGAATTTCGTAAAACACGGGAGCACTACGTAGAAAAACCCGATTTTTTTTTAAGTGATGATAGAGCAAAATATTAGTAGATTGATACATTTAATATTTACTTACTTCTTTTGTCTTTAGCTACTTGCATACAATGCTGTGGGCATAAGTATTTAGAGGAGTCAAAAAATGTAATGAGGACCATAACATTATGAAAAAATAACAATTATTTGGGAGCTTTGAGTTGGAAGATGACAAAAATACAGGAGAATATTGGTACCTTTTTATGGATCATGATTACCAGATAAAGAAATGTAGCAAGTAAAAAGAGATATTCATTTAAGAAAAATGTAACAGGATTTGGAATTGGCTCAAGTGGCGAGCTCTCCCACTTTCCCTCGCAAAGTCTAGGGTTCAATTCATACTCCAAGCATTTGCTTGGGACATAAGGGGGAAAGGGGGTTGGGGGTGTTTGGCTTGTAATGGCCTCTAGGGGAAATCGTGTGCGATGACAACCCAGGAGATTTCTTCTTATCTTTAAAAAAAATTAAACAAAATTGTAGCAAGTAAAAAAAACTGAGGAGTATTAGGTAAGCTATCCACTCATGGCCAAAACTATTTAGGGGTAGAAAGGGACCTTGCCCCACCATCCCTCCACTCTAATATATATATATATATATATATATATATATATATATATATATATATATATATATATATATATATATATATTTAATTTTCTTGTACATCATAATATAATTCTTGGCCTAATGATTCATACTTGACTAATTACTAGCCCCTTCTGTAAATATTGTTTGGCTTCGCCTCTGTATCCACTAGAAGACAGACAATTATAACATTAGTAACACTGTTGAATTAAATTCTACTCTAGTAGGTAGACAATTTTTTCTATCTCTAGTGGGTAGACAATTTTTTCCTAAAATATTACTACCAGTTGTACTTGTAGTCACTCTGGCCCCATTTATTTAACCTATACTTCCATTTAAAATGTTGTTCATATTTGTCTCATTGTAAGAGTGATTATAGAAAACCTCAATTTACAATGCACACTTCATTTGGTCCCATACCAACATAAACTCAATAGGGCTAACAAATAGAGACGAAGGGAGTATGATACACTAACTTACAAGGCTTTCAATATAATAGCGGTTAATTAACTAATTGAATAGTTGTGTACACGTAAGATTATAAAATAAAGGTTGATATTGTGACTATATGAGTTGAGACAAATCTAACAAAATCTCACATGATTATATATTTCCTTACATATAAATAATAGGCGGGATTTTTGGGCAAAAAAGCCGGGTAATGGGCAACTTAAATCCAGAAATTAAGGCTAAATTTCGGTCCGACTCGAATTAGTGGGCTTTGGCACAAAAATTTTGGCCAACACTTTTTTGGCCAAAGCCTGACACAACCCATGATCACCTCTAGGTCGGTCTAAACTCTAAAGTGCATGCATAATAGCTAGATGCTAATGTTAGATGTAACAATTGCCCTCAATTATCATACTATAACATTCACAATTATGTATTTTAATTTAAGTTAGATTTTCTCGAATCATTATATATATCTAACTTTTTATATTTAACATTGACGAGTAATGTGCCTGGATGAACCGACTAATATTATCAAATATAGCCACTTATTACATAATTTATCCCCTCCCCCTACCCAAATTTTTTTTTCATAATTAACAAGTTTACACACATTTCCTGATCTAAGCATTTACCATATTGTATCATTGAATTATGTCTAAAGCATTCTCTCCCAAACCCTAAAAACAAAGCTATAGCCGCCCACCTCCCCGGCTTGCCGGCGGGCCGAAACTTCAGCCTAGTCGCCGGCGAGCCATCATTGTCGAAGTTTAGGTTGTCGTGTTAGTAATCGAGTCCGGTAGTTTCCACCCCCCTGCGTTCTCCCCCCCCCCCGCTTTGTCGCCTCTTTACCCACTTCCCCACCCCCCCACCCTCCCCGTGCGACGACTGTTCTTTTAGGCTTCTCTTTCGTTTTTTCCTCGTCGTTTCTCTTAGGTTTCCCACAAGTTGTTCGTCATCTCTCGGTTGTTCGTCTTCGTCGTGTCTAGCGGTTTCGTTGCCGTCCTTCCACTGTTGCATTCGGTGGTTTCGACGCGTCTGGTGACTTCGTCGGCCGTCCGTTCCCCTTACCCGTTAAGCTCTTTGGCTTCCTATCCCCCTCCCGGGTTTTCCTTTGTTGCGTTAGGGCGTCCCTTCCCCTCCCCCCGTCTTGGTCTAGGGCTTTCCCCTCCCCCTCCCCCTTGAGTTAGTTTTGGGCTTCCCTTCCCCGTTCCCCGTTAGTTTTAGTTGGAGTCGGTATAGTTAGTGTGCCAAGGAAGCCTTGGTTGGGTTTGTGCAAGCTAGTTTTGACGGTGTTGTTTGCCAGCGTGGTTCTATGAGTTGGGTGTTAGTTTTTGTTTTTTGTTATTTTCATGTTTGTTTCTTTCAGATCCGATGACCCTTGCCTTTTTTAGAATCGTTGTGCTGGGGTGTTCGCTAATGGTGATTGGTGGGAAGTTCAAGGCTCTTGGTTTCCTATGATAAAGGAAGAGCTAGGCAACTTGGTACGTAGAGCCAATAATCCCGGAGTTAGACATGGGGCTTTTGTCACTTTAGGATTTCGGGTGTTGGTTAAGATGAGAGGAGGCTCACTCTTAAGATCTCGTTGTGCGTTGGTCTTATGGATTTGGGATTGTCATTTTGGATTTTAGGATCCGTCAGTGGGGCGAAGTTCATCAATCTAACTCGCCCAAAATTTTCGTGATGACTTGAGGTGTCATCACACCTAAAAAATGCATCTTGTGGGAGGCACTCCAACTTGTTTTGGGGCATGTCAAGACCTCCACGTCTTTCGAGTTTCAGTCTAGTGTGACTGAACTCTGGATACCCTCGCAGTAGCGTAAGAAGTCACTAAAGAACGTGACTTCATTCTTCGTTGAATCAGGAGAATTCCAGGAGGATCATTAAGGACCTTGGGATTTCGCGTCTAGTGGACATTCGGATCTACTAGCAGTTGTACGAATCTCTATATGAAGATCGTCAGAGTTGTGTATCTCAACATATTTCCTCTCATATCCAACCTCACCTACCATCGCTCAAGACAAATTTCTTTCGGACTGGATACATAATAGTTAATGTTTTCTTTAAATCGTTTGTACGCGTTAATGTAGTTTTTGTTAGTGTTCGTTATTTGTATTTGGTTGTATTAACATTAGGTTGTACTCCAGTTTTTAATTAATGCAAATTTTCTTGATGTAAAAAAAAAAAAAAAGAATTATGTCATTTTTACATTTCATAAAGATTAGATGTTGGAATTGATCTTATAGAATGATCCATTCCTCCATTGACTTTGCGGGAGGAATCTTTCCCCCCTTATCAAATTTTTGCACAAGGAAGGTCTGCCTAGTTCCTCCCTGGGTTAGAATAAATCTTGTTCATATCTAAACCAAATTTAGTTGCTTTTGATACAACATTATACAATATTCGTCAGTGTGTTATAGTAGTACATCATTAGTAATTTCTTATACAACATCATTATTTTCATCAAGTAATATCAAGTTTATTTTTCTCTTTAGCTTGTTTTCTCTTCTAACTACCTTAATTTATTGTATTGCAATCGACATAAAACATTATTTATTTCTTCCTAAACGGACTAGGATTTTTATATATAGTTGCGTGAGCAAACATACAAGCTTCATGGCCTATCTCTCGTCACACAACAGTGGACCACATCATGACGATAACATTTTATCATAACACTTAAGCTCAAACTTTCTGTAAAAGATATATAAAATAAGAAATAATTAAACTCTACAATTATATTGAATAGTAGCTTTTACTTGTTGAAAAACATCAAAAACAAAAACAAAAAAAATTAAAAATTGCTGCATATCAAAGAAGATGGAATGATAAAAATCTGAAACCATGGTCATAACGACTAATTATATGTTATACAAATGGTTCCATTTATAACATATGATTTGATCTTATGTCCATATGTAATACATACACATACACTACGTTCCACGAGCTTTGCTCAACATCCATTTTGTAGCAACTTCATTTAGTGCATCAGTGGAATCCCCAATATCACTGATAGCTTTTTTAGCATAATCACTAAATTCTTTCATTTGACTACGAATCATCCCACCATTGGTACCTAGCATCAACTCTTTGACAACTATAGAAACATGTTCTGCTTCAACAATACCGTGCTCATTGAGTTTGGGCCTTAATGCTACCTTTAATCCTTCATCAAGCATAATTGCATTCACTTTTTGCTCCGCGTAAAGTGGCCAAGCAATCAAAGGTATAGCATGTATTATACTCTCGAGAGTCGAGTTCCACCCACAATGAGTCAAAAATCCGCCTGTTGACTTGTGACTTAGTACCTCGATCTGTGGGGCCCAAGACGAGATTAGAAGCCCACGATCCTTGTTCCTATCAACGAACCCTTTGGGTAAAAAACTAAAAAGTTCATATTGATCATGGTCATTGTAGTATGACCCAAAAGATGATTGATCATTTGGGCCTTTAACCACCCACAGAAATCTAACTTCACTTTTCTCTAGCCCAATAGCCAACTCTCTAAGCTGATCATAGGACAAAGTCCCCCCACTCCCAAATGACACAAACAAAACCGACCCACATGGTTGTTGGTCCAATCATCTTAAACACTCCGACCCACCCACATCACAACCCGTACTCGACCTCACTATCGGGCCAATAGGATAAACCGGAGGCCTATTTGGGTCCTCAATTTGCAAAGCCCGAATAGCACCGGGCTCAAGATCCAAAAAGGTGTTAATAAAAATCCCCTCCACTAGCCCATATCTCTTTATATGGTAAAAAATCCAAGCATAAGCCTCACTCTTACGATCATGAAGCCCATCCTCAAAATCCTTACCGTGGATCGGTACACACCCGGGTAAAACAACCGGGTCATTCATATCAACAAACTCACACGACACCGTTTCATGCAAATTAGGCAAATGAAATAAAAAAAGCAAATACATGGCATTAGTAGTAAAATACATGTAGGGTAATATACCTAGCTCCCTTGCTACGTCAAACACCGGGGTACCAAAAAGGTCGGTGACCACCGCGACAAGGCGGGGGATCGAGGACATCGAGTCCCCGATGGAGGGGACCGAGTGAAGGAGAACGAGGGAGATAACGACGTCGAGATCATCGTTTGGTACGTGGGAGAGATCGATAGGAGGGAGATAGGTGTAAGAAATGGCATTAGGAAGAGAAGAAAGCAAGGACATTTGGGTTTTAGTGGGATCATCATTTGCCCTAGAGGGAAGGATAAGAGTAATAGAGAAGTTAAAACGGGAAATTAAGAGTTTGGCTAACTCTATGAATGCAATAAGGTGCCCTATCCCTGGGCTTGGAATCAAGGCTATAATTGCTGCTTCCTCATGTTGTCCTTGTTCCATTATTGTTTTAGTTTTGGTTTTGATGAAATTGCAATTATGCAAATGTGAAATTGTTAGTATCCTGTGTACATACAATTATACATATATACAATACATGTATAATCATCATGGCAACTTGTAATGTATCTGGTTTTAGCAATGTCAACCATATTAATTATTATTACTAACTATTAGTACTTACTGTATTATAATTGCCAATAAATGATACAATAAATCTATTGTTGAAGAAAAGAGGACGAATCTAATGCCGGAGTGAATGCATATGTTGAATTGTTCAAATTGTTTTTTTCTTTTTTGATCCATTGGAGCCACGGGCGCCGTCACAAAGCATGAAGAAGGGGAGGGGATTCGAACATGTGACCTATCGTTCACAACACCTCAATCTTAACCACTAGGCCAATACATCCTTGGTGAATTGTTCAAATTGTTAATTGGGAGCCATGAAGTGAAATCAAAATATTCAGTCCCAATTTTTTATACCATTTTGCATGCCACATCATTTTAATATTTTATTGGTTGGTAATATCACTATAATTTATTAATTTTAATTTAAAATTCAGAACACATTATAATCAATCAAAGAAATAAATCACACACAAACAGTATATAAAATATGTGACAAAAGAGTTGAATTCCATCAATTCAGCTAATAGGTCATTATTTTGATTTTAGAGGGGTAGCTAAGCTAATATGCCACTTGCACGAAACATCAGCGACTATATTTGCAAAACATATATTATTTGGTAGCATGAAAACCGATGAACATTGTATCAATCATATTTAATATTAAATACTTCTTCTGTTTCTAAATAAGTGTTACATTAGTTGAGTAGAATACACTATTCTCTCACTACTATATAAAGAAAAATATAGTCAAGTGAGATTTTGTTTCATCTCAATACTTTCAAAATATCAACTTTTTATAATTTTTACTTGTGCGCAATTAATGATATTAACGAACAAAGAAGCGCATTAAGTTATGTGAAAAAGTTAAAACGGGAGATTAAGAGTTTGGCTAACTCTATGAATGCTATAAGGTGCCCTATCCCTGGGATTGGAATCAAGGCTATTTTTGCTGCTTCCTCATGTTGTTCATGTTCCATTGTTTTAGTTTTTGTTTGATGAAATTGTAATGCAACAAAATGGGGATGGTAAATTGTTAGTATACAACATGTATTATCATGGCAACTTATAATGTGTCTCGGTTTTAGCAACGTCAACCAATTTAATTATAAGTAATTGGTGCTCATGTACTATCTTTTACTAATAAATATACTGAAGATAAATTATTGCAAAAGTTATTAAAGAGGAGTAGAGGACCAATGAAATAAGGTCTTCTGTAACGTAGAATACTTCAAAGTGTTTTAGATCGATTGTTATATCTATATCTAGATGTAGTTAAATGGGAGCCATGAAGTGAGCTAGGAATCCAAAGACCATGATTGAAAAACTGAACAAGAAGAATATGTCACTCTTGTAAAAATCATCACTAACAAAACATATACATTAGTGGGTACCATGAAATGAACGTTGAATCAAATCGTATTAAAAATATTTAAGCAACATCACTGACTTTGTGAGGATTTGTTTTAAACTGGAACTTATACTATACCTTAAGGGTAACTTGTGAATTTTAACATTGACAAGGGTACCTAATACCCATAATGAATATGGCTAAATCTAAGGGGTACCTACTAAAAATTCCTAACTTGATAACAGCTCGCTCAACGCTTGGTCAAAACTCGCTCGATCACGGCCCGATTCGTTAGGTTTCGATCTTAGCTCGAGTTTCAACTTCGATTAAACTTAAATAAGCACGAGCCGAGCTAACAAGAGCTCGGCCTCAACTCGATCGATAAGCACCCTACTCTAGACCCCACACACACACTTACTGGGCCGAATAATCCCATGTTAGTCTCCAACTGATAAAGACCTATATAATGACATTAAGGCTCCATTTGGTAGGGCGTAAAACATTTTCCTGAAAAACTTTTTACTCTATATCAATTTTACATTGTTTGGTTTGCAAATGAGTGTAAAACCATTTTCCCTATGAGTAAAATTGCTCTCCCAAAGATGGAAAACCATTTTCCCTTCAAAATGAAGGGAAAACTGTTTTCCTTCCTTTTCCTTATCTCTCTTGTACACTCCTCTCACTACCTCCTTACTTTCCCTTTCATTTGCCTTCCATTTCATCATTTTTTTTTACGTGGAACCAAACAACGAAAAACTAATTTTGTAATTGTGTTTTCCATTGTAAATTATTTTCCATGAAGATAATTTTACACTAAAAATGTTCTACCCCAAACCAAACGGAGCCTAAATCATTAACCCCTCCTCCACCAACTCCTTGAGCTCCCTATTTGACCTGTATTGATAACCGGGATTTGGGACAAGCTAGTTAGAGATAGCAAATAGGCAGGGCGGGTGCGGAGGATATGGTACCTCCACACCCGCATAAAATTCCTATCCCCATCCCCGCCCCACCACCCATTGCGGGGGAAAATTCCAGACCATCCTTGCCCCACCAGGTACGTATTTATACCCATCCCCGCCCCACTACCCGCATGGGTACCCGCACCCACGTCGTACCCACGTCATACCCACATATTTATATTTTGCAAGATAAAATTATTAATAATATAAGTATATAAATAGAATTTTAATAATAAATATGCAGGACTGGCGGGGATGGGCCGGGTATAGCATAAAATCCACACCCGCTCCACCACTCATTGCGGGTAAGATTTTAATCCCCATCCCCACCACACTGGGGGATGGGGTTGGTTTCCTACTTGACCCGCCCCACCGCCATCCCTAATAGCTAGTAAATAGGCATCCTTCAATCTTTGGGTTACAGCCTAGTGAAATTCCTCCCTTTCGATGGGTGTGGGTCAAAATTTGTTTGGGCCTGGTGCGCAACATATGGGTCCAACTACAAAATCAAAGCCAATAATTCGGAGATTTGAGTAATTGAATTGTCCGCAACGAGATTCGTTCCTCCAACCTCCTAAAAAGCTTCCTCTCAAAATTTTCTTTAGATCTCCTTCTTTCTCTCTCTACCATCATCAAATCCATTCTAATTTGGGGCTTTTTCAAATTCGACTGAATTAGGGTTCCACTTTCCAGAATTTGTCGTCGATTTTCTTCAAATTTCTGGTAATTGCTCTTCATCTTTGATCTTTCCGTCTTCTTTGCAACATCTATTTACTTTGAGTATTATTAGCGTAATTTCGTTTTAGACCGATTTAATCTAAAAAATTTCAATTTTTTCGAGCAATTAGCATAATTATATGGTAGACCATTATTTCCGTATTTCAGAGTTTAATTAGTATATTTGGACTTATTGAGAACAACTGAGTTTTTGGTGAGAAATTGAAAATACGTTCATTTTGTTGTTTTTGATTAATATCTGAGCGTGTTTCAGAACTCTCATACTGTTATTATGCAAAAATATGTTGCTCATTATATGAAAACTCATAGATTTTCACTTGATTTCTACCTAGTTAAGTTGAAGGAGAGAAGTAAGAAAGTGTAAGGAGGAAGAAACAGAATGATTTACAGAAAGTGGAGTCTGCTGAGCAGCACTGGGGTGATCGCTGGTGGTATTGTCAGCGCGGTTTTCCTCGGCAATCTCCTCTTTGTGAATGTCAGTCATTCTATTTCTTTGTTGCTATCATAGATGTCAATTTCTGATTGAGGATTATTCTTCGTCTTGATTTTGATCTTACTTCTTGGAAATTTAAGGTCATATTGATATTGCTTGAATGCTTGAATCAAAATGGTTTGAGGATGAAATTTGGATTAGTAGCTCGGTTGATTATATCATGGTGTGCTGAAATTTGTTATTTAAGTTTGCAATTTGATGGGTGTTGCTTAATTCATGGTTGCATTCATTGTTGAGCAAGTTAAATCTAGTCAATACTAAAAATTGGTGTCGAGTTCTGATCCTTGTGTATGTAGTTTGGCAAAGCTAACAACATTGAACATATGCCTTGTTTAACTGATATGCCTTTCATTTTAACATTTGTTCAGATTTATTATGATAAGTCATTACAGCTTCCTATGTTAGTTTGTTGGCCTTTTTTTTCTCTCCCCTCCTCCCTTTAGCAAGGCTTGTTGGCTTATGCAATCATTCGAATGAGGAAAGTGGAGGGTTAGTGAAGTGTCGGTTCTAATTCTTTAGGGCCTTAGGCTACAATGTACCTAGCCGTCTATGGTAGATGAAACATTATTGGGAAGTCTACATTTTTTTATGACAACATTGTCTTAGGCATAGTCCTACCTTGACTATTGGTTTTTTTACTTTTTAGCATTGGTTTGATATTGTCTTCTCTAATTCTCTACTTATTAATCGAATGATGAATCCTTCTCTTCCTTGAGTAGGAATGGAAGTAAACTGATGGTTGCTTTTAGTATTGTGTGATCTTGGTTTTACGAAGAAACCACTAGGGAACTAATTTCTTATGGACGATTTGTATATAGTTGGAATCTATTGCTTCTTAACTTGTCAAGAGTCAAGGTCTTTGGACAATTATAGTTTATGATTTTGTTCATGAGTTATGGGGAGAAAGGTGTACTAGTTATATACTTATATGTTTATGCTTGGTATTTACATCAGTGATGTTCTGTTCAACTTCTGTTGACTTATTTCAGGAAAAAAAATATCTAAATGTTAGATAATTTTTAGATAAGTCTAGATCGATTCAAGCTGAGTTAGTTGAATAGAACAACACCCTTCCTTATTGTTTAATCAATGGTATAATGAATCTATATATGATTAACTAATCTATTTACTCCTTAGCTCTCAAATCTTTGATGCTTATGATCATAGTCCAAATGAAATTCATTTATCGTTTATCTTTCTATAATATAGGATCCTCTTATGAAGCCTGCACCAAAGAAACAGAGTGAGTCTTCACCAAAGTAGATCTGCTTCGTAAGTGCTGTACTGAGAATCTTATCTTCTCATGTTTGTCAGTTTTATCATGTAAGTTCGGAGTTTTGGACTGATGAATTGAATCTCATCTGAAAAAATGGTTTTATGGCTGAATAAACTTTGCCTCGTCGTTATGGGCATCCTTTGGCATGTAATGCCTACAAATTTGTTTATGAAAAGTGTTCTGTAAAATTTTGTATCTCCAGCTTGTCTGGTGGAATTGACTCTGAAGTTTGAGGCACTGCCTTTGGTGAATCCATAATTAATGTTTGGTTGTCCATCAGCTGGTGATTGCAAGATTTATCAGCTTCTTCTGTATCTTTCTTTTATTAGTGAGTTCCTAATTGCTGTAGATATTTTAATCTGTTAGTAGAAGTCTTTAGCTAAGATGAATTCCTTCTTCTTTTAGGATCAGCAGTTTTGTACTTTAAAAGATTTACGATTCATTGGATACAACATAATAACTCATGTTAATGAAGAATCATGACCCTGGGGACAAATTTGATGACGTGAGGATTCCCGGGAAATGAAAGGTCTTGAAGATTGTCATACACTGCCTGAATATAGAAAGAGTAAGCTAACTAGCTTTTTATTGTGGAAGTATTATTTCCCATACCTTGAAATGTTTAGAAATATTAATCACATATTACTTTCGGATGTTTAGATAAACTCGTTTATGATTGAATTTGGTAAGATGCCTTCACCCTGAAGATGGGGAGAAAGTGCAAGTGATGCAATGATTATAAGGACCTTTTTACTGAGATCATGTGTATTTCTTGAGGAGTGGAATAAAGGGATTTATTTCTGGATACTAATGATACTTAACAAAAAAAAAAAAAAAAAAGATGGGAAGATGGAGAATCTGGCACTGTCTTAAAGACAAAAGAAAGGTTCTGGTAGTATGAAAATCTGTAAAGATAAAATTTAGTCGAACTTAATACAACAATACTACACTTCCCTTGTTGACATCTTTTTCATAGTATTCCTCCTTAAAGTGAACAAACTAAAAACCTTGGAGCATGTTTGGACTAGAGATAATTAAAAGGCAGTAAAAGACCAGACAAGGAAGATGAATGGATGTGGTTGTGGTGGTAGAGTGAGGATTTCCCTAACCCCACCCCCACCCCCAACCCCCCCACCGCCTCTCATGGGTTAATAATTTACTATATCATCCCTTATAGAGGCAATAATTTCCCAATCCCTTTTTGCTCCATCGACCACAAGTACCTCATACCATCTTACCCCTTAATTTACACTTTGTTACCCTCTATTTGAATCCCTCATTTGAAGCACGCGCTTGAAATAGTTGAGAATTGAGTTATTACTAGATTTTTTGTTGACTCCATGTACGAGATATATCATCTAGTAACTTCATAGAATCCCCCTCTTCACTTTTAGCCCTTTTAGCTGAATCACTTATTTCCTTCATTTGGTGGTAAGTAGTACTCTTTCCTTCTTCGCCCTCCATTAAATTTTTGATAACTTCAGCAATTTTATTAGCATCAACAAGGCCAAGTTCATTTGTTTTTGGCCTTAAAGCTACTTTAAGACCTTCATTCAACATAATAGCATTCATCTTTTGTTCAGCATAGAGCGGCCATGCAATTAAGGGGACTCCATGAACTATACTTTCAAGAACCGAATTCCATCCACAATGAGTCAAGAATCCTCCTGTGGCTCTGTGGCTCAATATCTTAATCTGTGGGGCCCAAGATGGCACCAGTAGCCCACGATCCTTAGTTCTATCAAGAAATCCTTTGGGTAGGAAGTCATATTGATCTTCTTGATTATGAGCTTCAGCTATCGACCCAAACGAGCACTTATCATCTGGGCTTTTAACAACCCACAAGAACCTATGTCCACTTCTTTCAAGCCCAATTGCCAGTTCTTCGAGTTGCTCATACGACAAAGTCCCTCCACTTCCAAACGCCACAAATACAACTGACCTGAATGGTTGTTGGTCCAGCCACATCAAGCACTCTGAACCATCTTCAATCATTCCCAAACTTGATTGAATTATTGGCCCAATCGGATAAATTGGGGGTCGATTCGGGTCTTCAGTTTGCAAAGCCAGTATAGCACCTGGCTCAAGATCAAGAAAGGAATTGACAAATATTCCCTCTGCCTGCGAATACTGCTCAATATGATGTAACAACACCTTGTAGCTCTCATCCTTACGATCCTGAGCTGAGTCCACAAAGTCCTTACCATGGATCGGTACACACCCAGGCAAAACCAATGGTTCAGGCATATCCCTGTACTCACATGACACAGTTTTGTCTAACTTAGTCAAATGAAAGCCAAACAACAAAGTCATAGCTGTTGATGTGAAGTACAAGTAAGGAGGGATATTAAACTCCTTTGCAACATCAAAGAGATCAGAACCAAATAAATCAGTTACAAGGGCAACAACCCGGGCACGTTGGGAGAGGGATTCCAATATGGCTCGAGCGGAGGAGAGAGAGTGGAAGTGGGTGAGGGAGATGGTGGAGTCTTGGCTTGCATCTTGAGGTATATTGGCTGGGTTTAGGGGAGGGAGGAAGGAGTAGGATATTTGCTTAGCGAGGGAGTCGAGGAACGAGAGTTGAGCCTTGGCAGGCTGAAGGCAGGTTGAGGTCGGAGGAAGTATTAGAGTGACAGAGAAACTATAGCGGGAGACGAGGAGTTTGGCGAATTCAACAAGTGGGATGATATGCCCTAAACCTAAGCTTGGAAGTATGGCTACGTGAGGGTGTTGTAGTTGCTTTTCTTTTTCTTTTTCTTCCTCCATTTGTTTCGTTAAATCTTCTAGTGCTTCTCTTTAGAATATATATGATATGACTTATGAGTATGGTTTAACTTTAATTATTCCATAACGCACACAAAATAAAAAAACTACTACTTTAGTTATTCCAGGTATAGAATAATATTTTAATACAATTCTGTAAATGATCATGGGAGACAGTAGACAGTAGTAGACAAACCTAATTTATATTCATGCCACATCATACAATATATAAACCTATCTTACAACAACCTCTTCTTCACAATAATAGACAAACCTTTTAAAAGGTTCATATTATGGGACTCACTATCATACACCCAATTTACAAAAACCTGTATACAATATTGTAACTATTTGCATAGTAACTTTTTTCTAGCAAATAGATAGGTTGTAAATGATGTTGTTTTACCTGTTTTTTTTTGTCCTCAAATAAGCTTTTTTTTTTTTTGGTGTTTGCACTCGGTTCACTCTTCGGGCTACATCCGGATCGAGGCCAAGTTCGGGGTGGTTAGGTTCCATTCCTCTCCCAAGGGTGTTGCGGGGATTCGAACACGGGTCCGTCCTACCAAAGCCAGTCCCCGTCACCACTGGGCCAACACTTACTTGGTTCCTCAAATAAGCTTATTAGACGATATAAACTCATATAATACCAATTTACCAACAGGATCAACAAAATCCTTACCATAAAGCGGCACACACCCAGGCATTACCAATGGATCCTCCATATCCCGGAACTCACACGACACCGTTTGGTGCAACCGTGGGAAAGTAAAAAAGAACGACAACGCAAAAGCGTTAGTAGTAATATACACAAAAGGCGGGATGAGCAGCTCGCGAGCAACTTCGAAGTAGTCGGTACCGAAGAGATCGGTAACGACAGCAACTACGTTAGATAGCGAAGAGATAGCAGATCGTGCAGATGAAAGAGAGTGGGAATGGATGATATTGATGGTGACTTCGTGCGCTACGTTGGGAGGGATCAGAGTTGGGTCGACAGATGGTAGGAAAGTGTAGGATATGGCAGAAGGTAAAGTGGCTAGGAAAGTGGTTAAGGCAGAAGTTGGTGGTCCGGAGTTTGGAAGGAGGAGAGAGATTGAGAAGTGATGGTTAAAGTGGAGGAGTTTGGCGAACTCCACGAGTGGGATGACATGACCCATTCCTGGACTTGGGATTATGACTACGTGCTTGGTTTTTGGTTTTGGGTTGGTGTTTTCCATTTTTGTTGTCGATAGTTTTTTGCTTTTTTGGGTTTGTATTTGTAGGAAAGAGTTGGGTGTTTTAGTAGTTTATGGATCAGATTTTGTGGAGCACATTTTTATTGGAGACTGGAGAGTGCTAGAGAGTAGAGAAGGGAGGTTGTACTTGACTACTTGTAGCAATCAAGTGTCGTCTGCCGAGGGATGTGATTGGAATTTTAGGATATGCGATTCACTATGTCAGTGACAGTTATATGATAATTAATGAGGACCGTTTTTACACGTTGTTTCTTCAATTGTCCGTAGTGGTTTTATTGACAAGTAAAGAATGGATAAAAGCATGTGGGGTTTATCAAATAGAATTATTGGCTAGATGTGTCACACCTAAACAAACGCTTGTCATCTTCCTTATTTTTCTCTCTTCTCTCTCATCTCCCACAGAATCCTAATTTTCAACGTAGGGGCTACCGCCACCCTTTTGGACGGTGGTAAACCCCTTTCATCCTTTTGTTACTAGTTTTATGTTAATGTTTCTAATAAACTCCAGTCTCTCTCTAATGGAGAGTTTTTTTACCCATTTATTAGGTTATATCTTCCTATATATTGGGTTTTATCTCTCTTCATGTGAGAGTTTGGAGACTTTGTCTTTGGGTTTTTATGTGATTCAAGAGGTTGATTTGTTAAATGAAATTTGTGCGGGGTTGCAACAGATGTCAATACTTCGTTTACAATCACTTGAATTGAATCCAGTTCTACTTCAAAAATACAAAAGATCGCTAGACTCCCTCGCAGAAGGCTGCATCAGACAGCGATGTGAATGACGAGGGTTTTCAGAAGTGTTAGATCTACTCAACGATCGTGGTTTTGTCATATTAGAATTGTATTTATTTCATTTTGATATGTGTTTGTTTAGTTTTGACTTATATTGTATGTCATATGACTTTGAATCAATGAATTAATCTTTAATTTCAAAAAAAAAAAAAAGCAAGTGGGGTTTTGTTGATTAATGTTATTTTTGATTTCCTTACCATGTGTGGCATACCGGCATAGTATCACTTGGGATTTCAAATTTCAAGGAAATAAAAAAAATTCAGGAATCACATAAAGGAAACAATTAATGAGGACCGTTTTTACACGTTTTTTGTTTAATTGTCCGTAGAATATTATTGACAAGTACTCTTTCCGTCTTCTCCTCACCAATTCCCACCATGGAAATCAATATGGCGAAGTTTTTGCAATCCACCGTTATAACACCCCTGAATTTCGAGTTACTATCTAAACTAAATGATATTAAAATTCTACAGAAAATTCGGCAGAGCTCCGTTTGAAATATGGACTGCCTAAAATTTAATTTAGGACTGGCGTCCGAATTATTATAAACCTGTTTCAACAAAACAACAATCCATATTCCAAATTCTCAACAACTCCACCCAGCTCAAATACCAATGAAATTCCTGTTTAACTACTCGAAATCCAAACGTGTTATTCCACGATTATTACGAGAATAATCGCTAGGAAGAACTACCTGCACCAAAACTAATATAAAACTCAATTTAAACTATTACAACCTAACCGAATAAGGACTTAGGTGGATTAATATTTACAACCCTAAGTCCCAAAAAGGTAAATAGTGCAGCGGATAAAGAATACTATAACTTTAACTAATAACAGTTGGTGAAACGTTGCTCTCAGCCCACACCCCACACCCAACACGTAAGATCTCCATGTACCTGCACATATCGGGCATGTAGTATCAGCCAAACTGGCTGAGCAAGATTCATACAATAAAGCCAAACATATATGCAGGTAGGATAATAATATATCCTACAAATCACCTTCCTTTGAATCGAAATAATAAGTAGCAAGCTTTATAAAACCTTTTTCTTGTATTCCTTTCTAAATCAAATCTTTTCTTTATTTTCCTTAAAACAAATCCTTTCTTTCCAAACCTTTTCTTGTATTCTTTTCTAAATCAAATCCTTTCTTTATTTTCCTTTACCCTCACAAAGAGGGAGTTATGAAATCTATGGAATGGAACAAACTTTCCTTGCCTTTGGGCTAGCTAGGCCCTCCGGATAACTATTAGACAAAGACCCCTAGTGTGCACACCCTACATACGGCCAAACCGTAGCAGAAGATCTAAGTCCGAGGTACTGATCAACGTACCCCCCAACTATTCTGAAACGTCAAGAACATCTCGACAAAGTTCCAATTCCTTGAGACGCCTCAAAGGCAATCCCAACCGTTTCGAAAACATAAAATTATTCATAAATCTCTTTCTGTAACTATTCTGTAATTCAAGATTTGAAAACAAACTGTTTGTATTAGGAGAAACATTCTCCTATTCAAAACCAACTATCTGTATTAGGAGGAACATCCTCCTATTCAAAACCAACTATCTGTATTAGGAGGAACATCCTCCTATTCAAAACCAACTATCTGTATTAGGAGGAGCATCCTCCTACTCAAAACCAATCTCAACTAACTATACTTTTTAAAAATTTCAGCATAAACTTAAAATGGACATAACTTCCTCCTACGATATCCAAATCAAGCGTTTCTTGAGCCTATCCTGAGTAAAATTTCGATACGAACAACTTTTGTGAAATAGTATTTTTGCTAAAAATGCCCAGAAATTGCTTAAAACTGCCTTTTACGAACTGACGGGTAATTTATACGAACTTCACCACAACTTTCTTTGAACAACAAGTTTATTTAACAATCCATTAATCTAAACTAACTACTAAACACCTAAATAAACATTTTATTCCTTCAATTACACACCCCAAACAACAAAAATCAAAACCCCCAATTCAATTTATCTCAAGAACCCTAACTTCTTAAACTTGGGAAAAACTGAAATTAGATTAAGAACTTAACTTACCCACAACTATGGAAGATTAAGGATGAAGTAAGCCTAGAGATTTGATCATAAAACACGCACTAAACGCCCCAAACGAACAAAACGCTGCTCTTACTCCCTCCTCTTCGTGTGTCTTCTTTCTCTCTTCCTTCTTGTGCATACTTGCATCTGCTTCGACGCCATCGACGCCATGAATGGCTCGCCGGAGCCCGCCATCCTCCACTTCCTCTTCTCTCTCCTTCGAACTCCCTCTAGGTTCTGTTCTTCTTCTTTTTTTTTTTTTTTTTTCCTTTCCTCTCTTTCACGTTGCTTTCTTTCTTTTGTTTTCTTTTTTTTCTATTTCCAATTTTATTACTTCCTATAACACTAATATGATAGGTTTTGGTGTTTTGAAAACTAAAACTAGGAAGCAGTAAACTCTCCTCCTTTTCTTTTACTTTCCTTTCTTTTTTTTTCTTTTTTTTTTCTCTTTATAATACTAATATAATTGTAGTTAGGTACTTAACCTAGGAAATTTAGGAATTAACTATTGGCCCCTTTTAAGGTAAAGTCAATTAGTGAGAAATAAAATATATTTAATAAAAGAATATTCTAGTTTATTTTTAGAAACTATAATAATATAAATAATTACTAAACAGTATAAAAATACGGGGTGTTACAATCTACCCCCCTTAAAATAAGTTTCGTCCCGAAACTTAAAGTATTACTCAAATGATTAAACTTATAATCTTGTTTTTTTAAAACAGCTCATTAACTCTATAAGTTAGCCAACTATTATCACTCTGGATAACATCTCCAACAACCAAATCATTTCGGAGAACATCTCCGACAACTAATTCACTTTCTCATAGATCAATTCAATTGATCACCTTTATAACCAAACAATCACTCCAACTAATATATTCATACCATAATAAGGAGAACCAACATCTCATAGCAACACCTCATAGATCAATTCATTTGATCACCCTTATAGATATACAACCACTCCAACATTACAACCATTTCAACTAAAAATGTTCATACTATAAGAAGTAAAACATGCAACATATTACAAGGTTCACCATAAAACTTTACCATAAAACTTCCAATCATACACGAATTATGTATACTTTAGACATTAAGGTATACATCACATATGAAATCATAACAACTTTTAGCACCAAACACTCAATTGGCACGAAATCTACCCCCCTAAAAAGGAAGTTACGCCCTCGTAACTAACAGTAACATGAACAAGCGATGGGGACACATAAAACACAAGACTTCCTCGTTCTTACGAGTAGTTCCTCAGGGTCGTGGTTTGACCATAAAACCTTTATTATCCATTTCTCAACCCTATATGGACCGATAAACTTGAGAATCAACTCTCTTACCGGCACACTCATTGGACTATGTCGTAGACTGTGGAATTGAATTCATAACTACACTATGATTCACAAGCTTTTGAAATAATATCCTAGGATTTCCGCAAAAATCCGGCGGAGTTTCCTTTGTAAAGTGGACAACTAGAAATGAGAAAAGGTGTTCTAAACCTGTTACAATCACAATACATAAAAGCATTTCCAAATCCGATAGCGGTGCTTTCGCGGAGCAACAACTAACCCGAACCGAGAGTACTATCTCTCTTCTAAAAATAGAAGTAAAGACTCATACCATATGAACTCCCCATTACATAGGTGGGCGTACTCGCCTAAAAACATAAAACAATTCACAACTTGACGTCTAGAACTTCAACTTCAAGTTATCATAACACTCACAATCAGCAGGGCCTACCACCAATGGCAAAACAAAATACTGTAACGGTCGCATCAACATTGGGCTGAGTCCTAACCTATAAACATTCATAGCACACATTTTTTTGGAGTTTATGACTCCCACGTAATCAATGACACCACGACAATCACATCAAAGCACACTAAGCACTTTCATCCAAAGAGTACTTAAGTAACCTTATGCTTGAATATGGACACAACCAATTTTCTTGTTTTCAAAATAATTCCTTGTTGGAAATCCAACAATAAATAACCCTTTTGTAGAACTCTCGTTTTGCAGAAACTTTGCTCAATCATTCTTACTATCACAATTTCTTGACGAAATCCAACCAATCCAAATAATAAGGCATATATTCTCGAGACTAGGGTGATGAGGCTTGAAACCTCTAACAATAGAATCGAACATAACCCTAAAGTTTAAAAACTCCGGCATTGGTTTGACTTATAGTCCTGACAGTGGAAGGCATGGGGACTTGAAACCTCCACGATGGGGCCGGCCATCCAACTATTCCCTTTACTTGGATCGAAATCCAGACAAGTTTAAAGCACATATCACGATTTCAAATATTCTTTACTAAACACCAAATCTCCTATTACTTGGTAACACTCAAAATACATCATAGAACGGTAGAAAGCTCCATTTAGAGACCTTCAAGGCTCACAATCCGTGAAAGACTTGCCCCCTTTCAAAACTTTTCAAAAACGTGTTCTTAACTTTTCCAAAATTCACTCAAATCGTTGTAGAAAACCATATCTAGATCTATTCGAGAATGAATCCACAACCTTAATTGAAACGTTTCTAAATCACTTTCACATGCTACACAAACAAATTGAATAATATCACATAGTCTTTGGTAGGGTAACTTACTCGTTGACCAAACAGGGCCAATTCGAGCTACTAAGGTACTTACAGAAAATGATATGCTCTATTCACATGAAACTAAAACTTACTTTATATGAAATTCCTTTTTTAGACCATGTCTCAAAACTAACACACATTCATAACACATCATAACCCGTTCACACACTATAGTTCTACGAAATAAAATTTCAAGTCACGCAAGGATACGTGAATCACATAAACTAACGACTCCATCAACAATAATAGTGATACTACCCTTGCATACCGATACTCAACATTCCAAGCATAGCAATCAAGAGTTAACTTAAACTCACTTCTCAAGGCTCCCAAAATAGATATGGTCCAGTATACTTCCTTAGTTTCTATTAAATTCATTAGTTTCAACTCATACGACTAGTCATAGACCTTCGACAGGATAAACTTAACCCTTACTCACGTAAAACTTAATCAAATTAATCAATTACACACTTGGACCACTATAATGACTTAATATCATTCTTCGGACAATACTTAAGTAAATTGAGTTTGAGCACATTTAACCATTCCTACTAGCATCTAGGTCATTAACGACGATTTGTTTAACTTTAAGTGGGCGTCTAACGCGCCAGGACGACACAAAGGAGAGCTTGTTATAAATTATAACCAAGCTATCTCGAGGTTCTTAACCAATTAATATGGTACAACTATAACTCCACAACTACAGTCATTTCATTAAACAAGTGCAAGAAACTGTGGGGCTTGTAACTTGTCATTTAAGATTAGCGACTACCAATCACAAGAGTTAGATTACTTCAACTTATACTCCTAACACTAAACTCAATGAGAATAAACTCTCTTCATTAAACCAATGTACATTAGCCTCGCTAACCATTTTAGTATTATTAGACTTTGATCACACAACGGGGACCTACGCATCCCACCATCGACATGACTCGATTTGACATTATGCCTTGCATATGCCACCACTCCATAGCCTTACTAAATACATGGCAGTTGGTAGTTGTTCTATAAAGGTCTCACCGATTCCTTGACATAGAAAATAAACAGTAATACTTTACCAGGGTCAAACGGTTGACCCTTAACACGATATGAGCTGACTTTGACTAGACACAGGTTTGCTACGAGAAACCAACCCATTTGGACTAATTCATTTTTCCTTTAGCTATACACTATGAATACTCCATGAAAGTCAATCGAACACGTCAACTTACAATAGATAGTCATCTCATGACTCGCTAAACTACTTTAACCTCACGTAACAAGGTCTACATGCATGACCAAGAGAGCTAATAACTTGAGTTTCAACTCTTGTTATAGCCTCAACGCACAATCATACACTAACAAGTCAATTCATAGCACTTAGTCAACAAGACTAGCATATCCAAGATATAACCAAACCATTCCCTATAAGGTTCTCAATTAACAATTCACACCAACTACAATTCGTATATACCATCACGTAACTCAATCAGTTTGCAATTCAAGAATCAGGTAGCTAATCACTAAACATTCTCAAGGCCAAAAGATGGTTGGGTCTAACACAACAACACACACAAGAACAAAAAAATAAAATAAAGTGCCACTTTGAATGAAATAAGGCTCACCCTTATCCACAATAATAATTCGTCCTAATGCAAACATAAAACCAACAAGCTAGATACTTAAATGATATAGGTGACAACAAAAATTATCATCAAGACGGAATGTCACCCCAGAGTTCCCGTAAACAAATGGAACTAAATTTCGCATTATGCGACTCAAACTTGAATTTATAGCACACTCTCGGCTATACACCAACTTAAAATCACAACCAAACAAAGATATACTCGAAATGGTTTGCCTTTACTAGCCAATCATACCAAACATGGAAGCAAGCACAACTTAACTTGAATCAAGCATAAAACACAACTAGTTCCACACTTACCCAACTTATTGACGTTATTAAGTCAAACATCCACATAAGAGGGATCTACAACAACTACCATACACAACAACCACATGTAATCCCTTACTTCCCATATCTCAATCTTACCTCGGCTTTTCAAATTTTAATACTTCCATTTATTTAGTCTTTCTTAAGGTTACAACTCTAGGCACACCCTACTAAGTCACAAAAATCTACCTCTAGGTAGGGATGGATCAAACTTCCAATCAAAACAATGATTAAAACTTTCGTACATTATTCTTCATCATTAACACGCACCCCGGCCGCTGGTGGTCTTAATGGTGATGAACAATCCATGTAGGGAGAAGTACTTTCTCCTAAAAACATATTTTCAAAATAACAAAGGAAATTTGGAGATCCCGACCGGTTCTAAACCGATGGTCACAACTCTAGGTCTCAATCCTAGGCCACAACTCAAGAATAACATCTAGGGCCAACCTAAGGACCCACACCTTGGGCTCTAAACTGGTGGCTCATCCTCTAGACCACTCTAAGCTCAACTCTAGGCTCTAGCCATAAACTCGAACCTTTGGCTCTGATACCAACTATAACACCCCTGAATTTCGAGTTACTATCTAAACTAAATGATATTAAAATTCTACAGAAAATTCGACAGAGCTCCGTTTGAAATATGGACTGCCTAAAATTTAATTTAGGACTGGCGTCCGAATTATTATAAATCTGTTTCAACAAAACAACAATCCATATTCCAAATTCTCAACAACTCCACCCAGCTCAAATACCAATGAAATTCCTGTTTAACTACTCGAAATCCAAACGTGTTATTCCACGATTATTACGAGAATAATCGCTAGGAAGAACTACCTGCACCAAAACTAAAATAAAACTTAATTTAAACTATTACAACCTAACCGAATAAGGACTTAGGTGGATTAATATTTACAACCCTAAGTCCCAAAAAGGTAAATAGTGCAGCGGATAAAGAATACTATAACTTTAACTAATAACAGTTGGTGAAACGTTGCTCTCAGCCCACACCCCACACCCAACATGTAAGATCTCCATGTACCTGCACATATCGGGCATGTAGTATCAGCCAAACTGGTTGAGCAAGATTCATACAATAAAGCCAAACATATATGCAGGTAGGATAATAATATATCCTACAAATCACCTTCCTTTGAATCGAAATAATAAGTAGCAAGCTTTATAAAACCTTTTTCTTGTATTCCTTTCTAAATCAAATCTTTTCTTTATTTTCCTTAAAACAAATCCTTTCTTTCCAAACCTTTTCTTGTATTCTTTTCTAAATCAAATCCTTTCTTTATTTTCCTTTACCCTCACAAAGAGGGAGTTATGAAATCTATGGAATGGAACAAACTTTCCTTGCCTTTGGGCTAGCTAGGCCCTCCGGATAACTATTAGACAAAGACCCCTAGTGTGCACACCCTACATACGGCCAAACCGTAGCAGAAGATCTAAGTCCGAGGTACTGATCAACGTACCCCCCAACTATTCTGAAACGTCAAGAACATCTCGACAAAGTTCCAATTCCTTGAGACGCCTCAAAGGCAATCCCAACCATTTCGAAAACATAAAACTATTCATAAATCTCTTTCTGTAACTATTCTGTAATTCAAGATTTGAAAACAAACTGTTTGTATTAGGAGAAACATTCTCCTATTCAAAACCAACTATCTGTATTAGGAGGAACATCCTCCTATTCAAAACCAACTATCTGTATTAGGAGGAACATCCTCCTATTCAAAACCAACTATCTGTATTAGGAGGAGCATCCTCCTACTCAAAACCAATCTCAACTCAGGAGAGATACATACCTTAATCTTTTCTTGTAACAATGAAAGTTATCTTTTGTAGACTTTTCTCATAACTATTAAAGATTTAAGTAAAGAATCTTACCTTTTAAACTATATCAAACCAACTAGCTCAGTCAATACGGCTCCTCAATGAAACCGGAATCTACAATATAACATACATGTACGTAATAAATATTAATAGATTTGGCTAATATAGTTGATGAGTTTTTTATTAACTTTAGTTTTATAAAACATCAACCCCTTCTTTTAATATTCAAGTAAGTATAACTAATTCTCATAACTTATTTACTTAAACCGTCATTTACCTTTGATTATCAAAATAATTAATACCAACAATACTAAAATCTTTCTTTGTTTATACTAAATCAACATTAATATTCCTATTATACTTTAGACACTCAAAGTCCATTAGAAAAACATTCATAAGAAAACATTGAAACTTAAAACATTCGAAACTAACTATACTTTTAAAAAAATTCAGCATAAACTTAAAATGGACATAACTTCCTCCTACGATATCCAAATCAAGCGTTTCTTGAGCCTATCCTGAGTAAAATTTCGATACGAACAACTTTTGTGAAATAGTATTTTTGCTAAAAATGCCCAGAAATTGCTTAAAACTGTCTTTTACGAACTGACGGGTAATTTATACGAACTTCACCACAACTTTCTTTGAACAACAAGTTTATTTAACAATCCATTAATCTAAACTAACTACTAAACACCTAAATAAACATTCTATTCCTTCAATTACACACCCCAAACAACAAAAATCAAAACCCCCAATTCAATTTATCTCAAGAACCCTAACTTCTTAAACTTGGGAAAAACTGAAATTAGATTAAGAACTTAACTTACCCACAACTATGGAAGATTAAGGATGAAGTAAGCCTAGAGATTTGATCATAAAACACGCACTAAACGCCCCAAACGAACAAAACGCTGCTCTTACTCCCTCCTCTTCGTGTGTCTTCTTTCTCTCTTCCTTCTTGTGCATACTTGCATCTGCTTCGACGCCATCGACGCCATGAATGGCTCGCCGGAGCCCGCCATCCTCCACTTCCTCTTCTCTCTCCTTCGAACTCCCTCTAGGTTCTGTTCTTCTTTTTTTTTTTTTTTCCTTTCCATTCTTTCACGTTGCTTTCTTTCTTTTGTTTTCTTTTGTTTTCTTTTTTTTTCTATTTCCAATTTTATTACTTCCTATAACACTAATATGATAGGTTTTGGTGTTTTGAAAACTAAAACTAGGAAGCAGTAAACTCTCCTCCTTTTCTTTTACTTTCCTTTCTTTTTTTTCTTTTTTTTTTTTTTCTCTTTATAATACTAATATAATTGTAGTTAGGTACTTAACCTAGGAAATTTAGGAATTAACTATTAGCCCCTTTTAAGGTAAAGTCAATTAGTGAGAATTAAAATATATTTAATAAAAGAATATTCTAGTTTATTTTTAGAAACTATAATAATATAAATAATTACTAAACAGTATAAAAATACGGGGTGTTACAACCGTGCCATTTCAATTGGCCTGAACTGCAATTGTATCAAATGTCAAAAGGTAATAATTAAATCGGATTCATCAAATGTTGTTGAATGGTGCACGGCAAAATCGGGTGGGCCTTGGAACATTCACTTCGTCCTTAATTTCATCAGGAATGATATAGTGATCTTCTGAATGATATAGTGGGTTTCTGCATGATATAATGAATTGTTCAGAAACGATGCGTGCTTTTGGCCTGGTGCACACTAATGTTAACGTGAACCGGGTCCACGCAAGTTAGATTGTTTGTAGCTTATGTAGGTCTGCAAATTTCGAAGGCTTGAAACTTTTGTAAGATGTTATTTGGGCCCCCGCCCCTCATTATATTAATGGAAACCCAAATAATAATAAAAAGTACTATTTTCATCCTTTATTACATGTTACAATTTTCATAAATGGATCTCTCTTTTTACTTGTTATATTTATTTGGTAATCATGACTTACAAAAAGTACTCATTTTCTCCTTTATTTTTGTCAGACCTTTAACTCCCAAATATTTGTCATATTCCCATAAAGTGATGGCCCTTGTCACACTTTTTGAATCTTCTAGATATTTGTGCCCACAATAATATAGCAAGTAATTAAAGATGGAGGGAGTTGAAAATAGATAAAAGCAAGTGCGTTTTGATTATAATATTATTTTTGTATCCTTACCCAAAAAAAAAGCATTAGAACATCTTATAATTATTTTTTTAAAACAAAGGGGAAGGAAGCTGGCAACAACTAAATGGCACACATGCCAATTGGAAGTAGTACACTTTTTCTTTTTGGCAAAACCGAAACTAGTATCACTTACGAAATATTTTAAGAGGTACGTATTAGGCAAGGTTAAGTTTTTGGACTTGAGAAATTGTCTCTAAATTCAATCCAAATTTTTTACTAGTCCAGTTTAATTTGGTCCACATTTTTTTTCTCGGGTCGAAATCCAGTCCACACTCTTCTAAAACATAAATTTATTTTTTTTGCTTTTGGGCTATATCTTTTTTAAAATAAAAAACTCAATTTGGAGGATAAGTCTGAATCTTCTCTGCTTATCACAGCAACTGTGCTGTGCCACATTCTAGATCTTGTCACAGCAACCCTACAAAGCCCAAGTCATGAATTCACTGCGTCACACTCTAAATCTTATTCACTAACTTAAAAGACCGACTTATGCAATAAGTGCAGATAGGAGGAGGATCTCTGCTTAGTATCATTCACACACCCAATGCAAACAAATAAACATGAGACTCTAATGAAACAGGAGAATATATTGCTAAAGGCAGGGAAAAGGATGATTCTTGTAGCTTACCCTCCATGTTACTAGCTTCGATCGAAATTATGATGTAGTAGGAAAACAACTCATTCTAATTAAGGGGGCGTTTGGTTCAAATAGAGGAATGGAAAGGGAATGGATTCAAGTAGAGGGACCAATAATCGTTACTTTTATTTGGTGTTTGGTTCAACAATGGAAATGAATCACTTGTAAGGGAATGGAAAGGATTTTGTTACTCCTCCAATTTGGAGGGTAATATTTTGGGGGTTTGAGTTATCCTCAAGTAGGGGTAATGGTTAATCCACTACCCAAACCAAACGAAGAGTAATGGATTTAGATTACCGAATCCGTTTCCATACCCCAAAAAAGCTCAACCAAACAAGGCATAAAGTGTGTCCTTGATAAGAGCATTTGGGATTTTCCCCGACTCCTTAGAGGCAAGATCTACCAAAAACATCAGCCTCATCTTTGACAATCTTCATGAACAAGGCCTACACCAAAAGCCCAAAGGCAACTTTTAATCACGTCTATACTCTATAGTAACATACAGAAGAAGCTAGATTTTTGAATTTTTTTTTCCAATTATCAATGACAAGAATGTTCTTTGTTCTAAATTTGCACAAAGTTACAATGACACAAAGCTTTCCATAAGTACATTACAGGCTTACACTATCCATTTAATCACATTATACTATCCGTTCAACTCATCAATGACAGAATGCCTTACTTATGAAAGAGGTTTTTTTGAACTTCAGGCTCCATCACATCATTCCAAACAACATAGCGGTTTATAGTTCCTAAATCGCTAAGCCCATTAGCGGTTCCCTAAGGTAAACCGCTAATGGTAATAGCGGTTTTATTGGAAAAATAAAAGTTTCTCGCGTCCAGTCCTACGTGGATAGTACGCAAGGAAATAAGATAAACTTTGATGCAAAATAAAACTTGCTTTTGCAATATCTATGGAAAAAATTCCTATACATTGACAATTAGAAAATAGATAAAAGCAAGTGGGGTTTTGCTGATTATATTATTTATGTCACGCTATTTGTTGCCCGTATTTATACAGGTATTATTTTTCTTCTTTCTCCCTCCTCTTTTCTAACCTATCCTAACCACCACCACCCTGCATCCCCCACAACTGCCACCACTACCCCACATCCCCCCCAGCCCCTCATCCCCCACAACATCCCCTTTTTTACTTCAAGAAGGGTTAGGCTAATTCCTTTTCATTAAATAAACCATATATAACTAAAAGGGAAAACCCTACATCTCCTAAAAGCCTGTTCGGTAAAAGTAGTTGTTGCGTTAGCTGTTAGCTGTAGAAGTAGTTGTCCCTACCGTCAGCGGTCAGATATTAGCCGTTAGACTTTAATAATTTAAATAACTTATCTGATAATTAGTGTTTCGATAAAACTAGTTGTTAGTTTAAAAAAATGACAAAAATAAACTATATTCAATATTCAAAAGCTACTCAAAGAGCTACATCTACTCCAAAAGCTAATATTTATTGCTTTTCCAAAACACTAGTTCAAACACCAAAAGCTATTCCAAACACTACTTCGCCAAACATAACTTTTCACCATTATTAGAGTTTTGACTTAGTCCAAACACTAAAAACTATCTCAAAAGCTATTGCCGAATACGCCCTAAGTTAGGAGCCCCCTAACTCCCTTTTTCATCAGTGACCTCGACACCCACTAACATTCACTCCCCTTCCTTAATTTCTCTCTCCTTCATCTACAGCAACCACCAGCCCCCTACGGCTACTGCCAGCTTCTCTCTCGCGGCTCACTCGATTCTCTCTCTCTGTCTCTCACCAGCCACAAGTGTGCGATATGGCAGAAGGTATATTGGCTAGGAAAGTGGTTAAGGCAGAAGTTGGTGGTCCGGAGTTTGGAAGGAGGAGAGAGATTGAGAAGTGATGGTTAAAGTGGAGGAGTTTGGCGAATTCCACTAGTGGGATGACGTGACCCATTCCTGGACTTGGGATTATGACTACGTGTTTGGTGTTTTCCATTTTTTGCGTTTTTGGGATTTTGTTGTAGGGAAGAGTTGGTGGTTTAGTAGTTTATGGATGAGTTTTTATGGAGCAGATTATTGTTGGAGAATGGAGAGTGCTAGAAAAGGAAGGTTGTAGGAATCAACTGTCGAGACTCGAGGGATGTGAATGATGTGATTGGAACTTTGGAATATGCGACCTTTTGTTTTATGGAAGGTAAGATGGAGGGGGACTAGAATAGTAGGTATTGTTCTCCCTAACTTATTTTCAGTTCAGTTCAATTCAGTTCAGTTTAGTTTTTAAATGATAATCATTACTACTCTCTTTGTTCCATAATATAGTGCATTCTTCTATCTCTTGATGTCAAACTTTAAAATCTTTGACCATATATTCTCATTTGTATATACTACCTTCGTTTCATATTAATCTACACACTTACACTTTTCACGCATGTCGATGCACTACTTTGAGCCTTTATATATCTAGTTTTGTATTTGTAAAAAATATAAAACGTCGATATTCTAAAACTACTTATCGAGACGAATCAAACAAGACCCCACATAACTATATTTTCTCTTAACCATAATTCACAAATGATAGTCAAAGGGAAATTTGTGAATAGTATCAAAAGTGTAAGTGTGTAGATTAATATGAAACGGATGTAGTATAAAAAAACATATTCATGTGGGATATTGCTAGATTCGCCTCAATGTATAGTTTCATAATATTAACTTTTTATATTTTTTATTATTAAGGAATTGAAGATATTGAAGGTCAAATGTTTATCTTTGAGACCGTGTAAAAAAGAAACAAGCAATATATTATGGGACAGAGGGAGTATTAATTAGTTATAATTTAATTCAGTTCAGTTCAGTTCACTTCAGTTCAGTTCTTAAATGATAATTATTACTATTAATTAGTTATAATTTAGTTCAGTTCAGTTCATTTGTTTATGCCGAATAGAACAGGCCTTAACTCGGTCTGGGTTGAGCGACAGGAACTTTGAAAGTCGAGGGATGGTAAAAGGATCCCCATAACCTTAGGGTTGAAAGGTTATTTTTTTACCATTAGGTCAAGCTGAGTTTAGATTTAGCATATGCGAATTACTCATCAGTCATCATTAATATTATTGGACAATGGAGAGTGCTAGAAAAGGAAGGTTGTAGGAATCAACTGATGTCATTGGAATTATCAATTTGGAAGTAATAATTAATGAGCAGCACCGTTATTACACGTTGTTTCTTTAAATGTCGTAGAATTTTAAGTACTCTTACCTGCTAGATCTGAAAAATGACGAGTCTACCCCTAGTTGACTTTGTATCAAAAGACGTTATAATTTATAAATAGTCGAGATGTTTGCAAATAGAAGCCAATCAAAATAAAATTGCTCAAGTATATAGTATGTACTTCTAAATATTCTTCCAAACAAGCTAAGCTAATTCAATGGCAGGGCTCCAATTCAAATTTGATGCGAAGCTTCTAATTTTTGGGTTACTCTTAGGCCCTGTTCTTTTGAACTTATTTTCAGTTAATTTAATTTCAGTTAATTTCAGTTAATTTCAGTTCAGTTAATTTAATTTCAGTTCAGTTAATTTAATTTCAGTTAATTTAATTTAATTTCAGTTCAGTTAATTTAATTTCAGTTCAGTTAATTTAATTTCAGTTTAATTCAATTAATTTCAGTTAATTTCAGTTTAGTTCATCTTATGTAATGTTTTAATTATTATTTTTTATTTATTATGATAATAATAATAATAATAATAATAATAATTATTATTATTATTATTATTATTATTTATGAAAATAATAATAATTAATATTATTATTTAATATTTATTATGATTATTATTATTATTATTATTATTATTATTTATGATAATAATAATTATTATTATTATCATTTATTATTATTTTTATTTTTATTATTTATTTTTTATTTTTTATTATTATTTTTTATATTATTATTGTTTATTATTACTATTATTATTATTATTATTATTATTATTATTATTTATTTATTATTTATTATTATTATTATTTATTATGATTATTTTATTATTATTATTATTTATTATTATTATTTTTTATTTATTATTATTATAATCATTATTATTTATTATTATTATTATTATTATTATTATTATTATTATTATTTTTATTACTTTTATTATTTATTATTTGTTATTTATTATTTATTATTATCATTTATTTATTTTTTATTTATATTTTTATTTGTTATGCATTATTTTTATTTATTGTTTATTTATAATTATATATTATTTATTTTTATTATTGTTATTTATTTATTTAGTTTTATTATAATTATTATTATATTTACTATTATTATTATCATTATTTATTCACTATTTGTTATTTATTTATTTAGTATTATTATAATTATTATTATATTTACTATTATAATTATCATTATTTATTCACTATTTGTTATTTATTATTTATTATTATTATTTATTGTTATTATTTATTATTTATTATTTATTATTTAATATTATTATTATTTATATTTTCTAATTTATTTATTATTATTATTTATTATTATTGTTTTTATTATTATTATTATTATTATTATTTATTATTTAAATAAATAATAATAATAAATAATAACAATAATAATAATAATAATAATATAATAATATTAATAATAATAATAATAATAATAATAATATAATAATAATAATAATAATAATAATAATAATAATAATAATAATAAGTATTGATAATATTATGTTAATAATTATTGATTATTATCGATAATTATTATTTTAGAAAATTAAATATACAATTCAGTTCAGTTTCTCTCATTTCAGTTAATTTCAGTTAATTTAATTTAATTTCAGTTCAGTTAATTTAATTTCAGTTAATTTAATTTAATTTCAGTTCAGTTAATTTAATTTCAGTTCAGTTAATTTAATTTCAGTTTAATTCAGTTAATTTCAGTTAATTTAATTTAATTTAATTTAATTTCAGTCAAAATAAGTTCAAAAGAACAGGGCCTTAGTTCTCATCTCATCAGGTTCGGTATAAGTTGATTAATTACCCAAGCTTTTAGATTACTATATGCTTCATATAATCTTGATATTTGTGTAATAATTAGTTCTTATGTATACTAAACTTGTAACAGTTTGATTTTTGCACTAATTGCATAAGTTCATTTGCATAAGACAAAATTTGATGACGAAGAGGTGGTAGCTTAGTGGAGTACTACCACTCTGAATTCCAAACAAATCCTCATCCTAATAATCAGTAGTAGCCACTTAGACCCGCTGCCTTCAGGGCTCTTAAGCCTTATACCCCGCCTTTGAGTTGGTTGGTTTTCGGGCTAATTATATATTCGAATTTAAAAAATGCCAAAATTTAATGGTCAAAATAAATATTTCCTCCGTTTTTTTTACATCTACTATTTTGGTTTTTGACACTATTCAAATTACTTACTTCCTCCTTTTTTTTACTTTTACCATTTGCTCTTTACACATTTGCCATTGATGAACTTAGAGCAATTATATCTTTAATTAGGTATAAGTAAAAATTACTTATAATCTTTTTACGTAGGCTAAACATATTAAAGTTGATATTGTGAAAATAAAAATATCGAGATGATTCCAGCAAGATCCTACATGCTATTTCTTTTCTTATGTATAAATAATACAAGAGGATCAAAATAGAATTCTTGAATAGCGTCAAAATCAAAATGGTAAAGGTAAAAAAAAGGGATTGCGGGAAGTATTTATTCTGACCATTAACTAATATATAAAAAGAAATACTATTGTTTAAAATTTTGTTGGATTTCTCTTAATGTATATTTTCAAACTACTCCCTCCGTTTCTTTTTAATGGTTACACTTACACTTTTCACGCATGACAATGCAAAACTTTGAGGATATATATCTCTAGTTTGGTATTTGTAAAAATTATAAAAAATATATATTAATAAAATACATACTAGACGAATCTAACAAGATCCCACATGACTATGTTTTTATTCATGTATAAATCACAAATGAGGGTCAAAGTGCAACTTGTGAATAGTGTAAAATGTCAAAGTGTAACAATTAAAATGAAATGGATGGAGTATTAATTAACTTTTGTCATTGTAATTTGTACTCATTAGATATAGATATAAATAACAAAGTTATGCGATGGAAAACGTGCAAATAAAAGTGTTGTTGTCTTTTAGAAAATACAGGAAGTAATAGTTTTATCACATCTAATAAATGAGTTTTTAGTTAACTAATTCATGAACTAGTAGTGGATGGTAATTGTTGCAGATTTTGCAACGGCAAGGATGGGTGAAGTGAGTAGACGAATGATCTTTGAATGGCCGTGGGAGTGGGAATGGTGCTTGGAGGAAAGTTGGAGTTGCTCTGGCAAAGTTGAAAGCGGGTGTTGCGAAGGACTAACATGCGCCAACCATGATGTATTAAATTTCGGTACATGTTGTAACCCTTCAAAGTCAGCCGAGGAAGGAGGCTGCATCTGGTTCTAGTCCAGTGAAAGGAATCTCATTGATTGTTTCATTGTCTCGATCTTCAATGAAGCAGACTGAAGCAGTATGTTAGTTTCAATGAAGCACTATGTTTTATTTTGTTGTTATGTAATTTGTTTCTTTCATGCCTTTTCATGATTGTTTGAATGATCATTGTTAACGATTGTATTCGACAAGTATAATAAATGCACTAGTTGCAGGGAAAAATTTTCAAGTTCAATAAGCCAACTTTTGGCTTGTCTGTTTAAAATACGTCAGACTTTTAATTAATTTAGAATATGCAAAGCTTGTGGTTGTATTTGTTTTAATGGGAAAAATTGTCAAGAATAAGCCAACCATCACTAATTACTCAATTTGCCTCATAAAGTTGTTTTTCCTTTATTGAGGATTTATTTTTCTCCTACTCTAATTAATTAAAGGGTTACTTTTAATTTATATCAAACTACGCACCTTTTTCACTTTCATAAAAAATGTACCCAAGCCATTGTTGCAATAGAAAAAGAACGGAGGAAGTAACTTTCATTATATATAAAAAAGCTTAATTTTACAAAATTTGTCCATTATCTCTCACTTTATTGACTATCAACCTCACTAAAGAAATTAGACAAGTACATAGTTTTAAACACCTTTCATTCTTTTTGAATCTTATGTTGAGACTTGACTACTTGAGACCATTTAAGAGCAACTTCGTTAAGCATCTTGGTAGAATCTCCACTTTCACTCTTGGCCTTTTTAGCTGCATCACTTAATTCCTTCATCATGCTACGAGCTTTCTTACCATCTTCACCACCCATCAAATCATTCACAACCTTAGCAATCTCGTCTGCTTCAATTAGGCCACATTCATTTTCCTTAGGCCTCAAAGCCACCCCCAACCCTTCATTAAGCATCACAGCATTCATCCTTTGCTCCGCATAGAGTGGCCAAGCAATCAAGGGAACTCCGTAAACTATACTCTCCAAAACCGAGTTCCATCCACAATGAGTCAAAAATCCGCCCGTCGATCCATGAGCCAAAACCTTAACCTGTGGAGCCCAAAAGGGAACTAATAACCCACTTCCCTTAATCCTATCAACATATCCCTTTGGTAGAAAACCAAAAGTGTCTTCATTTTGACTTTGATCATTACTAAAGAACGACCCACAAGAGGACACATCATCAGGATTTCTAACCACCCACAAAAACCTTTGCCCACTTTTTTCAAGCCCAATTGCAAGTTCATTAATCTGCTCATATGACAAAGTCCCTCCACTCCCAAACGACACAAATAAAACCGAACCGGGTGGCTGCCGGTCCAACCAATTTATACACCCCAACTCCTTCTCACTATCCCCCGAACCGGAACGAATTATCGGCCCAACCGGATAAATCGCGGTCCGATTTATACCCTCGGTTTGCAAACCATTTAAAGCACCCGGTTCAAGATCAAAAAAGGAATTGACAAAAATACCCTCAGACAGTTGATACCGTTGAACATGATAAAGTTCCAACTTATAACCCTCACTCTGACGGTCCAAAGCAGGTTCATCAAAATCCTTCCCATATAGCGGTACACACCCAGGAAAAACCACAGGATCCTCCATATCCTGGTATCGAAACGACACCGTTCTGTCCAACTCAGGCAGATGAAACAAGAAGGATAAACAAAACGCATTAGAAGTGAAGTACATGTAAGGTAAAATCCCGAGTTCTCGAGCAACGTCGAAGTAGTTAGTCCCGAAGAGATCGGTAACGACAGCGACGACGTTCGAGAGAGAACACATGGCGGACCTAAATGAGTTAAGAGAGTTGGAGTGGATGAGGTTGATGATCACACTGTGGGAGGTGTTTCGAGGTAATATAGAGGTGTCCACGGATGGGAGGAACATGTAGGAGATGGCAGGAGGTAAGGTGGAAAGGAAGGTTGTTTGAGATGAGGTGGGAGGTGCGGAGTTTGGGAGGAGAAGAGAGACTGTGAAGTGGTGGTTGAAGTGGAGGAGCTTGGCGAATTCTACAAGTGGGATGAGATGGCCCATTCCAGGGCTTGGGACCATTACTATATGAGGTGGTTGTGAGTTTGAGCTCTCCATTGATGTTGTGGATGTAGTAGAGTGGGATAGTCTAGTTTGTTGGACGAGTTTGGATATATGTAACACAAATCATTATGTGCAACCGAGATTCATCTTATTATTTGTAGAGTGATATTGTATCCTAAAAGGATAGGAAGGACTTTTAATAGTTTTAGGTCTGTATTGTAACCCTATATATATATAATGTCAGGGTTAACCTAAATAGGTTAACACAATTATTCTCCACACTTGTATAGTATCGTCCAAGTTACTCATATTGAAGTTTATGCCATCATGCATGTTACACAATAAATTATGGTGTAATATGTTAACACACAAGACGGGACGTACTTTATATGTAAAAGTATGTTTGTATTTTGTGTCTCTTGGAGGGTTTTAATTTGATCTTGGAATGTTAAATTAGGTGGGTTAGCACTTTGGGGAGTTGATGTTGATCTAGGAGATGAATGGAAATTGTAATTAAATTTTTGATTTACAGAAACGTGTTTTGTCAAGTATGTCCTACCTTCTTACTTTTCCTCCATTCGCTTGATTTCCTCCTCAATTTGTTTTTGCTTATCATCCGTTGCATGTAGGAATGGCAACGGGTCGGACTTGGACCGGATTATGCATAATCCGACTCCGACCCTACAAGAAGTCGGATTTTAAATCTGACTCCGACTCCGACTCCGATAATCCGAATCCGATCCGACTTAAAATCCGGACATCCGACTCCGATCCGACTCCGATCTGACTCCGACATCCGACTCCGATAATCCGAACATCCGACTTTTTTTTTTGCACAATTTTATATTGTAAAAAAAAACTTGTATAATACAAAAAATCTAAGCAATAATTTAAGTTTAACTAAGCACATAAAATCAAATAAGCAAATACATGATTAAAAACAAAAGTCCATAACTCATAAGGTTTATAGGGTATTACCGTATTAGACTATTAGGATGGCCCATCATCGAATTGAGTATATATAGGTTAGATCTTGTCTAATAAAAGTATACAATATTTTTAAATGATATCATAATTCATAAGCATATGTATTATAAGTTTGATAAGAGTGTCAACTGTCATATGAGCATATGACAGTATGACACATACATACTACATTGGAGAGTGTCATGTCATGTGCCACCAACCCATCTTTCCTTTGATAGAAACGTCTTTGAATATAAACTAAGACCAATTGCTTTGAAAGTTAAAATCAAAGTTAGAGTATACATATGTAATACATTAATATATAAAAAATAAGACTAATTGCCTCAAAGTCGGAGTCGGATGTCGAGTCGGATTATGTCGGAGTCGGACATCCGTCGGAGTCGGATCGGAGGTGTCGGATTTTTTATGAGATCCGACTCCGACCCTACTCCGACTCGGAGTCGGATTTTTTAAACGGAGTCGGATGCGGATTTTTTTTTTCTCGGAGTCGGCTCGGATTTTTTCCCGGACTCGGAGTCGGACTAGGGTCGGATCCGGACTGGATTGCCATCCTTAGTTGCATGCAACTCCAACACAATTTGGCATATTTTCTTGGATTCTGTTTTTTTTTTTTAAAAGAAAAACAAGATTTTGAAATTTAAGGATCCTTTGTTTTGAAATCCGTTGAAAGCTCTACTCAATTCCTATCAAAGACTAAGATTTGGAATTGAATTTCAAAAATCAAGGTCCTTAACTATTGGAGGGTTTTTAGAAATTCGGGTTTCCATTTTACTTGTTCATTCGTACAAGTTTAAACTGTATTGAGTTTTTGCTTAGCCTTTGAGAACCTTAATTAAGTCAGTGAAAAGCAAATTAAATGATACCAAACTTGGGGTATTAGATACGAAATTTGCATTTAATGGTTAGAGATGGTTTGACTTTTACACTATTTACACACTCTTCTTTGACCATCTTTTGTGATTTTATCATATGAAAAAATATAGCTATGTGAGATCTCGTTAGATTCGTCTCGATATATTTACTTTCATAATATCAACTTTTTATAATTTTTACATGTAGGGAATTGGAGATATTAATAGTTATGCGTTTACAAGCATGCCTGGAGAAGTGTGTCAAGTATTTTGGAACAAATGAAGCATATCTTTTACATTTTTCTTTTTAATATTTTCTTTTTGGTGGAACTTTTTTTCAACATTTATCTAATTATCTTCACCCACCTACAATAGGTGGGTAGCTTAGGGGTGTAAGCGGACTGTGAAAAGTCCATAGTCCAATCCAATCCAGTACAAACTTGTCGGATTGGACTGGACTGAAATTTTTTCGGACTGGACTCGGACTCAAATTTTCGAGTCCAAATATTTTCGGACTGGATTTGGACTCATCCCTTTGGAGTCCAATAAGTCCAGTCCATTCCAAAAATATTTATATATATTTAATATATATAATGTATATATAAAAAAAAATTAATACTATTTTTAAAATTTTGGAGTTTTCAACATTCCCTCTCTAAATATTTCAACTAGCGCTAGACAATTTCACTTGGCTCCATTTGTTAAATAAGTAAATGATACTAGAAACTGTAGTAGTAGGCTAGTAGCGACTAATTCTATCTCACTTCACTCCTCACTAGAGCTAATCAACTTCAGTTCGGCCCGACCCGGTTTTTGGGCGGGCTTGGGCAGTTTTTTTTGGCCCGCGGGGCCCTTTTTTTTTTGGGCGGGCTTTGAACAAGCCAAAAAAGGCGTTTTAGTCTAATTTTTTGGCCTGTCCCGTTTTGGCCCGAAAAGCCCGCTCGGCCCGGCCCGAAATAACGGGCTTTGGGCACAATTTTTTTGCCCGGATTTGGGCTCGGCCCAGTCAATGGGCAAAATTTTTTGGCTCGGCCCGGTCCGGCCCATGATCACCTCTACTCCTCACTACTCACTTCCTCATTAGGGATGGCAATTGGGCGGGGTGGGTGCGGAGGATGGTACCTCCACACCCGCACCCGCATAAATTTCCCATCCCCATCCTTGCCCCACTACCCATTGTGAGGGAAAATTCTAGACCCATCCCCGCCCCACCAAGTAAGTATTTATACCCATCCCCACCCCACCACCCGCATGGGTACCCGCACCCGCTTCGTACCCGCGTCGTACCCACTTCATACCCACCCCACCACCCGCATGGGTATCCGCACCCGCATCGTACCCGCGTCATACCCACATATTTATATTTTGCAAGATAAAATTATTAATAATATAAGTATATAGATATAATTTTAATAATAAATATGCGGGGCGGGCGGGGGTGGGGCGGATATAGCATAATATCCACCCGCTCCACCACCCATTGCGGGTATGATTTTAATCCCCATCCCCGCCCCATCCCCGCCAAACCTAGACCCATCCCCGCCCCACTTGGGAGGGGATGGGGCGGGTCTCCTACTTGTCCCGCTCCACTGCCATCCCTATTCCTCATACTCTTTCATTTTCTTTCTACCTCGTTGTCTCGGCTCTCACATTCTCTATTTCTCTCTCATATTATATTCTAAGTCTCTCTGCTTCCACTCAACTTAGATCAAAGTAGGCATCTAATTCAACTTTTTATTCATAGTATTTTATTTTAATTTAAGCTTTCAATCTAATTTGTGGACATTGATAATTGAATCAGATATCAAATGCTCAAGCATATAAAAAACATTTTGAATCATTGAATCTAAATCGGGGGGAAAAAATATAATAATCGGATTGGACTGGACTGGATTCATACTCAAGAAAAAACTATCGGACTGGACTAGACTGGACTCACAAAATATTTGGATCGGACTTGGACTCGATTTCTCGAGTCCAAAAAACTTTAGACTGGATTTGGATTGAATCCAGTCCAATCCACTTACACCCTAGGGCAGCTATTCAAACTCAAATTTGAATCATGATCTAATAATCTTCACATTTATGTTCTATATTTTGTTATCCATGTTTGACGTAAATCAAATAGCAACACTAAATATCTACTGTAGTAGGACTGATACTTTAAATTAAATGAAAGACTATAAAATTTTTGGGAGGTGGGAGGTGCAGAGGTTGGGAGAAGGAGAGAGACTGTGAACTGGTGGTTGAAGTGGAGGTTAACTTAACTAGCTGGGCTTGGGACCATTGCTTTATGGGTTGGTTGTTGACTATAAAATAATACGAGTAATATTTTAAGTTAATGAAAGACTTTATAAAATATAGATAGTCATTGTATATTTTAAGTTACTAAAAGACTTTAAGAAGCTTGATTTTTTTTTTTTGGGGTTCGCTTTCAGGAACTCCATGGTAAGAAGAATTTACCTGTAGGTTGTCTTCGCACATGACCCTCACCCAGAGGCCAACAAGCACCCCAAACGCCCCCAACATTGAAATTATGCTTCCATCAAGATTTGAACATTGATCTCCCATGTGGGAGATAGGAAGCGATACCTTTTGTAACAACCCATAATTTTGCTCCTAGTTTTTCGCAAGAATTTTCTCTAAAAACTATTATTTTCTCTAAATTAATTATTTTAATTTTATAATTTTGGGAGCCGAATTATTATTTTTATTTTTATGGCGTGTCAATGTGTTTATTTCATTTATATTTATAATATAATTTATTAGAATTATTTTTATTATTAAGTATTTTCAAAGTTTAGGCGCGATTTAGGAATTAACCATTTTATCGCGTATCGGGCTTTCGGAGCATGGATCGTTGTTGAATTTGGGCCGAAAGTTTTTATGGGTGTGTGGGCTTGGGGCAGCCGGCCAAGTGGAAGAAATAGGGGAGCCTTCTCTTTTCTTTTCTCTTTTCTTTTCCTTAAGACTCTTTGATGCCTTATAACACCCATAACCCCCCCCTTAATGATTTCTTTAATTAAACCTCATTAAACCTCTTAATTCACTTCAAATTCTGATTAGAAAATCAGAACTTTTGGCTGCCATTCTCCATATTTTCGTCCATCATCATCACCATCATCACCATTTTCATTCTCTCAAATTTTCTTCATTTCTTCTCTTTGATAATTGTTCGTGAATTGTTTTTGTGGCTTTTTCCTTATACTTCGTGCTTGGAATTTGAAGAAGAAGAGGGTCACACGCCTACTGTGGGGATTTCCAGAAGTTTTCAGCTCGCCTCCGACGATCCAGGTAACTAGTTGTTATCCTAGAATCATAGTGATTAGAGTAGTATTCGGTATTAGATTAATACGTTAGGAATTATCTAAAATACTTTTTGAATGATATTTTTGATGAAATTTTACATGAACATACGTGACATATGCTATGTGAATACCGTGTAGAGAAAAATAATTTTTGCATGATTTTTAATATTTATTTGATTTAATTAGTATTTTGTGCGTTTTTGGCTAAATTTCATAATAATTATTGAACGACTGTTAAAATTGATGAAACCATTTTTCTTAGATCATGTTACATGCGTATAATGTATTCCATGCCTTGGAATAATTTTTATCTAATGTTTACTGTTTTAATTAATTGATATATCTGTTTTTGTAAATTCTGTTCAGTCAGTATATAATTCATGAAAATTATTATTATTGGCAGAAAAATTAATTTATTTGGATAATATGTATTTCCGTGAGTTTTTACATGTTATGTGAATTTTTGGTAATTTTTGGGCGTCTGTTTATATTTTTAATTATTATAATGGCTTATTTGAGGAATCTGTATATTAACTGTTAAAAATACTTTTTGAGTCCGAAAATTATAAATAAAAATTGTACCATGTCAGTAGAGCTATTAGGGTTATATGATAATTTTTGTGTGATTTTACTGCTCGAATTTGTTAGTTTCATAATTATTATGGTGTTTTTGTGATGAAATTGAGGACACACTATTAAATTGTTTGAGGGCTTGTAAATCAGATATAATTTATAATTTAATATATTCTGGGTTGTTAATTTTCAGTAGTATACAGTATGCATCATTTGGGTAACCACATGTTTAGGTTTGATTTATGGAATAAAATGATTTAATTGTTATTACTCTTTTAATGAATTATGATTTAGAGTTAATTGGTGATGTATTTGTGATTGAGTGTGGTTGCTGTAAAAACCAGTATATTGTCATTGTTGATGTTTGGGAATGTTCAAGTGTTATTGTGAGAGTTATTTGTTGAATATTTTATAAGTGATTTATTTTGAGGAATTATGAAGAACTGTTTGATGAATTGTGGGTATAAGGCCGGGTGGCATCCCTTTTTGACGAATATTTTTGATGAATGATACTTAGTTTGTATGCATGATTGTATTTTGAGATAAGAATATCCGGTGGGATAGATGTAGTCCCCGGTTAAGAACATGCCAACCACCTGGTTTGCGAACTAGGGGTACACTCGGGGTTAATTGTTGTCGTCCGAGAGGTCGGGGGTTCTGCGTGTTCTACCCCGCATCGGGAGTTTGGCCATTCTTAGACACGGGCAGTGGGGAACGTAAGCCCATAGACCGACACGGAGATTGCGATCGACAAACCTTAGGAAGTGATTTGCGAATCACTGGCGTTCGGTTTCTGACTCAATAACTTGTTGTATTTTTGATTTATTATTAGTATTTATTTATATTGGAATTATGTCACTCACTATATTATGTTTACTTATTGTTAATGATCTCTCGATTTATTTATGAGCTTTATGATTTCTATGTGCATGATATGATGTAATGAATTGCATGTTAATCCTTTCTTAATAATCTACCTCTGAATAGTGCTTTGATTGCTATTGTTCTGGGAGAACTGCTAGTTACTCCCCACTGACTGTGGAAATATGTATTATAATCTTGCAGATGGAAATGATTGCTAGGCTTGTGACTGCCTGGGCTAGCAGTGTGAGAGTTGGTTGTGAGAAGAAGCTTTTAGTTTTGTTTTTGGTGGATGAACTTTATATAGGTCATAGGGAGACTTATTTTTGGATTGCCTTCAAGGATATTAGTGTTATTTAAGTTTATTTTTGGGAGACTTGCATGTCTCATGGTATTTTGGATTTGTTAGTATGATATAATTGGGATACTTCTTTTATGTTGGAACCATGATGTTACTTGGAGATTTATTCCCTTTTTAAGCTATGAATTTTGAGTTATTATCTTTATTTATTGTTTTAGAGTAGCATACCGTCCCGACGTTATTTCCGCTAACGTCATTTTAGTATTTCTTGAATTAATAAGGTTTAGTATCCTAGTAGTAGAAGGACGGGGTGTTACAGTTGGTATCAGAGCAAAGTTACCCGAGACCCTTACTTAGCCACTAAGAAACTCCCGGGAAATGTATAGTTGAAGTAACTAGGATCATTAGAATCTTAGGCTTCAAGAAAAGTAGTGGTGAGAAGGTCACTTGGGTAGGAAACCACGGGAAAATATTTTTCTTATTTTGATGTGATAAGTTGTTAATTTACAACTAATAACGTGTTCAATAACGAATGTTTAACTTGTGTTTGTAGAATGCCGCCTCGAGGTTTGACTAGTGCTAGAAAGGAGGCTGCCCGGAAAAGGCGCCAAGCACTGGAGAACGCCATCATAGCTATGGCTAACCGGTCTTGCTCCGCCTAGTGGGCAATCTGTTTTTGATCGGTTTGGCCGATCACCGTCCGCCTACTTTTGACGGGACTTCGATCCTGTTGTCTTTGGAAGGGTGGTTAAGGGGAGATGGAGAAGCTATTTGCCGCTCTTTGGATGTCCTGCTGCTGAAATGGTGCCTATTGGTACCTACTATCTGAAGATGGAAGCTGACAACTGGTGGAGTACTGTTCGTGCAAGCTGCATGGCTACACCGGGATTTGGATGGGATGAGTTCCGTGTTAAGCTGAAGGAGAGGTTTTATCCTGATGAGCTCCGTTGGCGAAGCGGGGAAGAGTTCTTAACTCTGTCTCGGGGTACTACGAGTGTGCGGGAGTACAACGATAAATTCACCGAGCCGTCCCGGGTTTGCTACCTCGGTTGTACCTACCGAAGGCGAGCGTGTAAAGAGGTACATCAAGAAAATGGATCCCGGGGTGAGGACCCATGTTACGAGTTCGGGAGCTTCGACTTTCCGGGGAGCCTATGAGATAGCTCGAGTATTCATGCCTCTTTGAAAGAGGAAGATTCTCGCTAAGGCTGCTTCGCTGCTAAGAAGCCTCGCCGCTACCTATGTTCGGTTCCCGGCTAAGAAGCCGAGGTATGAGCCGTCTAGTCGAGGGGGTTATCAACGGGGTTACGGATCGGGTTTTCGTCCGAGTTTTGATCCGAGCAAGTGCCGAATCTGTGGTAAAGCTGCTCATCCGGGGAAGAACTGTGATGGATCGACCGTTGTCTGTTTCTATTGCAAGGAAGTGGGGCACAAGTCTTTTCAATGTGCTAAGAATCCTAGAGCTCCGTCTTTTTCTGCCTGGTCTCGCTAAGCCGATTAGTTCTTCCGCTCCTCCGAAGAACAGGATTTATGTGATGACGCAGGTGAAGCCGATGTCCATCCCGATGTCATCTCTGGTACTTTTCTTGTAAATAATGCTCCTCGCTTTTGTTACGTTCGATACCTGGTGCTACGAGTGTCTTTTGTTGCTAGTTCCTTTGTTCGAAAAGCTAATCTTTCCTCTAGATCTCCTATTAAGTCCCTAATTTCTCTTCCGTCCGGTGAGAATTATCCCCGTCATTCCGAGTTTAAGGGCGTGCTGTCGGTGATTCCGGGTTCCGAGTTGCCCGGCCGATCTTAAGGAGTTTCCTATGTCGAGTTTGATGTGATCCTTGGAATAGATTGGTTATCGAAGTATCATGCCTGCATTCAGTGCCGTGATCAGAAGGTGGTGCTCAGAGATCCTAAGGGGAAAAGGATTTCTTATTCGGGCGTTGTAGTGAAGAAGGGCGTTAAGTGGGTTTCCGCTCTGAGAATGCGGAAGATGCGTCAAAAAGGTGATGTGGTATACCTTTGCATGGTGAAGGATTTGTCATCCGAAGATCAGCTCGAGAGTATTCCGGTAGTTCGGGATTATCCTGATGTATTTCCTGAAGAGTTGCCAGGTATTCCTCCCGAAAGAGATGTGGAGTTCCGCATTGATTTAGTACCGGGTACTTGCTCCTATATCCAAGGCTCCGTATAGAATGGCGCCGTCTGAATTGCAAGAGTTGAAGACTCAATTGCAAGAGTTGATAGATAAGGGCTTCATAAGGCCTAGTGTGTCTCCTTGGGGTGCTCCTGTTTTGTTTGTCAAAAAGAAAGACGGGAGTATGCGTCTGTGCATCGATTACCGTGAGCTGAATAAGGTAACGATCAAGAATAAATATCCGTTGCCTCGCATCGAGGATCTGTTTGATCAGTTAAAAGGTGCTGGGGTATTTTCCAAGATCGATCTGAGATCCGGATATCATCAAGATTCCCGTGAAGAAGGAGGATATTCCGAAGACTCGTTCGCACCGAATATGGGCACTATGAATTTGAAGTGATGCCATTTGGTCTCACGAATGCTCCTGCGATTTTCATGGATCAAATGAATCGCTCTTTCCACGAGTACTTGGATACTTGTGTGGTCGTGTTCATCGATGATATTCTCGTCTACTCTAAGGACGAGAAGGAGCATGAGAAGCATTTGAGACTGGTGTTGGATGTTCTGCGCAAGCAAAAGTGGTTCGCAAAGCTGTCTAAGTGCGAGTTCTGGCTGAAGGAAGTTGCTTTTCTAGGGCATGTAATCAGCAAGGAAGGAGTCAAGGTAGATCCCGCTAAGATCAAGGCTGTTGTCGAGTGGGAGAGTCCTAAGAATGTGACCGAGATTCGGAGTTTTACGGGTCTCGGCTGGTTATTATAGGAGGTTCGTTCAAAATTTCTCCAAGATAGCTCAACCTCTGACTCGCTTGATGCGCAAGGACTGCAAGTTCATCTGGTCTGAGGATTGTGAAGAGGCATTTCTGAAGCTGAAAAAGAGTTTGACCTCTGCTCCTGTTCTTACCTTGCCATCTGAGGGCGTTGGGTATGAAGTGTTCAGTGATGCATCGAAGAATGGTCTGGGTTGTGTTTTGATGCAGCAAGGGAAAGTGATAGCCTATGGTTCGAGGCAGTTGAAAGTGCATGAGAGGAATTACCCGACCCATGATCCGGAGTTAGCGGGCGTGGTGTTTGCACTAAAGATATGGCGACACTATCTCGTATGGTGTTCCGTGTAAGGTGTATACTGACCACAAGAGCCTGAAGTACATCTTCACTCAGCGTGATCTTATCATGAGGCAGAGAAGGTGGCTTGAATTGATCAAGGATTATGATCTGACCCTGGATTACCAAGAGGGTAAGGCGAATAAAGTAGCGGATGCTCTGAGTCGCAAGAGTAAGCATTCATTAAACGCTGCTATGGTGGTGCCTCGTGAATTGTGTGAAGAGTTTCGCAAGCTTGATATCGAGGTTGTTCCTCAGGGTTATGTATCTGCTTTGTTGGGTTCCATGAGTGCTGAGCCTGAGTTGTTCCAGGAGTTAAGAAGCAAGCAAAAGGGTGATCCAAAGCTGGAGAAGATCCGTGAAGCAAAGATGCAAGGTCGTGCAGAGAATTTTGAGATCTGTGCTGATGATAGCTTGAGGTTTATGGGGCGTTGGTGTGTGCCCAATGATGGTGAGCTTAAGAGAAAGATTCTCGAGGAAGCTCATAGTACTCCTTATTCCGTTCATCCTGGGGGTGACAAGCTCTATAAGGATCTGAAGGCTAATTTTTGGTGGCCTGGTATGAAGAGAGAGATTGCCCAGTTCGTAGCTAGGTGTTTGGTTTGCCAGAAGGTGAAAATTGAGCATCAGAGGCCTGGTGGTTTGTTGCAACCTTTGCCTATTCCTGCTTGGAAGTTCGACTCGATCTCGATGGATTTCGTGATGGGTTTGCCTAGAGCTGCCGGTGGATTGAATCTTTGTGTGGGTGATTGTGGATCGATTGACTAAAGTGGCTCGTTTTATTGCGATGAAGAACACTTGGTCTATGGAAGAGTTAGCTGAAGCTTACGCTAATGAGATAATTCGTCTTCATGGGGTTCCCAAAGACATTGTCTCTGACCGTGATCCGCGATTCCTATCCCATTTCTGGATTGCTTTGCAAGAGGCTTTTGGTTCGAAGTTGAAGCTGAGTACTGCATTTCATGCAGCTACCGATGGTCAGACTGAGAGGACTATTCAGACCTTGGAAGATATGCTTCGTGCTTGTGCCTTGGAATTTCAGCAGTCTTGGGTCAAGTCTCTTAGCTTGGTGGAGTTTTCTTATAACAACAGTTATCAAGCTAGTATCCAAATGGCTCCGTATGAGGCTCTTTATGGAAGGAAGTGTCGTAGTCCTACTTGTTGGAGCGACATCAGTGACTCATTGATTTTGGGCCCGGAGTTAATTCAGGATACAGTTGAGCAGGTGAAAGTAATTCAAGCGAAGATGAAGGCTGCTCAAGATAGGCAGAAGTCGTATGTTGATTTGCGTCGGAAACCTATTTCTTTTGAGGTGGAGGATAAGGTGCTTTTGAGGGTTTCTCCTATGAAGGGAGTGATGCGGTTTGGTCAGAAGGGCAAGTTGAGTCCGAAGTACGTAGGTCCCTATGAAATTCTTGAAAGGATCGGGGAGGTCGCGTATCGTTTGGCTTTGCCGCCAGAGCTGTCGAAGGTTCATGATGTGTTTCATGTGTCGCAGTTGCGCAGGTATCGTAGTGATCCATCGCATGTAATCCCTGTTGAATCGGTGTCAGTTGAGCCGAATCTGACTTTTGAAGAGCGACCTGTTCGTATATTGGACCGTCAGAACCGTGCTCTGAGAAGGAAGGTGATTCCCTTGGTTAAAGTACTTTGGAGAAGTCAAAAGTACGAAGAAGCTACTTGGGAAACCGAAGAGTCAATGCGACTGAAATACCCGGAACTATTCGTTTCAGGTACTATTTGTGTTCTTGTCTTGTTTTTGTGTTTTCGAAGTTTCGAGGACGAAACTTTATTTAAGGAGGGGAGATTGTAACAACCCATAATTTTGCTCCTAGTTTTTCGCAAGAATTTTCTCTAAAAACTATTATTTTCTCTAAATTAATTATTTTAATTTTATAATTTTGGGAGCCGAATTATTATTTTTATTTTTATGGCGTGTCAATGTGTTTATTTCATTTATATTTATAATATAATTTATTAGAATTATTTTTATTATTAAGTATTTTCAAAGTTTAGGCGCGATTTAGGAATTAACCATTTTATCGCGTATCGGGCTTTCGGAGCATGGATCGTTGTTGAATTTGGGCCGAAAGTTTTTATGGGTGTGTGGGCTTGGGGCAGCCGGCCAAGTGGAAGAAATAGGGGAGCCTTCTCTTTTCTTTTCTCTTTTCTTTTCCTTAAGACTCTTTGATGCCTTATAACACCCATAACCCCCCCCTTAATGATTTCTTTAATTAAACCTCATTAAACCTCTTAATTCACTTCAAATTCTGATTAGAAAATCAGAACTTTTGGCTGCCATTCTCCATATTTTCGTCCATCATCATCACCATCATCACCATTTTCATTCTCTCAAATTTTCTTCATTTCTTCTCTTTGATAATTGTTCGTGAATTGTTTTTGTGGCTTTTTCCTTATACTTCGTGCTTGGAATTTGAAGAAGAAGAGGGTCACACGCCTACTGTGGGGATTTCCAGAAGTTTTCAGCTCGCCTCCGACGATCCAGGTAACTAGTTGTTATCCTAGAATCATAGTGATTAGAGTAGTATTCGGTATTAGATTAATACGTTAGGAATTATCTAAAATACTTTTTGAATGATATTTTTGATGAAATTTTACATGAACATACGTGACATATGCTATGTGAATACCGTGTAGAGAAAAATAATTTTTGCATGATTTTTAATATTTATTTGATTTAATTAGTATTTTGTGCGTTTTTGGCTAAATTTCATAATAATTATTGAACGACTGTTAAAATTGATGAAACCATTTTTCTTAGATCATGTTACATGCGTATAATGTATTCCATGCCTTGGAATAATTTTTATCTAATGTTTACTGTTTTAATTAATTGATATATCTGTTTTTGTAAATTCTGTTCAGTCAGTATATAATTCATGAAAATTATTATTATTGGCAGAAAAATTAATTTATTTGGATAATATGTATTTCCGTGAGTTTTTACATGTTATGTGAATTTTTGGTAATTTTTGGGCGTCTGTTTATATTTTTAATTATTATAATGGCTTATTTGAGGAATCTGTATATTAACTGTTAAAAATACTTTTTGAGTCCGAAAATTATAAATAAAAATTGTACCATGTCAGTAGAGCTATTAGGGTTATATGATAATTTTTGTGTGATTTTACTGCTCGAATTTGTTAGTTTCATAATTATTATGGTGTTTTTGTGATGAAATTGAGGACACACTATTAAATTGTTTGAGGGCTTGTAAATCAGATATAATTTATAATTTAATATATTCTGGGTTGTTAATTTTCAGTAGTATACAGTATGCATCATTTGGGTAACCACATGTTTAGGTTTGATTTATGGAATAAAATGATTTAATTGTTATTACTCTTTTAATGAATTATGATTTAGAGTTAATTGGTGATGTATTTGTGATTGAGTGTGGTTGCTGTAAAAACCAGTATATTGTCATTGTTGATGTTTGGGAATGTTCAAGTGTTATTGTGAGAGTTATTTGTTGAATATTTTATAAGTGATTTATTTTGAGGAATTATGAAGAACTTGTTTGATGAATTGTGGGTATAAGGCCGGGTGGCATCCCTTTTTGACGAATATTTTTGATGAATGATACTTAGTTTGTATGCATGATTGTATTTTGAGATAAGAATATCCGGTGGGATAGATGTAGTCCCCGGTTAAGAACATGCCAACCACCTGGTTTGCGAACTAGGGGTACACCTGGGTTAATTGTTGTCGTCCGAGAGGTCAGGGGGTTCTGCGTGTTCTACCCTGCATCGGGAGTTTGGCCATTCTTAGACACAGGCGTGGGGAACGTAAGCCCATGGGCGACCCGGAGATGCGATCGACAAACCTTAGGAAGTGATTTGCGAATCACCTGGCGTTCGGTTTCGACTCAATAACTTGTTGTATTTTTGATTTATTATTAGTATTTATTTATATTGGAATTATGTCACTCACTATATTATGTTTACTTATTGTTAATGATCTCTCGATTTATTTATGAGCTTTATGATTTCTATGTGCATGATATGATGTAATGAATTGCATGTTAATCCTTTCTTAATAATCTACCTCTCGAATAGTGCTTTGATTGCTATTGTTACGGGAGAACCTGCTAGTTACTCCCCACTGACCGTGGAAATATGTATTATAATCTTGCGAGATGGAAATGATTGCTAGGCTTGTGACTGCTCGGGCTAGCGAGTGTGAGAGTTGGTTGTGAGAAGAAGCTTTTAGTTTTGTTTTTGGTGGATGAACTTTATATAGGTCATAGGGAGACTTATTTTTGGATTGCCTTCAAGGATATTAGTGTTATTTAAGTTTATTTTTGGGAGACTTGCATGTCTCATGGTATTTTGGATTTGTTAGTATGATATAATTGGGATACTTCTTTTATGTTGGAACCATGATGTTACTTGGAGATTTATTCCCTTTTTAAGCTATGAATTTTGAGTTATTATCTTTATTTATTGTTTTAGAGTAGCATACCGTCCCGACGTTATTTCCGCTAACGTCATTTTAGTATTTCTTGAATTAATAAGGTTTAGTATCCTAGTAGTAGAAGGACGGGGTGTTACACCTTTGGATCCAAAAAATGGCAAAAATCCTTGATAATTGAGGCTTAATGATCATTAAAATATAGCAGTTGACTTAAGTTTATAAATGAGCAGTAGTAGCACGTCTAGCTTTCGTATACAAGCTACGTGCACTAATACTTTTATAATGCAAATGAAATTCATTAGCATCTTCCTGAAATTTTATACTCGTATAATTGTTAAATTTTAATTTAGGGCCGTTTCCAGCTATGTTTACTGCAGGATTGGTAAAAATAATAACGAGTTGACCTTAAAAGTTATAGTACTGGAATTCTGGAAAGACATTATAAATAGAGAAGATGTGTATGGAAAGCCAACAGTGAGTCTTCAATATTTCATTTGTCAAAGTAATAAGATTTTTATTTTTTGAGAGGTGATATTTGTAGTAGTTGATTATCATTTATCAGAATGGTGTGCCTCAAAAATCTGAAGCTATTAGTTTGTGTGATACTGCTCATTTTCATGGTATCAGGTAACGATACTTTATACCTTCTTTTAATATAGCAGTATTATTGTTGATGTTTTAAGATTGGTAAGGAGAAAAATCCTACATGACCTGAACCTCACACAAGTTATTCCGACACAACTACCCAGGCAAGATCCTGTGGGAGTTGCGGGATAGTAAGGGAATTTCACCCTTAAAGTGCCTATAGCGAGGTTTGATTACACAACCTTACTACTAGACTAAGTACTATTTGGTAGTATAGCAGTATATATTACTCCCTCCGTCCCATAATATAGTGCTCACTTCTCATTTTTTACGGGAATTAAGGAAAATTAAAAGAGTAGTAGGGTTTCCAAAAAGCTATATTTAAGGAAGTGCTTTTTTGGCACTTTTGTCTTGAAACTAGTTCTTATTTTCTTTTTCCTTTAAAATAAAATCAAAAAGCAATAAATGTTTCTTGAAATGGTGTAAAACAATAAATAAGGGCACATAATTTGCAAGAAAAGTAGGGTTATTTTGGAAAGTTTATGTAAAAATGAAAAAAAACTTAGTTCAAATAGAATTATAAAAATGATAACATGCATAATATTTTGGGACACCCAAAAAGGAATGTAAGCACTATATTATGGGACGGAGGGAGTATAGGTTAGAGACTACTTTCAGTATGCATTAAATAATATACTTTTTTTTTGGATGATAAAGGATAACGGATCAATTTGTGAGTTTATCAAATGCGTAATGTATCTATATTTAAGCTTCAAGTGATGCTTAAATTCTAGGACCATGTATATTATTTTCCTATATTAAATATTTGTACCTTGTAATTTTGCAGATTTAGCATCAGGGCAGTGGTGCACCGTGAAAGGTTATGAATGCAATGCTAGTACATATCCATGTTGCCCTGGAACAGTATGTAGCGGGGTAATTTCTGGTTTGTGTTGTGCTCCTGTATGGTGGGGACATGACTGCTCCCACTAACCAATGACACAAGTGCATCAGTGTGTGTGGTTGAATGAAGGTGTTGTATTGATTTCTATATTTGTATGTTTTAGTTGGAAGAAGGCATGTCGCCAAATAATAGTTTTTGTAGTATCGAAATTATTTTCTCTGTTACGCCTTCTTACGGTTGATAGGTGGTCATTCGTCTGACCATCACATGATTGTTTTTGTTACTCATATGGATTATGTATTACGTTGAAAGGCGGCATGTCGCCAAATAATTGTTTTTGTAATGCCGCTATTATTTTCTCTGTTACGCCTTCTTATGGTCTGGCCATCACATTACGGATCGGAGTGTGTATTTTTAATGTATGTCTTATATATATTTCATGAAATAATTGAATATATATTAAGAAGATTGGGATGAAAGTTGATTATGTTTGTACTATATATATTTCAAAATTTCTGATTTATTTGATGTTGTTTTCATCATTAACAACAACATTAATAAATCTTAATGACAAAAATACCGATATGAATAATACTTTTGTAAAAGCACCTAACCTTATTAAAGAACCACAATTTTCAAAACGAAGTTACTGAAAAAAGATGTTTGGTCCCTCCACTTGAGAGCCACATTTGTGAGCATTTTAGCTGTAACCCAATTGTTATTTAGTGTAATTTCAGCAGCATTCTTTGGCTCTGTTTGGCAATACTAGCTGAAAATAAACTGAAACTGATAAGTTAACTGAAACTGATAAGATAAAGTGGAACCGATAAGGTCTTTGGGCCCGATAAGGTGATGATTACTTTAACTTGTTTGGCAAAGTTAGTTGATTAAGTTGATAAATTATTTTGGCAAAATTAGTTGTTGTCAAAATTTTGGAAAGATTTTCCAAAATTTCAGTCACCTGATTTTGAAAAGGTAAAAATTTTAACTTATCATATAAGTCATTTTAACCACCTGAAATTTTATTTTAGGTGCTCCCCAAACACCACTAATCATTTTAGCACCTAAAATATGTTAGCACCTTATCATTTAAGGTAGCTAAAATGATTCCCCAAAAAGAGCCTTTGACTTCCCTACTTTTAGGGGTGCACAAATTAAATATGGACGGGGACCGGAACTAGACAAGAATTCCTGTTCGGTCCATAAAAAACACCGATTTTGGATTTTCAGGCATGCCTAGGTCAGACTCGAAATTTTTCGGTTTGTAATGTTGGAATGGAATTTATGTTTTCTTAATAAACAATAAAGTTTAAGGATTAAAAAGTTAGAAAACTTAATCTTCATTCACAAAACTTAAACTTAAATTTAAATGTATCTAAGTTATATTCCGATCCGGTTTCAGTCCATGAAATTTTTAGATTCTGGTCCCGGTCCATTCTGGTTCGGTTTTGAACCGATGCACAACCCTACCTACTTTCAGATGAGCAGATTTCATCTCTTCTAACGAGTTTGTCCTGATTAAATTTGGTCTAGTTGCTACCTTTATGCCCTCTATTAATAACATTGCATTAGGTTCCCATCAGAAAAACCCTTACATGAGTTCATGAATACATCTTGATGTAATTTTTTTTAACCAATATATAGTCCACTATAGCTAAATAGTAGCCAAATATTTCTTGCGAGACAATTTTCCAAAAGGATTATGTTTTCAGGAAACAATCACAATTTCACTATTCTAATGTGAATGATAGATGTTAAAATCAAAATCTTCTCTCATTTGTGTGTACGAGCTGAGTTTATTTTAGTGGTTGACAATATTTGATGGATAAATAAAGTGCTAAATAAGTGATACAAATTTATAATTTAGGAAATAAATAGGAGAGTGAGATTTTTGAGAAGATGACATATATATCTCATTCGAGGATGACTACTTTAAGATAGTATCTATCAATGCATAGATTTGTTGCAGGCATCACTCAGGGAAACTACTTTAAGATAGTATCTATCAATGCACATATGAGTTGAGTTGTCCCACATTGGATAAAGAGGAGAGAAAGTACCACATTATAAGCTAAACGAGTTACTCCTACTACTGCCAATTTGTTTTAGTATGGAACCTTGTATGTGGACCAACTCTCCTTCTCCTTATTAGGTTGCTCGGGATATTTTGTTAAAGTATATATGTCCTACATGCATATGTTCCCCCGTTCCCTTTGGTTTCCCCTTCAATTTGTTCTTGCATAACATACATTGCATGAAGGGCAAACGCAATTTGGCAAATATTAATTCTTGAATTCTATTATTTTAAAAAACAAAATTTGGGATTTAAGGATCCTTTATGTTGGATGAATCTACTCAATTTTTATCAACTCAAGGCAAGATTTGGAATTGAATTTCAAAGAGTAAGGTTGTTAACAGTTGGGGGGTTTTAGAAATTCGAGCTTCAATTTTACCTGTTCATTGGTACCATGTTAAATTATATCGAGTTTTTGCCTAGCCTTTGAGAACCATAATTAAGCATGTGAAGAGAAAATTATATGGTACCAAACTAGGGTGTTAGATACGAAATTTGTATGTAATGGTGAGATGTTGCTAGTTTCTCTTCACATGTATTCCTTAAAAAGTTTGTCAAGCTTATAAATTGCAATTAATATGAAACAAAAGAGTACAATATAAGTTTATTGGCACGTATGCAATGTAAACATAAGAAGGAACATTGAACTGATTTGCAACACCAAATGCATATGCCCTAAAGCTTATGTGACCAATGTAACTAACTCGACCCATGGAGTAGGTTATGCTTCTCGAGTTAAACCTCCATCAAAACTAATTAAATATTATATCTACTCATCTGTGCAATAGATCATGTTGACCCATTCACGAAGTATATCTTTTGTGCCATATTTCTTTTAAACAAATTCTTTTTGGTGGAACTATTTTTTTAAATATTTATCTTCTCATTTATGTTCTATATTTTGCTATCCATGTTTGACATTAGTTATATACAAATACTAAAGATCTACTATTATTGTAGAAGTAATAGTTTAAATTAAATGAAAGACTTAATAAAATATTGGGTCATTAAATATTTGTACGAAAATCAATGAAGATTAAAGTAGAATAGTTGATGAGATTTAGATGAGGATTAGCACGTCTAGCTTGCGTATAGAAATTTCATAATGCAAATTAAATTCAATGCCATCTTTTTCTTCTCTTGTTCTTCTTCATTTTATATTTATTTTTTTTAATTTCTAATTTGCGCAGTTTCCAGTTATGTATTATTGTAGGATAGGTAAAAACTATAGTGAGTTGACCTTACATGTTCCAATACTGGAAATACATTATAAATAGTGAACTAGCTGTGAAAGAAAAGCCAATCAAACAATTTGCTTAAGTATCATTTGAACAAAAAGCTAATATAAGTATAAGCAGTTCGTTTTCAGATCAGACCAATGGCTTACCTCAATAATCTGAAGCTATTATTTTGTATGTTACTGCTAATTCTCATGGTATCAGGTAATGATATCTTATCCCTCCCTAGTAAACTTTCGGCTTGTACATTTTGTGCCCATGCATGACATTAGAAATTTAAATTAATTTTAGTAGTATTATAGCTTACAGGTGGAAAAAACTTGGTTTACCTCAGTTGGTAGCTTACCCACTACTAATATTTCCTACGTTCTTTTGTAATTCCGATGTTGTTTGAGTTTTGATTCATAAATTAACTCAAACCATGAAGTTTCTAAAATATATATGTAGAATTTGTTAAATTTTAAATTTTTACAACATTTATTTTATACTATATTAGTATACTAGTTTTTTGACCCGTGCAAACTGCACGGGAAGTTTTTGGCTTTATAAATTGAAGTTTAGGAGTTTCTCCTAAAAATCATGGTGGTGAATATTGACTTGTGATTTAAAATTTTATAATCATGTATTGAGATTATTGTAAAACTGACTTATGACCTGTGTATTCAGTGCCTGATGTAGTTAACGTCATGGCGGATCACGTGGCCCACCCTTTTTTAAAAAAAAAGTTGATTGAAATAGTCTTAATTATGTCAATTGCTTCCCTTAGCGGCTCAAATAACATCACAATTCGCACCACCACTGACACTCAACCATACACCCACTTTCGCTTCCTCTTCTTGTTGTTCAGCTCACCTTCTCTCCCTTGCCATCTTGCACCACCGCTGCACCATATTTCGCTACCAACTGGCCACTGTCCACTTAGCCATGATTTTAATTTTCTCAATATGTATAAGCTTTAATACTAATTAGGGTACACTTAATTATATCTAATGGTTGATTTTAGTGTTTGGTGATATCTTGTGCAAAGTCATATATATTGTTTAGATCACAATCTATATTATACTACTAAACGTTACACCAAGAAAACCACACAAAATCAACTCCCCAAAAAATCTTTTTTTTTCACTTCTCTCTTCTATATTGTGGCAAGAAGATATATGACTTGGGGCTTCCTTCTTACTTTTAAAATGCTTTTTTGTATTTGCTCTATCCATTGCTTCACTAAGAGGCTCGAAAAAAATCACAATTCGCATCATTAATGGCGCTTAATCATGCAACCACTTCCGCTCCAAACTTTTTGCGGTCTCGCTCACCCTCTTTCTCTCTTATATTGCATTGCACCACCGCTACACTGCACCAGCTCATCCACTGGCCACCACCCACCAGATCACATGGGAATTCTAACAGATGTGTTTTATAGTCTTATTCTCGTCATGTTATTTTCGTTAATACTCCCTTTGTCTAGAGCAATCCTAGTAATTCTCATTTTATCTTGTCTCATAATACTAATTACACTTTTATGGTGGGAATAACTTGTCTATTTAAAGTAACTTTTGACTTTTCATCGTACGTTTGGTCATCTTGCATTATGTGATTTTTCATTTTGTATTCATTATGTTCTCCAGTCATAGATTTCAATTTTTTTATCATTTCTTTTTGTTAGAAAGCACCAAATATGTTAATTATTTCACCCATTGTGGAAAGTTTGTGAATCTTATACCAAGGTCATATGCTATGATCATAAAACTCATGTATAATATCTCTTTTTTTAAAATGAGATTCAATGTAGAAAATTACTTGAGTAATTATGGCTGCACCTACATTACCATTGGCTCCAATCATGCGAAAAACCATGCTCATGGTTCTATAGAATTGATGATTTAGAAGTTAACCACGCCCATGGTTTTAGACCCATGCAATAAAGCTGCAAGGGAATTTTTCGTTTTATAAATTTAAGATATTATGATATTTGCCCAAAAATTATGGTGAAAAAAATATGTAACTTGTGAATCTATGGAAGTGATAATTTAAACGTTAAGAATAAAAAATAAAAAAAACTATATATATATATATATATATAAGTATATATATATATATATATAAAGTATATATATATATATATATATATAAGTATATATATATATATATATATAAGTATATATATATATATATAAGTATATATATATATATATATAAGTATATATATATATAAGTATATATATATATATATATATATATATATATATATATAAGTATGAAAATGTAAATTTAATCTATAAAATTAACATATTACTCCCTTCGTTGCTTTTCTTGATATTATTCACAATTTTAGAGAGTCTTCAAAATGCTTCTCAAGATATAAGATAAAGTATAGTCATGTGGGATCTTGTTTGACTCTTGTCAATGAGTTCTCTATTAAAATTCAACTGTTATAATCTTTAACTAATACAATGAAAGATATTCCAAATTATGGGACATGTCTTTCAAAATTGATATGGTGACTTAAAGAAACCTATTTAACTAGTCAAATGAACTATATGGCACTTAATTCGTTTTTAAAAATGATTTTATCCTTTATTTTTCGTGAATTTCTTTTCCCACTTGCTCAGTTTTGTCTCACCTTCTGCTTGGTTCGCACTTACCCCCCTCCCCTGCTCCCCTTCTCTTGTATGTTCTCTCTCTCATTGATATCTTACTGTCCAAGTGCCAAATTCTCCCTCTTCTTCCCTATAATTCTAGTTTTTGGACCCGTGCAGAATGTACGGGAACTTTTTAGTAAATATTTTTTGTTTTAATTATTAAACAAATCATATATCTATAATATAGAAGTTACAAAGTTGCAATGCATAAAAATATATCACCAACTCATTAATAGATTTAATAGTTATCTTAGTTGGAAAAAAGTAATTACGTTGAATCTTATCTAATCAAATGATTACCTTAACATAAATACATAAGATTAAAACAAACAATGGCATAAAAGAAATCTACATATAAACAAAGTAGGTAACTATATATTATGAGTACTTATTAAAACATTTTGAAACACTTCATCGTATACCACGTTATTGGTAAAAAAATTCCTTATATGTAATCATCAGAAACTACAAAGAACATGATTATATTGCTTAATTAATATATTTCAACAATGAACTTGAAATTATTAGTGTGGCATCATATTATAAGTCATACTTGAACCATGCGCCATAAAGCTTGTATATTATTAACAATTCTACCTTAAGTTACTTTGGTGATAGTATGAACCCTCCAACATCAGTTTTATAGGAGGTGCGTAAAAGTTTATAAATGTAAATTATGCATTTATTTATCCTAGTTATTAGGAAATAGTTTATGAAATTACGATTTATTAGAGATGGCAAAATTTCTCCCAAATATTATGCAATCCGTTTGAAATTTCCGGATTTGTACTGCTAATTTTGTGGGTCAAGTATCAAATGTCTATGGGCAATTAATTACTTGCATTAAGGGATTTATATTTCCTTCCTAAAATGAAGATTCTAATTGGATTTACTTACAAATCAGTTGCTTAAAATTAGACAATTATCCCAAAATCTCGGCTAATTGATTTGGATTCATCTTTTCTAAAATCTCGGCTGCTTTTCTCACTGCACATAATTGTTTTGACACGTGGCAATTGTTCAGTTGCTTCTGTGCATTGTCGTTCATTCTCAGGCCTTCTTTCACAGCTGATCGCCACGTAGGACGATTTTTTCTTGCTTTAATATTATACTAGCTTTTAACCCGTGCAAAAATGCGCAGGATGTTTTATATAGATATGATTTGAACCCGTGCATAATGCATGGGAATTATTTTGTTTATTAATTAGTTGTTTTTGTTCCAAATTTATTGAATAAAATTATTAGAATTCATGCATCTAAGGTTGAAAGAATATAAAATGTAAAATTTCATGATATATAAAATCTTTTATTACAACATTTTAAACTTTAAAAATCTTATAATCGTGATATCTACGTCTATACATACATAAATGAAACAAAAAACACACTGAAATGTGCGGGAATATTTTATTTTATAAATTTATGATTTTAGAATGTTTCTCCTAAAATCATGGTCTGAATATTAGCTCATGATTTAATGTTTTTATAACCATATCATGTAATAAAAATATATTTTAAAATCGGCTTATGACCCGTGCATTCAATGACAGATGTAGCTAATGTCATGATAAGATGCACGGGACGTTTTTTGTTGATTAGCTATACTAAAGAGTATTGATTGACTATTTTATTTATACAAATTCTTTAGTGAGACATATATACAATGAATTATTGTGACATTTAACTTTTTGCCTTAATTACGTCAATTTTATTAATCTAAAAGTGACCCACTTAAGATTTAAAGTTACACTTTGCTTAACAGTTACACTTTTTAACTTGTAAAATGACCCATTTTGACTTAAAAGTGAATTGGTTTGATAATAATTTTATTATTCATCCAGAGCACTCAATACTTGTTGTTTCATTTAAGAGTGGCAAAGAACATGCATAATTAGCACAACAAATTGTATATATGATATATTTTATTATATCTCTCATAAATCTTTGTATATTGCTTCACTATTACTTCCACTATTGGTAAAAAAATTATCTATAATTTTATATTTCAAGTTCACCATATTAAATTATTAAATAAGATATATTATTGCTAATGGTTCAATAATGATTATAAGTTCACTAACTATACACAGTATTTCTTAGCCTAATCTGGAACCTCTTTATAAAGTATATAGAATCATTTCGTCCTTGATTCTCGGAAATTAAAGATCGTGTCACACGCATACTTTAAATGTGATCACATACATAAAGTATATTAAAAATCGTCCAATAGTACAAACTTCATAAAAGATTCAAGATTTATGACAATAAGTTATAACAATACACTATTGTTGTTAATTTGTTGTTTTTCCACAAACAGTACATTATAAAGTGACCCCATTATCTAAAAACACCCCCTTTAAGTTACAAAATGACCCTACTAATTTATAAAGAGACCCATTAATTTACAATGTGGCACGTTTTTATCATTGGCTACTTGATACATAGTATAGTCGATTATATAGGCAATATATATACTATACCAGACGTGTAAATCGCATAAAATCATTGCACATATATTACATTAAAGGAAACTATTTAATTATAATTTAATTATAATCCCGATAAATTAGGAAATTTTATGGAAAACACCTTATTTGTTTGAGATTGTGTAAAATATACATTACACTTCCTCCTTTCTTTTTAATTGCAATTTTTTCCTCTTTGAAAAGTTTCACATTAATTGCAACATTTCCATTACAGAAAATTTTACACACTCTATAGTCCATATTACGATCTTACCTTTACTAACTACAATAACATTAAAAAATAAGAACGGACCCTTGGTAGTAGGTTGCACATACTTGGGTGATGGTGAGGCTGCAATGTCTATCATGTCCAAATAATTTTTTGAATAACATATGCTAAATTTTAGTTGTGTATGCCATTACATGGTGTATAAATTATGTCTTAAACCAATTGATGTCAAAAAAAATCAAAAAAGGAAAAGCAAGATAGCATACTACAGAAAGGTTGCATCCATATTCCACTTATGTATGATACCTAACGCATGAACCTCTACACATGTCATTAACAAAACTTTCCAATATACATAAGGTTGTTAACGATCCACTTCTGTTTCAAAATCATGTAAGTAAGGCAAATAAAACTTATTTCCGGAATTGATGCTTATAACCAAACGCTAATTGAACCTTGTTTATACACGTGGCAGTAGATTGTGAAGGATTTGTTAGCATAAGACATGTGGGCAGATTCTTTTAGTGAATGACACATAGAATAGATGAACCTTGTTTTATATATATATATATATATAGATATAGATATTATTTTAGCAAATTTAGTATATCAACTTTTTGTAATTTACAATATGAACTAAGTTGATATGCTAAAATAAATGTTGTAACTTTAACATGATAACTTTTTGTAATTGTTAGTAACTAAAAAAAATATGCAAATGGAGAAAGTTATATACAATTATTAAAAAAAATGGTGAAAGTTATATATTGGCAAACATAAAAATTAATACGTTATAATTAAAAAAATAAAAGTTATGTCGGTATCAAAACTCATCATCAACAAAAAAAAAAAAATCTATCTGGGTTGGTAGTCTACCTAATTGGTGGGTTACTTATCTCCAAGCTAGTATATGTATTAAATTGAAAAGGTATATGGAGTAAATACATTTTTTATGGATAATTCTTAATTACATTGAAAAATGAAAAATCATGTACCGACGGGTATAAATGTTCAGTTGTTCACATATACTTTTTCCTTTTTTTTTTAATCTACACATTTTATACTTTGATATTCACATATTTTACTATGATATTCGTTTGTGATTTATATATAAAGATAAATATAGTTATAAAGGACCTTATCAGATCTATCTTGACATATATTTTTCAAATATCACCTTTATAATTTTTACTTGTTTGTAAATTAAGATATGAATGGTCAATATTTTACGTTGAGAAAAATAAAAGTCAAATGGTATAAATTCAAAAGAAATTTATAATTATGCAGATTTGGCATTAGGGCAGTGGTGTACCGTGAAAGGTTACAGCTGCGATGCAAATACCTACCCGTGTTGCGAAGGACTAATTTGTTACGGTGGTATGAGTATCTGTTGTCATCCTTTGTGGTTTGGGCCTTTGGACTGCTTCAAATGACACAAGTTTGTTGGATGGAGGGAGTTGTATCTCTATTATATAAGTCAAGGGGGAGCAATGGTGTCCCCCTATTAATTTACATATTCACCCCTCCACAACATAAATATTACAATCCAACTACATCCTCCAGCAGTAAATTAAAAACCATTACACGCATAAACTTGCCAAAAAAAATTTCAATCAAATCTCTATTAATCCCAATCAACTCATATCATCAATCGCATAAAGTTGCCAATAAAAAAGATTCAATCAAATTAAATATACATCCAATCAACTAAAAAAATTCATAATCAAGAACTTACCAAAAATTAATACTGCAGACAATAAAAAAACATGGCATTCTCATTACATACAGAGACAACTCATATTCGAACTCAAATAAGTTTTTCCATAATACATAATTAATTACAATCACAAATTCCAAAAAAAATTCAGTTTTCTTCATTACTTGGATATGCAATTTTATCACTTATACTTATTAAAATGTTTTTAAATACTATTTATAAGTATTTAAATATTTCTTACTCACCAAATGGAGGTGAACTTAGATATATATTTTCATAATTTCATTTTTAATTTCTTTTATTACCGAGTAATAATTATGCACAAAATGTCACTGCACGCAAAGGGTGCATAAAAAGCTATACTTGTATGTTGTATCGCTTTGTTGTTTATCTTGCCGGACTAACGCTGTTACAAAGGAAAGATTTTGTTGTTGGAATAAGTTATGTTGCCAACAAATATGTTATTTTGTACCCATATAAAGTAGTATTCAGTTTGTACCCGTAAAAAAATATTATTTTATAGCGCGGATGTTGTTTTTTCATGTGTGCCTTCTTATGATTATATTGATATCTCAAACTAGTACATGTTTTTTTAAAAAAAATTGGTAAGAAGAAATCCTCTGGACTGCCCTTGTACAGGGCCCCCACCCAGATGCCCATTACAAGCTATACACCCCCCAACCCCCCTTTCCCCTTAAAACCCAAGCATATGCTGGGGGTAGGAATTGAACCATAGACTATGCTAGGGAAGATGGGAAAACTCACCACTTGAGCCAACCCCAATTCATTCTCAAATTAGCACATTGTCAGGCTTTTTACTTATATTGATGGGGCACCAAATAACAAAAAAAAAGTTCATAATATTACAGTTCTAATACTCCCTCCATCTTTTACTTAAATACAATTTTGACCTCCGCACTCCAAAAACACGCAAATTCAACCATTTTCCTAATCAAAAAATGATATATGTAGCCTAAAAAGTTAAAAATGGAAATATTAAGCGATAAATAAGCATTAATCATATCGATTGATGTGTACAATTGTGTCATTAATTCCTCAAATAATACTATTTCAGGATATGTATACGTATATAATGCTTATATATAACACTAAGGGCAACATATATCATTTTCCTAATCATCTATTAACAAAATTAATTAGAAGATAATATACATTAATTAAGGCAAACTATAATTGCTGCCTTGGCTAAAGACAAAAAGATTGTTGTTAGTAATGTATTTAACCATTATAATGATAATCTATTACTGTAGGTGTGACTCTATTGCCTACATAGGATGAGCGCGTATTTAACTACCTCGTTGCAAAGGTCTTGTTTTGAAATATATGTTTTGAAATAACGAAGTCGCCAACAAGTCTTTAAAGGAAGACTCATATACCTAATTTGATATTGGGAAATTATATGAACAACTTAGAGACTTATCCAATGTAGCTTTTCCGTCATGACTTCATGAATGGTCAACGAACCAAAGATTGAGTTCGGTGGTGAGGGTACGAATATGATCAAAAATCAAATTCACCCATTGATGGCATCTATTTTATAACGTTTCACGTCAAGATTTATGCAATTAAAGACCAAGCAATATGTTAATGCAATGTAAATTAATCAATGTCAGTTCATTAAACAAGCAAAAGACTAATTTCTGGTGACGTGCTATTATGCAATCAAATTACGGGGAACATAATTCAAATTGTCCAAATTATCTGAATTTAGCATTGCAACATTTAGTTAGGTCTTTGATTAACAATAATAAATATGTTAGGTGATAAAAACATTAGATCATACAAACATGCATATGAATATGAATATGATGTATTGAAAACAAATATAAATAGAAGATATTTAGAGATATGTACATGAGAGCGTTAATGCATTTAACGATCTACATCATGACAAATATATTGTTAGTAAAACAAGAGATTAATTGGAATTGACCCTCGAAAATTATACCTTTGTCGCAGGAGGAGCAATCTTAAACCTTGAACTATGAAATTCATATATTTGAATGTGAATTGTTAAGTGTTGAAGTCGTAGGAAAAGAGTATAAAAGTCGTAGGAAAAAAATGTTCGTCGAAACATAAGTATTTATAGGAGATAGAAAGCCCGAAAACCATGTGGAGATAAGAACAGAGCTTGCACTAAGCGCAAATGCAATGTGTGGCATGCATGGGCAATGGACCTGGCGTATGAGCCAAGCACTTAGCGCATCAGGCTTGCGCTTGCCGCATCGTAGATTTGGACCAGCTTTAGCTCATTTTAAGATTATTTTTTATCTTTGATGAAATCTTATCTTTCAAAATCCGAAAATCAACTATCTTTAGGAATAATAAATATTCGAAATATCCTTAGAAAAATAATTATCGAGAATAATAATTATTAAAATATTAAAAGTATAATTAATTATCGAGAATAATTAATTGAGCCTTTTAATCGGGCTTGTATTTATAAATAGACTTTATAATTATCAAGAATAATTAACTAATTCACGTTCACTATTATTAGGGTGATTCGAGTCGGGGTGATTGTTCTAGAGAAAAACTCAAGCTTTATGACTCGAACTTATCATGAACTAAACTCTAGCTCAATTGCCTTGCATAATGCATGAATCAATATGATCAATCCCGAGTTCTGTTAAGTTCTAAAACCACAAAAGCGATGCTAAATGCAACTATAAACAAAAGGTTTGATATATAATGATGTATGCAGCCTTTAGTTAGGGTTGCATATAAGCATTAAATACCTTTCGTATAATAGTATTAAGTTAGGAATTATATGATGTAATCAAACGTCAACCGATGTAAATAATGCTTATTTATTGGTTAAATATTTTCTTTTTTAACTTTTTATAAGCAGTCCCAAGAGCTACCTATATCATTTCTCTTTTTTTTTTTTATAAAAAAAAAAAGGAAAACAAAGTTCCATTAATCTTAGTGGTACTGCTTATTGTCATGGTATCAGGTAATTAATTATCCCTTCCTTATCTTCACATCATTTGCATAGTGTTTACTCTTCACATCTTATACTTTAATTGTCTTTGGTGATTTATATTTTAGGAAAAACATAATCTGATAAATTTGAGTGTCCTTAGAATTAGAGCACACTAGTATGAAAGGCCCAACAACCTAGACTCTAATGCCATCATAAATTTGATAGAACTGAAACATGGGTTTGGGCATCCCAATACGAGGAGGAGAGTTCGGTCACATACAAACTCAAAGGATGTTCCATATTAAAACCAATTGACAATAGTAGGAGTAGCTCCTCTAGGTTATATTATGGTACTTTCTCTCCTCTTTCTCCAATGTGGGACAACTCACATGTGCACAACATATACGGGGTTCAACATAATCTTATTGGATCTTGCTAAATTCGCCTCAATGTATATTTTTATAATATCAGCTCTTTATAATATTTACATATTGATAATTGAAGATATCAATGTTTGAAATCATATATCGGCAAACGTCAACTATTTCTAAACGGAGGAAGTATATAATAGAGTTGTATATATGCAGGTGTGGAAATGGCAAGGATGGGTGGAGTGGCGGAACTATATATTATTGTTGCGAGGGAATTTGTAACATTGTAGGTACACAAGAGAGAAATGACTTTTATTAGTATTAGGCCTGTAATATATATATACTAGCTTTTTATGCACGCAATGCGTGCGACGATATTTTGTGTGCAAGTGTTACTCAGTAGTAAAACAAACTAAAAACGAAAGTTCGTATCTAATTTCACCTCCATTTGGTGAATAAGAAAAATTAAAATACTTACAAATAGTATTTAAAAACACTTCATGATTTTATGTAATATTGTTGTTTAACTTATAACTAACTAAGTAATTGATTATTGTTAGTTGTTTGTTAATAGTAAAAAAAAATTGATTGTAGCCCAAAGCCACCTTTATCCCAGTAACAAACCCACATAATTTTTTCCACCTACTCATATGACTATCAATCCCACCTACCCCATATAACTATCCACCCCACATACCCATATGATAAATCTCACGTATTTTTTCATCTAATCCTCCATATTTTAATCTTCCCACCTACAACCTTACATCTCCCCTTCCCTAAAAAAATAAGAACGACTCATCTCCTTATTCTCACTATCTTTCATATTCACTTAAAAAGATTGAGATTTAATCAGATCTCATGGTTATTTTCACAGCAAACACCATATTAATAAGCTCATCCCGGTGTCAAAATTAACCTCATCAATGCTCCATTGATTTTTGGGTAATTTTGGTCTTTGTTCTTGTGGGTCTTTTTGGGTTTTCATTTCGATCTGGGTGGTAATGTTAAAGAACGTTCGTCGGAATGGGGTTAAATTTGGGGTTCATTTGGTTGACGAATTAAATTAAGGGCCTCAAATTTGAAGGTAATTCTTTACGTTTTATGTTCCTGATTTCGTCCCAAAATATTCAATTGTCAACTATATTTCTCAAAGATTTGGTTACATTATGTTTGAACTTTTATTTGTGAAGATGTTTTTTTCAAAAAATTCGTGGCTGAAGTTCATAATTTGGAATTTGTAAAAATCCAGTTACAATCCTAGTCGGTTCTTGAATCATCCCCTTATCCTTTTTCTTTCCCTTTGTTTTTCTACTACTTTGGCAAATTTTGTATGCAAAGTAATTAAATTAAACTTAAGCATAATTTATTGCGTAAAAGACCTTTTGCTTCTGGGTTTTTATTTATTCATAAGAAATATCAATTTTGTACAAATGGTTTATAAGATTACATTTATATTTCGAAATCTTACTATCGAAAAGTTATTTTTATACACTTCTTTTTAATTATGAAAACTATTTTTTCAAAATCTAGATCCGGTTTTTTTATATTTCATTTCACGTACTACTAAAAGAAAATCAATTGTTTTCATTGGTTTTTAATTTCACTATTTGTTTTGGCAAATTAATGTAATTTCTTTTTTAGTTTGATTTTGTGTCATTGTTATTGTATTCGAAATTGATTTATATTTTATAATGCCTTTTTTTGTTACAAACATGTACTGATTTTTTAATAATTATTTCGAAATTTATACCATACAATACAAACTTAAATTATTCAAGTATCATTTTTATTGTATTTTTTTTTCTAAAACATGTAATTATCAATACTATAATTGAACATGCTATCGAACATAAGAGTTGCTATTTTTTTTTCAACTAATTTGAAATAACTTGCAAGATTAAAAGAATTATGCACCTTTTTTAGAAGTTTGCAAATCGCCCATGGACAAATGTTTGATCTTCCCGTTGAAATCGTATGTTTTTCTTAGTTTATAATTTGTATTGACGTTGTAGTGTATTGGTAATTTTCTGATTATGTAATTGTAAATGGTTCTTGAGAACGGAATATGTAATTACTAATGGGTTATAGTTTGTAATTGAATTTTTTTTTTTTGTAAAGTTTCCTCATTTGAGTGATTGATTGTTATAATTGTATTTTCGGTAGTTTTTTAAGCCCCAATTTGGTTGAAATTAGTTTTGTAATTTAGAAAGGGAAGGGGGGGTAAAATAGTATCTTCAAAAGGGGACACCATAGCTCCCCCCTTCCCTTATATATATATATAATGCCAAGTTTAACCAGTCTAGGTTAACACAATTCCAATCAGGTTAGTGATTTAGTGGCTTTTAGTTTTATGGATTGGAATGCTCCGCTCATTGAAGCTTCTTTCAATGATGTTGATGCCCACAATATCTTAGCCATCCCTCTTAGTTCGACTTTGGTGAAGGATGAACGAACATGGGCCCTCACAAAAAATGGAGAGTATTCGGTTAAAACCGCTTACATGTTGGGCAAGGGTGGGAACCTGGACCTCTTTCATCAGGCCTGGGTTCATATTTGGGGTGCGGAGACTAGCCCAAAGGCCCGCCAGTTTCTTTGGCGACTTTGCACTAATACTCTTCCAACCCGTGAGCTGCTTCACTACCGCCATTTCATTGATGAGGTGGTTTGTCCTTGGGGCTGTGGAGAGCTGGAGTCTGCGACACATACTATCTTTGGCTGTCCCCGAGTTGCCACCCTTTGGGAAACTTGTGGATGCAAAGCTATGTGTGCCAATGCCACGGATGCTCATATGTGTGATTTGTTGGTAAATTGGCAGCAAGTTGATCCCAAGGTTCTTAAGAGGGGCATGAACCTGGCATGGGTTATTTGGGGTAAACGAAATAAAAAGGTGTTTCAAGATCTCTCCACTCCTATCCACGTGCTTGTTAATCGTGTGCGAAGATATGCTGAAGATCATGACAAGTATTCTACTCACATCTATCCAAAGCTGCAGACTCCCCCCGTGGCAAATCCTCCTAAAACGTGGTGTCCTCCTCCTCCTGGGATCATTAAGATCAATTCTGATGCTTCTCTCTCCGATGAGGGTTGGGTGGAGCTTGGTGTTATTGCTCGAAACTCAGGTGGTGATGTGTTGTTTGCTGCAACTCGGCGTGTCAAAGCCTTTTGGGCTCCAGAGGTTGCCGAAGCTAAAGCCATTGCTCTTGGTGTGAAGTTGGGGAAAAGGTATGGGCTTGTGGACGTCATTATGGAATCAGATTGTCAAGTGGTTATAAACCGGCTCTCAAAGCATGCTCTTTTCCTTTCGGATTTGGATCTCGTGCTCCATGATATCTTATTTTGTAGTGCCTCTTTTAATTCTCTTTCTTGGTCTCATGTTAGGAGAGATGGTAACTGTGTTGCTCATTATTTAGCTAAACTCATTCCTTTTGGAATTGAGCAAGTGTGGGAGAACCACTATCCCATGGAAGTGGCTCCCTATATCCTTGTTGACAATTTGGTAATATGGTTTAATGCATGCTTTGTTTTTTCCCTCAAAAAAAAAAAAAAAAGGTTAACACAATTCAATTACTTTACAGTAACAATTTTGGTACGTGTGGTTCCTCAGTGTGGTATGGTCGTATGGGTGAGAATGCAGCCACTAGCTAATGAGATTCTGATGTAAGCAAAGCTATTATAAACGCTACAATGCTGCTTCCGATCTTCTGGAGTCCTGGCTGAATAATCGTGTTCTTCGAATACTAGTGTTGTTCTGTTGTGGCACACCTACAAAAATAAATAGAAATATCGTCGACTTTCTTGATCTTGTAGATTAGAGTTTTGAGCATTCTCAATCAAAGAATTTTGTACACTTAAACTTTTCCTTTTTTTTTGGGTACATTACAAGTGAATTATAATTCAAGAATTTGCGCAAAAGAAAAACTTTCTGCCAAACCGATTAACTCGAACACTAGCCTCATCAGCAGCATACCCTTCAAGGTGTCAATTGCTCTTCCAATCCTATCATTTAACCATTCATCAAAATCTCCATGACCAAATCATTCCAGGAGTCTATTGGCCCCGGCAAACACCAATGCAAGCAATCATATTGAACCTTAGCATTTTTATCCTTTGCAAAAGGATGCGACTGTCTGTATGGGCCGGGATGTCCATCGGGCCTCAATAGTGAAAGTCGAGTCGTGTCGAGAAGCTTCAATGAAATATTTTTCTCCTGCACAACTCCAACTGCCCTATCAAATTCCTGCAATTCTACCTCATAAAGTATCCTATCTATATCAGTTATGTTCACCTGACCATCTTTAAAAGGCACTCGTCTATTGCAAGTTCCCCCATTATGCCATTCTCCATTCTCAAAGTGATCTGGGGTGATTGTTCTAAATACAACTTGCGCTCTATGACTTGAACTCATCACGAAGTCAAAAACCAACTCGAGTGCCTTGCGATATGCATGATCAAACCCGAGTTCAGTCAAGTTCTTCCCGTGGCAGTAATGGCATCCCTGGACCATGTTATTCTCATAGTAGATTGCAGTTTTAAGAAACCATTTTCCACCAGCGATTATCACATAATCAAAGTCATTGTATTGGCTCGTCCATTTCTCGTCCAACTTGTCGAGATGAAGTCGGGTTTCGGCAGTTGAGAACCCATCATTGTCTTCAAAAATTTCGGCTTTGATGAGAAATGGGGACCAAATTACCGCGATTGTAAAATTGTAAGAAGGAAAAACCCATTTCCTAGACTTATATTGCTCATCATGATAAATCTCCTTTGCTTGCTCCACCTGCAAAACAAGTAATTCAATCCATTACCATTCCAAGGCTTCAGCTAGAAGTTGAAGACTACAATCTTTAAGCATATTGTTTTGAGTTTGTACTTAGTATACTCAGATTACTCACTGTCCCTAATGAAATAATTAAGACTGTACTATGAGTCTATGACAATACAACACTTTCTAAATTAAGTAATAGTTTAATCTTTCCCATATTACCTATATACCCTAAACAAATATTATATCAAAAGAAATATTGGTAGAGTGAAGATGCAAACTTTTAGATAGTGAAGGATTGTTGTCGCAATTTAACTTAAAAATGACCCCCAACCAAATGTGAACCATTAATTTTACTCTTTTAGAGACAGAGGAATCGCACTCGTATTATTCTCACCATTTTTCCTTAAGACTTCGTTCAAGGTACCTGGGCTAGAGATTTGGTCTTCTAAAGGAAAGTTTAACCTCAAATATGACTTTGCAACAAACACATGCTGGCACCGACAACTAATCCTACATATTTTTCAACAAGGCCTACCAAGAAGATAATGGTGCTCATGAATGTTTAAGGGAAAGTAGGACCCTGACTTGCATACTAAGAAAAAGACAGTAATTATAGCACTACAGATTTCTATGCTCCAATACCAACAGGTGAAATGCTAATCATAAAACAACAGAATGCATGAACTTAAAGTTTCTAAATACATATGAAATTTCCACACAATGCAAAACCATAGAAGTACCTGTGATAGGATACAAAGAAATGATTGCACATGATTGCGAGAAATGGAATCGCCGATGAATGCCCATGACTTGTTTCTCATAGAATCAAGAAACCTCTCCGGGTTGAACTTGGCCAACTTGCAATCCAAGGGATTCCACCTCCAATAGAGGTAATCGAAGTCCGGACGACCATTACTCATACAATTCTGAGGGTGCTCAATGAAAGGGCAGCTATTGTTATTGTAAACTGCGCCAGATGGATTTGGAACCCATTCACCTCTAAACAAATCACATTTTGGTTTTGCTTCATCTCGAAACAATTTGGTTGAATTGGATGAAAGAGAACCTAAATATAGGTAAAACACATTTTAAGCTTCCCCCTTAATGCTCATACAATATACTCATTCAATGAGTAAATATTCACATTTTTTAGCTTAAAATCAAATAGTACAAGAAATTTTCTTTAGCAATTTGCTTCATTTATAAACTGGAAATTTGCTTACTATTGATAACTTAATATCTAATAACTCCATTTATTACTTATGGCAAAAAAAAAAAAAAAAGCTTAACCATCAAGACAAATCAAAAACTGTGGATTTTTGAGTCATCTATGCCAGAGCCATCATTTCATAAATTGCACCCACCAGATAAAAAGAAAAAATAAAAGTCAAATATAGAGAAGCTAAAGAACTGCATACATCTGAAAAATTGTATTTAATTCATAAAACATTCATGCTAACCAAATTTAATTCAATTACTACTATATTCTTTGTTTGATTATATCAAAGCAATTTTCAATCTAAGATGAAATCCCCAGAACAGAAAAACCCTACAACCTACAAGAAACTTCAAACATATAGGAAAAAAATTGAAAATTATGAAATGAAATTGTACAGCAAAATTATAAACATGCATGCTTAAATAACAGTACATAAATTGCAGAAAATTGGGAAAGAAAGAAAAAGATTGTACCTTTATCAGAAGAAAAGAGGTCAGTTTCTGGGGAAATAAAGGCAGGAGAAGAAGTCTGAGTTTCCAAAATTGTTGATGAATAATCAATGGAATGAAAAGGAAAGAAGCGAATTGTTAAACCCAATAAGAGAAAAAGAAAAAGAAGCTTAACAAAAAAAGAAGTTTGTTTGTAAAAAGAGAGGGGTTTCAATGGGTTTGAATCCCCCCTCATTTCATTCCTCTGTTAATTCCCCTGTTTGTTTTTCCTAGGGAAATGGAATTCTAAAGAACAAAGTTTTTTGGTTTTGGTTTTGTGATATTGATGTGTATTTACTGCAACAACTTTCATGCGAATTAAAGCATGCATGTATTATAGATGAGATCTGGACCTCATTATTATAATGAATACAAAAGAAAAGTAGTTTAAAGATGTGGATGTTTTTACCTAAAAAAATTAGACATATGTGGATGAATACTGCTTTGTCACTTTTTTTTCCCTTGATGAATACTACTCCTTTGTTCCTTTTCTTTTCTTGAATGGAATGTTTTAATTAAAGAGTTAAATTTTGACCAAAAATTATCATTAATTTATAAGAAAAAAATATTATTATATTATTTGAAATTTTGACTGGATTACAATACGAATTTTCAGAATATCATAATATAATAATTTAACTACTTTTATCGATAACTTGGCATTGCTTGGGACGTCCTACCCCTGGCTATGGCTATATAGGACGTCTCCATTAGACGTCTAGTTGGTTTTCCAAAATATATGGAAAAAAAAGTTCACCAAACGACATAGAGGAAGTGGGCTCTCTTCCGGGAGAACAAAATATTGTTGTGGTAGGTTTTTTCCTCGACAACGGTGACCAGAGACAATGGGTGGCTGTAGGTGGAGTTGGGTTGGTGGATGTGGTGTTAGTATAGAGCCTAGAGGTGCGTGTTAGCGGTGGAGGTTGATGAGATCAATGGGAAGTAAGTGTGAACGAGAGAAGGGGGAAGAGGGTGAGAGTGAGGGTGTGTGCTCAGAAAACATGTGAAAGTTAAAAGTCAAGCTCGGTAAAAGGTTTTTTCACTTCACCTTATTTTTTCTAAACTTTTCCTTTTCATTAACTTTTCTGAACTTTTTTGAATACAAGGAAAATTAAGATGAAGAGAACATATCAAGTAGAACGGCGTTTAACAACACCCTAAAACATACTGGTATGCATTAACAAGTGTAATTTAAGCAACAAGTTAGCTTCTGCAGAAAAAAAAATAGTTAGCTAAGGTAGTGCTGTATATCTAAATTAGATTTCTGATCCATGCTGGGCATTTATGGATATTGAAGTATGAATGAAGAACAGCCAACCTACTGGCTACTGTATCACTGACTGTAATAAGAACTCAAGAGGAGAAAGCTTTCAGAACAGCTGGAGTTCACATATCTAGGACCCCACCACATCCTGACTTTATAGCAATTGTAATTTGTAAATGGTGGAACTTATATCTGTTTTATTTATTGGTCATGACTCATGAGTCATCACTTCTTGCTTAGCTTTGCCTACTTAACTCTGCAATATCTGATTGTGACTTGTAGTCCATAGTCTGTAGTATGTAGAGTGTAGATGAACAGAACTTTTTTTTTTTTTGAGGGGAGTGTAGATGAACAGAACTTAATGGTGATGCTCAAAAAAAATCAAGTGGTAATCAATTGGATCTCGGATTTGCTTTACCAAAGATGCCAAATTTGAGACCATGATAGTTCTATGATATTCTGATAGCATGAATTTTTTTTTTAAAGACATTGACTTATAAATTACTCTTATGTTCTTTTTTTCTTCTTCTTATAAGAGTGTGTTCTCTTTACCCTAAAGAATAAGTTTTAGGTCCAATAAGTTCAAATCAGGTCTAACACAACACACAAAAATAAGTCCAATAAGAGTCAATCAGGTCTAGTAAGTTCAGTTCAGATAAGTTTAGGTTTTTCCAGGTGAAGAAAATCCACCCTGTAAATCTCTTTAAGAGATAAAAGAAGTCGACCTATAAAAAAACAAAAAAGAACACAGGGTGTAGTATAGATTTTTAGACATATCAAATCAATAAATTCAGCATTAACTACATATTTTTGCTCGGTGATGTGCAAATCTCTTTAATTTTTTGGTTTTAATGGTGTAGGTCCAATACTCCAATATCATGATTATCTTTTTTTTACAGCAATCATGATTATAGATACATTTGAAGAAGTATTTTTTTTACTATACTTATTAGTTATTAGGGTTGTCTCTCAAATTTGCGTGTTGAAAACCTGATGTGTGTTCTCTTCACTTTAAAAAAAAAAACAAGTTTTAGTTCCAATAAGATCATATCAGGTTTGATCAAATCCAACACAACACTCAAAAATAAGTTCCAATGAGGATCAATTCAATCAAGTTTAATAAATTTAGTTCAAATAAGTTCAAGTTTCTTCAGATGAAGAAAACGCACCCCTGGTACTTCACTTGTAAAAAAAGTGGTAGTCCATGTCAATATTTCCATAGTAAATTGCCTAGAATTTGTGTGTAATTCCTTCATTGGGGTTTTGTTTATGTTACATGGCAATAGCACAATCTAATTAGCTAGCAAGTTGCTATATTGTGGCAATACTTGTGTTCCCTGTAGGTTAAGTATGCAGTTATATATACTGACATATATACCAAGTTATGTTTGGTCTAATGGAAAGAAAAACACCTTTATTTTTGGGGTTCAATTTCTATGGGCACTTTGAGAGAGGAGATCTTCTTACCCTCCTTTCCCGTGCCCTCACTCCCAAATTGTCTATCTCACTAACCCGGGTCAGGTTAACTTGCGAGAGGTCCTAACCCAGTAGAGATCTAAGAACCTCACTGGATGTGTAAGAAATTTGAACATGATTTTAGTATAAAACAATTTCATGAGTAAAGATCATTTCCAATCATATAATCGATCTTGATCTGAAAAATCAATTTTGATCAATAAGAAATTTAGCTTTAAATAGCAAAACTCATTAACAATATACAACATAAACACTGATGAGTAAGGGATTCTAAAAAAATTATTTTCATTGTTAGAATATGTGTTGATCAATAAAAATCAGACTTATGTTTTTGAAAGGAAAAATCAGTCTTAATAAGTAATTAATTAAATTAAATCAGTAGTGATCAATTTAATATAGCAAAACATTATATGACGAGTAACATAATATGGTATAGGTAAAATTATATTTTGACAACACTCATATCCGGTGTTGTTTTCTCATATCAAGGTATAAATTTTCCATATACGAGGAAAGAAAGTTATAAGAGATAATAACAATTTATGATAATAACAATAACAAGTATATATCCATTTTATCTAACATGATAAACATTCTCAATTTTTCATCATTCATGGCAAGAAATATATTAACTGGATTAAGGCCGATCCACTCTAACAACACATCTAAAAGATATACAACAATACAAATTACCTCCGCTAATTGATATTACATAGATAATACCGAAAGACACAACAATTCCTGTATATATCCCTTTCGAGGCAACTAAACCTCTCCAAACAAAGCAAAGCCACCGACGAAAAATCTTTGCAGATGAAGGACAACCAATGATAAACACGAAGGCAACGGCGAGCTCAAGCTCTAGCAAACGGTAGGAGCGTTTGGGTGAGCTTGTAGTTTCATGCATGCAAGATTAGAACCCTAGGAGGCTAGGACACAGTTTTTGGGACTCTCATGCCAAAACCATGCTTCACCTTTTCAATCCTGACCAAAAAGAGAAGATTTTATCAGATTAGATGAACTATTTGATTTGAAGAATAACTTAGCTGCATTATACACATACTAATCAGATAAAAGATCCAAGATAACATATTCAGATTCTGTCAGAGGATCTGCAATCCGGGAATCCTTATCATGCTCATGCAAAAAAGGTCCTCATTTCACCAGAATGAGATCTTTGTTATGCAGAAGGAAAAAAAAACTAGAAAGCAGTTCAAATTGCTTCCCAACAATCGAATATATATGGCTATATAAGCTCACAACTTTGATCAGCTTGGCGTGCTTTCTCTAAGACAAGTTGTACATCTTGTGTCACTCTCAAACTATGTTACTTGGACTTGACTACTAGTGTTGGAAACGAGTACATGTCCAAGTGTCGAGTGTCGACTTCGGCTATTTTTTAAAAATAATTCAAGTACTAGAGCTGAAAAGAAGGATCCGAGTAAAACAGCTCTCTAATAGTGTGTTTATTTCTATTTTGATCGAGGAAGGGTTGTTTCACAACAGTCAAGTGCATTTACTCATTGCTGCTTTCTTCTATGAATTTTCACTGATTTGGGTTATTGATCAAAGCCAAAGTGTTCACCTAGATGACTTAACTACTATCCGTTAGACATCACAATACACAGATAAAGTAAAAGAATTGGACAGAAAATTTGCTGAATGAAACACTGATTTTCTTTTCTTTCCTACCTCATTCCCCCTTTTTTTTGGAAGGGGGTGGGGGAGGCGGGAGCATTGGAGGAAACTAAGGTCAAGGACATTTACTAGTAAGAAAAAAACACTTACGTTGGGGCAAGTTTACCAAGGCTGTCAAGCTCTTGACCAGAGTCTTCATCCACAACTCGGCCAGAGATCTCAACAATGTACGATCTATCCCTAGCATCTGGAAGTCCTCTGATAGTAAGCAAATCCAAATCTTTTTGATGAAGCTCTCTACCATTAACAAACACACCAGTGTTCCCCCCAGAACAATTCTCTGGGATCCGATGATTAAACTCTTCAATAAATGGCTGCAGAATATAAGAAAATTGAGGAGTCTTCATCAATAAAACTAATATTTAGAAGGTCATTGAACTAGGAAAATACAAATCAGAAACTGAAGAACTTACAGGTATAATGCCAAGACAAGGTCCACCCATCACACCCCAAAAACCAGCTCGGTAGTCATACCTGATTGATTGAAATATAAGAAGCAATTATAACCAAGCACCTCAACAATAATGTTCAAGCGGAAAATGTAATATTGAACCAGCTGACTAGGTACTGTTAAGACGACTTCCAAGTTCCATTGCACTCTAAACTACAACTAGAAAAGCTAATTTGACAAGTCAAAAACAAAACTAATTCACATATTATAAAAACCTAAATTCCAAAGTTCAAATCACTCAATAACTAAGTGCATAGTAATTGTACATAATATCAAAAAAAAAATGTACACAACATCAAACTTTGGAGAATAGTTCGTTAACCTTAATGTTAGCAGCCCTCGTGAGAAAAGTAGAAAGAAAATGGCACTAGTGTAATAGTTTTAAACTTTTAACGTCATTCTCTCTAGAGACTATTGCAATTATGATAGTTTCCTCTGTCTCTCATGAAGGTTGCCAACCCTAAAGGTCAATCAAGCATTTGATAAAAAAAGTTGTGATAATTTGATGCAAGGTCAATCAATTTCCTACAGCCATCAACAGCATTCTCTTTCAAAACAACGATGAGCACAGGTTTAATGGAGAAAATGCGGGGCTTGAAATCGTGAACTCTGACATGGGCCTTACTCAGCTGAGGCACGATATCATGCCTCATCCAAGGAATTAAGGACTTGCGATCTGTAGCATTAGAAGAAACAAAACTCGGGATGTGAGCTGCAGTTCGAGATTTAGATTTATGCCAGATTGAATACTTCAAGATTATTGACACTCTGGCATGATCAGTCAGAGACTGAACTTGGTAAAAGTTCTAGCAATTTCACTACAGTAGTTATTTTACTGCTGGAAAACTTTAGCTCTAATAGTAATCAAACCAAAGAAGGCCTCTCACAAAAGCTAATAATGATTAAATCTATAGTGTCCATCACAGCACAATGAAAAATTACTCTACCGTTCAAAGATAGTATAAGAAAATATTAAGGTATATGATGCACTGCAAGAACATACCAGTATTGTCCAGGGTATATTGGACCTGCCATCTTTTCTGCCTTCTTGACCAATTTATCTGGTATTAAATGCCCATTAACTGTAACATTTCTTTTTCCACTTTCCATAGTTTGATTGGATTTAGAAAAATCTCGGAAGCTTTTCTTAATAATTCCTGCTAAAAATGAATCTACCCCTCTCTTAATTTTTGGGTTATTGTCGTCTCTGGTTTTATCTGCAGAGTCTTGTGGCCCTCCATCACTTCTGTAAGCATTAGGCGATATCTCCATCTCAGTTGCCAGTGACTCCTTCAAGGAATTCTGCCGCACAGCACTCTTGTTTGTAATAACCCTCTCTTGATCAGAGCGACTACTCAGATTTCCATTTCCATAACGGTTTATTCCACGATATTTAGATGTGTAATCAAAAGGATCTCTAAGAGGTGAACCCGGGGGAGGAGAAGATGCAATTTTTTCGGGTGGGATGGTTGTAGAGGTAACTCCTTTCTTAACAACCAAGTCATCTGAAAAATGTTCATCCTCGGAAGTAGTAACAGAAACTGAGTGAAGGTTGTGCATTTCATCAGACTTGCTGGAGCTTACACCCCGGCAAGTTGATGAGGAAACAGGTTCTCTATCCATCGCTTGAAAATCATAAACTGAGTTAGCATAGTCCTCGGAGCAAAAGCTTGCATTATTTCCATGACCCACCCCATTGGATTTGTCAAAAGCTTCAGAGGTTGTTTGCTTCACCGATGTGTCAACAGGTACAAGTTTTTCATCTGTAACTGTGAAAGAGATTATAGTAGAGCATGCTCCACAAGACATTTGCCACTCATCCTTCTTGCAAAACACCTTTTTAGGCAACTTTAGTACCTCAAAGCAATTGTGACATGTTACAAATGGAGCACCACCTGCTACAGGACGGTAACGATGTCCACTAGGTAGAACCACCTTTTGAGGACGACCACGAGAAAAGCTCCCCGTTTCAAGATTAAGCTCACTTGGCCACCTTGTGTGAGGTTGTGGATCAACTATCCTAGAATTATACCCATGTGAACCGAAAGCCCCTTGAAGTTCACGATGGCATGACATGGACTTGTTCGCAACATGAGGAAACCTTCTATTTGCAAAGGGTGGTGGTGGGATTTGCATAGGAGCTTGCAGTTGTCGTTCATAACATCTATAGCAAGAACATGGATGATGATTGGGAGCCATACCATATGGGTGAGACTCAAAGGTGTCTAGCTCAGGACCCATATATTGATGGTGACTTGGGATTCGTTGTGGAGGAGGTCTCCGGAGTATTTGAGCTTCAAATGCATCTTCATACCTAGGAACATGATTTGAGCTGCTTATTGAGCTGTGGTAATTATGGGTAGCTGGAAATCGCTCATGATAATGTTCAAAGTAGGGTGGTCCAGCAACATGTTTATTAGGAGAAGAATATTGTCTTGAACCCTGGTGGAAGCTAGAGGGATGATCACGAAAACAATCCACAGGTTCAACATAAGGCTCTACAGGGGCCATCCTGTGCTCCAGTGGAGGTTTCTCATGGAACTTGTCATTCACATTGTTAACCCTACTAAGTTGATCCTTCAATTCATCCAACTTTCTCAAGAGCTCCTCTCGGTCATGTTCAATAAGCTCCGCTCTTGTAGCTCGACTTGCTTCATTCCGATAGATAGAATCCAAGTTATACTTTGAAGAGTCACCCAAATGATTTGAACTTGAAGACCTCACCCCTTCAAAGTAATCTCGTCTAATCCTCCCAAATCGCTCCCCCGCCCCTATGTCACTTGATTTACGCTCAAACACTCGACTAGATCTCCTCAACCCATCTACATTATCAACCGGGGTCTCCAACTTATCTACTTTAGCTTCCAAATTGCCATTACCCAATTCACTCTTACTAGAATTTCCATTTTCAACATCCCAAGCACCAATTTCTCTCTTAGAATCATTCCCAGAATTTTTAACAACTCCATTACTCCCTTCACCATTACTCTCCCCATTCTCAACCCCAGAAACAGTCCCTTTCCCCAATATTTTATCTGATTTCCACAAAGAATTCTCAGATTTGTCAGAAACCACCCCAACTATCTCCTCAGTGGACCTCTGTGCCACATTACCAGCTTCTGAATTAACTTTTTTTGCTGCAAATTAAAAACCAACAAAAATGGGAGAAAGAACCAAAAAAATCAACTCAAAATCACAACCCAAATCTTGCAAAAAAAGCAATATCAAGCAAACCCACAAACAAAATAAGCAACATTAACATATAAATAATTTCATTTTAATAAAAAGATCAAATCTTTAATCAAAAATTAATACAAAAAACTAGTTAAACTGTTAAAATTACCTCTTAAAACCGCACCACAGCCACCACACTGATAGACAGAGTAATCAGGGAGCTCAGGGAGTAGATTTTCACACTTGGGACAACGAACTAACCTGAGTTTAGAAGATTCAACAGCCATTTTCTGGGATCTTTTCAACCCAAAAAATTACAAAAACACAACATCATTGATCTAAAAGAACAAACAAAAACTAAACCAAATAACCTCTTTTTGACAAGAAAAAAAGGACAAATTTCTAGATTTCCAATTTTATTTTAATTTTTTTAGGAGAAATGTGAAAACTTGGTAACAAGAAATTGACCCAACATACATTAAAGAGGCACCAAATTAAAGGAGAGGAAAATACAGAAACCCAGAAGTGAAAGTTACATAAAATTGTTCTGTTTTGTACTATTGTCAAATTTTGGGGAATTCAAAGAAGCAAAAATTAAGTGGAAAAAAGAGGGAAAAACAACAAAAAGAAAATAAAAAATTAAAAATTTGAGGGACCCTTTGCTTTTTTGTGGGTTTTGCAATTGAGGAAATATTGTGGGTTGGGATTCTTTTTGCCATTCTCGCGGTCTTTCACATCAACAGATAAAGTTTTCACTGAGAATAATTTTTTTTGCAATTTTTGAGGCTAAAAGTAACAAAAGGAAAAAAAAAGGGGGTGATTAAACGACATCGTTTTAGTTGTTTAAAGGTAAAAATTGATGCTAGAGTTTGCTTTTTCTACAGCTTTAATTTGCTTTAATTTTTATTAGACAGCTTTAATTTGCTTTGTTTTATTTTGTTCCAATTTCTTCTCGTTTTTTAATGCCTAATTGTGACTAGTGAGGGAAAGTAAAAGAAGGGTTTTGGCCGTTGTGGAAAAGAGAGATGTGTTAATTTTTGAAGAGTTATTGTCTAATGGAGTAAACCACAAGTCTTTTGTAGTTGATGACTTTGATTTTAGATGGAGATACTCTTTTCAGTTGTTTGAAATTATGACTGGTTTTTTCTATAATGGAGTAGCAATTACTTTTTCTAAGTTCACACATCTAAAACATGATGTTGATTGTTGATATTATACTTTATACATGACTTTACTTTCATGTATATGGAAAATGGTAAAGTTCTGCTGATAATATACATTGAAAACTTTAATAACATCTTACATGACTACATTTGTTTGTATAAGAATCAAGGTTGGTATAGTTGGTTAGAGGCGCTCTTTCCACCCTTGTGACAAGGGTTCGATTCTCGCTCCTTGCAATGTGGGATCCCCAAATCCCCGTGCAAGAATGCAAGGGATTACATGCTTCCTCCGTAACAAAATAAATGTTACACTTTGACTTTCACGCTTGTCGATGAAGTATTTTGACCATTAATAACTTTAATTGTGTATTTAGTAAAAATTAAAAGAAGTTAATATTATGAAAATATACATGAGATGAATCCAACAACCTATCATATAGTAATGGTTGATTTTATCTAAAAATAAAAAATGCATGTCAAATGTAGTAGGTGAATAGTGCAATTTTCAAAGTGTTACATCTATTTTGTTACGAATGAAGTATTACCTTAAAATAAAATAAAAAATATTGCTTTGTTTGTATAAGATTTATATGTACGTACCAATACTAATGATTATAATAGAGGTGGTCAAATGGCAGCTGAGCCGGGTTCGGGCTAGGTCGTCCCTATTAAAATAAGCCTTTTTGTCAACCCGATATAGATTTCGGGATTTTGTTTTTGTTCCCAAAGCCTCCTTTTTCAAGCCAAGATCGGGCCGGGCTAAAATTTGAACTGAGAAAAAATCTAACCAAGCCTGGGCATTTTTTTGGGGCCGGGTCGGGCTCACTTTGGTCAGCTCTAAATTATTTGAGTTTTTAATTATAACTTATTTTGTTCTTTGGTATGAAAAGGTAAATACACTTAGTTTTATATCTCTATTATATAAGCCAAGGGGGGAGCAACGGTGTCCCCCTTGGTATTTACTTAATTGCCCCTGCACAACATAAATATTAGATTCTAAATTTCCAAACACAGCTTCTAACAGTTAATCAAAACTAATTCAACGCATAAACTTACCAAAAAAAAATCAATCAAATCTCTATTAAACTCAATCAACGTAACTCATATAAAAGCTCAATTACATAAACTTGCCAATAAAAAAGATTCATAATCAAGAACTTACCAAATATTAATACCACAGACAATATAAAAAAATACACGGTATTCTCATTACATAGACAACTCAAATTAAAACTCAAAATAATTTTTCCATAACACAAACACATATTCCAAACCAAAAAAAACCAGTTTTCTTCATAAATTAGAGCTTCACGACATTCTCAAATATGACATTCTCAAATTTGCGGATACTTTTTTGTTAATCAGGTACGCAGTTCGTTATTGAAAATAAAAGTATGTGTAACGTTCTATGTTTAGTAAATCTTAAGAATTAATATATCTAAATTCATTTACAAAAAATTAATATTAATAATCACTCAAAACCTTTGTTAGTTTTTTTACATTAGCGAATTAATATATCTAGATTCAGCTAACCATTAATCTTTCACATATTAAGAATAATCATAACTATAGTACAGATGGAGTATATATTAACAAGTTTTGAAATTAATGCACGCATCGCGTGCATATAAGACTAGTAAATAAATATATAAAGTAAATATACTTAAGGGGGTCTTTTCTCAAAAATATGCCGTGAATGATCTATTAAAGAAAGAAGAATTTTGCGATATAGGCAAGTGAATAGTAGGGGTGTCCATAAATCTGATCCAGGCGATCCGACCCGTGATCCGGTCGATCCGATCCGATTTTTCTGATATACGATCCGCTTTTTTAGTTTTCGTATATTTCAGTTCGTATATCCGAAAATTTTCGGGCCGGATACGAATCGGATTTTTCGTTTTTCGGATATCCGGTCCGAAATATCCGTTTTCAAGGCCGATGATCCGAAATATATTTTATGAACTTTTCCTTTGAAAATTTCATTTTTTTAGTTTTCGGATATCCGTTTCGGTCCAAAAAATTTCGGGTCGGATTCAGGTCACATTTTTCCAGATCCAAAATTTTCGGATTGGATATCCGATGAACACCCCTAGTGAATAGGGTATGATATGTTGAATTTTCAAAGTTGAATGTCCTAAGAATGCCAAATAATCTTTGACACAATTTTTTTCTTGAAAAATACTCCCTTTGTTTTTTTAATTGCTACTTCATTGTTGTTCTCACTGTACTTTTGGAGAGTTGTCACTGTCAACATTTTGGGATACTTTTTGACCCTTTAGCATTTAATGAGGGGGCAAATATTCCAAATAAGGAAAGTTTAAAAAGAAACAACCATTTATTAATTCATCCGTCCTAAAATAAATGAAACATTAGCATTTTAAGCCGTTTCAAAATAAATGAAACCTTACTTTATTTGGTACTACTTACTTCTCTTATCTATATCTCTCCCTTCATCACATGGGTTTCTCTTTTTCTTTCTCTCTATCTCTCTCTTCTCCTAAATCTTCGTGCCAAGAACCTTACGTTTCATTTCAAACAGAACGAATGAAGTATTATTTTTTGGTGGATCAAGTACTCCAAATAAGAAAAGTTTAAATAATGTAGCAATTAAAAAGAAACAGCTACTATTTGAGAAAAACGTAACATGAAAAAAGAACTGAAGGAGTATGTATGGAGGAAAATGTAGGAGGCTAGGAGCAGAAATCTCATCATTCATCATTTATGTAACTTCTTGTCTATATTTATGAGGGCTACATTGACACTGTATTTTTGCAGGTAATTTAGCATTGTATAACTTCTGTGGGCTGTGTGGCCTGTATGCAACTTCTGTGGTTGTTTACTTGTTCTTCTCTTCCCCTTCCCCCAACCAAACAAGTAAAAAGCCATCATTTTTAGGTCTAATCTTCTGTTTTTTCTTACTATTTTCCATTTGGTCAGCAAACATAGAAAGTGTAGTTTTCTGTCAAAAAGAGCTCACAATGGGTGTGATTGGGTGGTACAGACCCCACCATTATACCAGCACTACCCCACATTTCAACAATTACCTCTTGGCTTCTTTTGACTTCTGAGCTCATTCAACATAAAAATAGCCTTATGTTTAATGAAGGGATTAGAATACTAATTATAAGTTGCTTTTTCATAATAATTCAATCAATGATATTTTTGCTGTGTTAGTACTTCGATTTTATGCTGTCAAACCAACATACAAATTGCTATCAAGTGCATAATGAGACAAGTGAGCTTTTTGGCGGTGTTTGTGATTGAATTTTTTAATTAATTTGCTTCCATGTATCAAATTATTGCTTTGTCTCATGCTCTTGGCTCATAATGGGAGAGATTTTAAATTGGAGTATTATCATATTTCTTGCGCAATTTGATAGAGTATGATTTCATACAAGATGATGCAATCATAATTTATTTTCTTATAACTGTCAATCATTAGAAGATTGGCGGCAACACTTAGGCCACGGTGTTTTTATGCTGGTTTGGTGTGTACTATCACTATGGTCTCCGAGTGTAATCAATGGACTATCACTATGGTCTCCGTGTAGATAGAATATTCCTCGAATATCAGGCATATTAATTGAGAAGCCAACAAATCAACATATTGGATCGCCAACATCGGACACTTAGTGAACTCTCCTTTCTTAATTGAATATTGTAATAAATATGCTTTACACCACATTCTTGTGCGGAGAGCCTCCTAATTACTTTTTTTTTTTTTGAAAAGCAGCCTCCTAATTACTTATTTTTTCTTACCTTATTAAAAAATATGTAGATAGAATACTAATGGTAAAGACGTGAAAGGCTAAAAAAAATGTATTTATGGATACGGTTGTGAATCCTGTACGTATGGTGGGTTTAATTTTCTAACCTATTGGTAAAAAAATTGTAGATAATCCCAAGATCTATCTTGCTCTTACCCTGTTAGATAATGTCAATTCCTCGCTTGATTGTATTCAAAATATTTATAGGATATATACTGCTAATCAGATAATAAAACTTACAAGATAGGTAAAGATATTTAACAAAATATGTTAAGATATTATTTTACAAATATATCTTAATCTATGAAGAGAATATCATGTGTTTATTTCCTATCAGTAAAATATAACATTCAAAGTAAAAATGAGAAAGTGTTTCTAAATTACTTATATTAAAATAATATCTTCTGTCCCTAAGTCCTAACTCAAATTACTGCTATAGTGGAGCAAGAAAATGATAAGTGGATAGGTGGTGTAGGCATCTGCTTTGTATTGCTGCTTATTTTCAGGCTAGTTCCAAACAAAAAGTTCAGAGATTCAAGTAAAGTTAAAAAAATGTTAGATGTGGATATGATTGTGAGTAAATCGGATAGTTCTTCAAGCACATAAATTAAATATACGATTTCCTATAAGTATTTTACCAACCTACTATGATTAACGAGTTCACTGTCAACACCTATGAGATACAAAGAAGGAAATCAGTAGAATTACGTTGATGACAAACTCTATAAACTACAAATGTTTGAATGTTGTTACTCTCGATAATGCAAGAATAAATTAAGAACAATAACTTCTCAAGAACAAGTATCAGAATGATTTGAAATGACATTCTGTACATGTAACATCCCATACTAAGGCCCCGTTCTTTTGGATTGAGATAAACTGGACTAAACTGAACTAAATTGCAGAGAGAAACTGAACTGAACTGAAAATAAGTCCAAAAGAACAACGGCTAAATAGCATAAGGAAAAATATACTGAGAAAATGGTATAAACAAGGTGTCACTTCACACCAAAAACCACGAAGAAAAACGCGGAAATCGCATTCTAAACATATGGTGCAGGCGCACCAAAACCAATGTGCGGGGGGACATTTGGTTACGCCTCTATTTCTTTTTCACAGCGTCTGCACCAGCCCCACTACCCCAAAATCTTAATCTTGTTCGTACAAACTCCACAACTCCTTAGTGTAACATCATCACATGTATATCAAACAAACACATTTAACTATAAATGTTCCAGCAAAAAATAGTTCTGAAAGCAAATTAAGACAATTCATAAAAAAAAATAAGATAAGTTTAAGAAAGATTAGTTCTGATATAGAGGCTTGTAATTCGACCAAGACTTACCAAAAATATTGTGTTGACTTATTAAAGTAATCATTTTTAGGTAAATGTTAACTTTGAGTAGAAATGATATAGAGGATGTAGCGTTTAGGAACCCAGATTTCATTTCAATTAAAGTATTTTAATTCTATAAATTGGAATCATGCATTTGAATTGCAATTTCAGTTCCTCAAACTCGTTTGAGAAACATGGAAATTGAATTCCAAATTCAATTCCTCAAACTCCACTAGTAGAATAATTGTTTATTGCTGCGGTGGTATTGCTGCGGTTTTACCCATACGCAGCAATATATCACGTAAAAAGAAAAGGTAAAATATAAAATAACTATATTGTTGCGGTTTCGGTCGAAAACCGCAGCACTATGGTTTCAACGGAAAAAAAGTTGTCTATTTAAACAGACATATTGCTGCGGTTCTTGTCAGAAACCGCAGCAATATATTAAAATAATCTTAAAAAAATAATATTTGAACCTATTGTTGCGGTTCTTATATAGAACCGCAGCAATAGACTTTTAAAATTAATAAAAGGGGCCCAACTAGGGTTGGCACGCATTTCACTCATTTCTCATGTCACCAGCCGTTTTCATTCATTTCTCTCTCCTCCTTCATCTTCTTCAGATCTGCTGCTCTCTCACTTCACTCGTCCTTTCTCTCTCCTCCTCTCTCATTTCACCAAGCCCGTCGAAAATTTCCGACGACTTGTTACCTCCTTATTCTTCTCACACCCGGTCTTCCTTACTCTCTCATTCTCCCTCTCTTCCTTCTTCTCTCAGATCCATCCTTCAACCATCAACCTTCATTTTCGTTCGTCTCCAGATCTGTCTCCAAGCCCGTCGTCTCCGACCCCGTCGTGCGTTGTTCGTCGGCCGTGCGAACACCGGCAATTTTCTCTCTCCTCTTCTTCGTCTTCCGGCGACTTCGCACAATGACTTCGCGCAATGGCGTCGTTCGTCGTTGGAAATGGCGTCGCACCATTTTCGGGCATCGTTGAACACCGGCCTTCATCTTCGTTCGTCGCCGGAATATTCGTTCGTCGCCTTCATCTTCGTTCGTCGGCCTTCATCTCGTTCGTCGGCCTTTATTTTTTTGGATTTTGTATTTTCTTCAATTTTTTTTTTTCAATTTAGATCTGATGTTTAGGATTTATATTTTTTTGTTTTTACTTTTTTTGAATGAATAATTTTAGAGTTTCTATTTTAATTTGATTTCCATTTTAATTTTGTAATGAATATGATATTTTAGTTTTTGGTATTGGTTACATTTTTTTAGATTTGGTATGTTTTATATTTTTATTTCTTATAATATCAAATGTAAATGTTGTTTGAATGAATTCTAAAAAATCTGGTTGTATAGTTTTCTTTGTGAAAATATTGCTTGGGTGAAGTACTAAAGTATATGACATAAAAAATATATGAATTTTTTTTTTAAAAAAACAACAACTTATTGCTGTTGTTGTTTGGTAAAAACAGCAGCAATAGACTCACATATTGCTGCTGTTTTTACCAACAACAGCAGCAATATGTTGTTTTTTAATTAAATTTTTTATTATTAACACTACGTATTGCTGCGGTCCTAGGTAGGAACCGCAACAATAGGTTGCCCTATTGCTGCGGTTTAAAACCGCAGCAATATGTAATTTTCCTATTGCTGCGCCCTTTATTGCTGCGCGATGAAAACCGCCGCAATAGGCCACTTAATGACCGCAGCAATAAGCATTTATTCTACTAGTGCTCGTTCAGCAAATATGGGACTTGAATTCCAATCCAGGCGTGGGGATGGGGTTGCCGGCGGAGGGGGAGGGAGGGGAGGAAATAATGGGAAACTTATAGGAGAAATAAAGTAGCATGGAATAGAAATTGAAATGATAGGTGAAGAGGGTGGGATTTGGAGCAAGTGTTATAAACTTAGGATGGAATCAAACTCGTTTGAGAAACATGGGAATTGAATTCCAATTTCAATTCCTCAAACTCGTTCGACAAATATGGGACTTGAATTCCAATCCAGCCGCGAGGATGGGGTTGCCGGCGGAGGGGGAAGGAGGGGAGGAAATAATGGAAAACTTATAGGAGAAATAAAGTAGCATGGAAGAGAAATTGAAATGATAGGGGAAGGGGGTGGGATTTAGATCATGTGCTATAAACTTAGGATGGAATTGTATTGGAATTGACCCAATTCCATTAAATACCCAAACAACTAAATTGAGCCAAAATGAAATGATGGTACGCAAATAGCCGCTAATTGAATTTGATTTCCCAGGCAAACCTTATCATTAAGTCCAAATTATGCTTAGTCATGAATTGTGTTCGAAAATTCTCCTAATTAATCCTATTCACCTTATCATTGCAACTTGAATGATACCATATACTTTTTTCATCGATACTTAACAAATAACCTTATCCTTCAACTTTTGTTTCCAAACATCCTTATTTATCAAGAAGGAGCGATAAAACGCTCATCATGAGCGGTTGTATAAAACCACTCACAGGCATATATTATTAAAAAAGGTTGAAAATATTAAAATAAAGTGGGTTTGGTATTTTAATAAGAAAAAAGTGGAAAAGGTAGGTATGTATCCCCATAATGAAAGTGACATCTCTACCAACTCACAGATTTATATTAATAAAATGTTGTGGGAAGCATTAAAATAATATTAAGCCAAAAAGTGACACTAACAACTTTTCTCCTAAAAAGTACAATTAAGAACCCATGTTTATGTATTTAAAACCCTAGTTATTGTTAAATCAACCCCTGCTTGTGTGTTTGAAACCCATGTTTTTTGTTAACTCAACCCTTGTTTGTCAAAAAGTAAACATGTGATCTCTACCGTAAAGCAAAAAGTTGTATTGATTTGCGTGTCCCATTCAGCTTTTCTCCCCCAAAAGTACAATTGATTATTGATAAGAACCCGTGTTTGTGTATTTGAAACTCTGGTTATTGTTAAATCAACCCCTGTTTGTGTATTTGAAACCCATGTTTTTGTTAACTCATGTTACTGAACTCTTGTTTGTGTATCCCTTTTCCCCTTCCATTCCCTAGTCAATTCCTTAATACCATATTGACTTCATTTAATTGTTAAATTACCACTTTACTCCTTTTATAATTGTTAAATTACCCATTTACCCTTGTGAGTGGTCTAAAGTTGCCGCTCATGATGAGCGTCTTATCACTGCTCATCTATCAATAGTGTGTAAGGTAAAAGCTCATGAACAATCTAAACGTCTAGAAACATGTGATCTGTAGTTTGATAATCATAAACAGCAATACAACATAAATGTTTGCTCTATTGACTTCCGCTTAAAGATGTCGCAGATGACTTTAGTAAATCTTGTATGACACCTTCTTAGGCCCTGTTCTTTTGAACTTATTTTGGCTGAACTAAACTGAACTTATTTTATTTTGGCTGAACTGAACTTATTTTTGCTGAACTGAACTTATTTTTACTTATTTTTGCTGAAAATAAGTCCAAAAGAACAGGGCCTTAGTTCTTACCAGTGAGAAATTGTGAGCCACCCAACAAGTGTTGATATACCCGTTTTTAACAAGTTCCACGTAACAAAGTTTATGAATATTGAAAGCTTCTTTTCTATACCATGAAAATTTAAAATTACACATGTTAGACGTACTTTTTTATTTGGTGTAAATGAGCAAATAAGTACACTGATGTAAACATAATTTAACCCCAAATCTTGGGTACCACACGTTTTAGATGTATAAAGTAATTGTTTTCATGATATATACTAGTAAATTTACCATGTTTAAATCACTTAAAACATGTATCTAATACTAACCATTTTTTATATTTTTGAGGGAATATATATAAGTATATGACCTCATAAAAGATGGATGATAAGTTCCTCTAGATTTTCTTATTTCATGAATGGGATACTACTCCAAGACCATCTCACACAAGTTTATACATAATTTAATTATATATGTTCGAAACAAAAACATATTTTTTATAAGTGAATCATAATCATTTTTTAAGGAAATTATTTTCATTTAAAATAGGGAGAAATTTAAAATTAATAGAGTATAAAACTATTATTGGGACTCTAACTGTCAGCTTAAACTTATGGTTGAGTTGGTCCTTTGACATGGTATCAGAGTCAGGCCCACAGTTGGGACTGTTAGTTTACTCTGGACCAATTGAAAAAGGGATCTCACATGTGAGGGGGAGTGCTGAAGCTATGATGTATATCGCACAACACATGTGAGTGTCCCACATTAATAAAGGAAGAGAGATGAGTTCACTTTATAATGCAAAGGAAAAACTTCCCTTATTGCCATATGGTCTTAAGGTGGAACCTATTTCGTCTTGTGAAGTGGACTCTCTCTCATTGTGATGGGTGCGGCTCAGGCTCATATTTAACATTGTATCAGAGCCAACCTGACAAGAAGGTCATGGGTTCAAATCTCATCCACCCCTCATTTCTAAGTAGATTATTTAGCGTTGCACCATAATACTTCATCCGTTCTTTTTCTATTGCAACAAGTGAGTTTTCACGTTTGTCAATGCACAACTTTAACTATTACTATCTTTAATTACTTTTTAGTAAAAATTATAAAAATTAGATATTTTGGAAATATATATTGAGAAGAATCTAACAAAACTCCACATCACTATATTTTTCCTTATAGATTAATCACAATAGAGAGTGGTTGGTGGGTGAATAGTGTAAAAATCAAATTGTTGTACTCCCTCCATTTTTATTTAATTGCTACGTTGTGTTTTGCACAATAGTCTATGCAATATCACTTTTAAACTTTTTAGAGAGTACTTTTTGACCCATTTATTGTAAAATGAGGGAGAAAAGTGAAAAACATTACTTTTTGGTGGAAAAAAAGAAAAACAATTATAATAATATTTTTTTTTGGTGGGCCAAGTACTCCAAATAAGGAAAGTCTAACAATGTAGCCATTAGAAAAAACGGAAGAAGTCATAGAAAAAGAACAGAGAAAGTATTAATATAATAATAATCATATAGGTTATATTGAGGCCTAATGGGTTGTGACTTGTGACCTTTGATGGAACAAAAGTCGAAGTTGAAGCAGTAAGTCAGTAACGATTTGGTGAAACATGTAGTTCTGGGCTTCTGGCTCGTGTTTACGATATTCAACAACATTTCACATGTCCTTTTGGCCCATGTGATGTTACGTAATGTCCAAGTGGATGGTGAAACTTGGACAAAGGCCCGGACTCATATGATCACCGTACTTTCTTGGCCTCTTGACAAAGGACGTTGTTATATAGTCCCTATTTGGCAATTAGTGTCTAGCTGATTGTATTTGTTGATTGTATTTGTTGATAGCTGATTATATCAGTTGGTTTGATTAATTGATTTTATTAGTTGTTTGTATAAAGGTGCTTGATAAGTAGTTAATAGTTGATTGCTACTTGATTATATAAAATGACTAATAAGGACATCGGCATAATACATTATTGTACTTGGATAGTTGGATGTATTTCCTAACGGCAGTAATTTTCAAAACCTTTATAACATAAATGCAATTTAGTACACTCATTTCCAAACTTGTAATGTCAAAAAGCCGCTCCCCCAACTTTTTTGAAAAGATTTTTTTTTGGACCCGATCAGTTATTTCAAACTTCTTTTTACCAAGCACTTATATTAAAGATTGACTATATAAGATTATAAATACTCTAATACAAGTTCAAACCTCTAACTTTTTTTTTCCAAACCCCTATCAAATAGGGCCATAAGTTTTGCTGGTTTAAATTTCGCTCCCTTATTTCATAAATTTTTATATATTCTTGTTAAAATTAGACCAAACTATTTAAATAAAAATACAGTTTTTTCACCATATACCCCTGAATTTTTTTTTAATTCACCAAGTACCCCCACTTTTTTCAAAATTCACCATAACTTTCGAGAAAATACATCAGAATGCCCTTAATGACTAATGGTTGTTAACTCCGTTAGTCATTAACACTAAAAAACCTAAGTAACCCAAATTAACCCTAATTCTCTCCTAACCCACCAAAATTAAATCACCACCACCTGACCCCCTGCCCAACCCCACCAACCCCCCAACCCCAGCCCACTAGCTCTCCATCCCCCTCCTCTCTCTCCCGGCTCCCCGATCTCCCCCGGCCCCCTAATGCCGCATTAATCGAAACATGGAGTTGGTTCGATCCGAAGAAGACGGAGCTTTTCTCGGCCGTCCACCACCGGAAAATTCTTTGGGGTTGGTTCGATTTGAAGAAGACGGAGCTTTTCTCAACTGAACCGGATTTTCGGCCGGGGGTTGCGGGGGGGAGATTGAAGGGGGCTGCGGGGAGATCGAAGGGGGCTGCGAGAAAGATCGAGGGGGTTGCGGGAGGAGGTCGGGTTTCGAAGGGGATGGGGGAAGCGGGATTCAAAGGGGTGGGGGGAGGGGGCTACTGGGCCGGGGGTGGTTGGGTTGGTGGGGGAGCTGCTAGGGTGGTGGAGTTGCTTGAGGTGGGGGGGGGCCGCGGTGGGGAGGTGTCGGTGGTGGTTGGTGGTTGTTAGGAGGTTAGAGTTAAGGTTAGGGTTGGGAGTTAATTAGGGTCTAAAATAAAAAATTAGGATTAATGACTAATGGAGTTAACCGCCGTTAGTCATGAAGGGCATTCTGATGTATTTTCTCGAAAGTCGATTGTATATGGTAAATTTTGAAAAAAGTGGGGGTATTTGGTGAATAAAAAAATTTGTCAGGGGTATATGGTGAAAAAACCGATAAAAATATCATACTCGCTCAAAAGTTTTGGCAAACTAAAATTATTTAGATTTATCTTATATGATCTTATCTTATCTTATCTTATTTTTTCTGAAATGAGTGAAGATAAGTTGAACCATTATCTTATCTTATCTTATCTGAACTTATCTTTTTTTTTTTAAAGTAAAATTAATTCATTAATAAAGGAGTCATACGACATCTACAATATAAACCAGGAATCAAATACATAACAATTTTAAACATATAAAATTCAGAATTTGCAAAACCATGATAGTTGTGTAGTAGATCTAACCATTCCACCTACCCTCTTCCACATCGCTGTTTGATACAACCTTCAACGACGGGGTCTTTAGATATGATGTAGTTTTAAAATAGAATTAAATCTGATACCATTGATTGTAATTGTAGATATGAAATCTGCTTCGACACCACATGATTCTTCATCAATGATCCAAAATTACGATAATTCATCTAGAAACAAAGAAGTAAACTAATGTTTCTCCCAAGGAGAAGAGAGCAAACCCTTTCTTTCAAGGGAGAAACCATCATCTCTTTAAATAAGGAAGTACTAGCCTCATATGCACGCGATGCGTGCGTTAATTTCTAAACTTGTTTTTTTTATTATATACTACATCCGTACTATATTTATGATTAAACTTAAAATGTGAAAGATTAATAAATAGATGAATTTAGATATATTAATTCGCTAATGCAAAAAACTAACAAAGGTTGTGAGTTATTTTTAATATTAATATTTTGTGAATGAATTTTGAGTAGCACAAAAATAATGAGTTGGTTTGACTGAATTAAAGAGTATCAAAGGTAGTGAGTGTTTTAGACTTTTCAGGTGGACGTCATATATACCATATTCTCTCTTTTTTTTTAAAAAAAAGATCAAGATATTTTGTCCATTTAATTATTTGATTGAAGTATCTGATGCATATACCATTTTTAACTTGTTTAGAATGGCAAGTTGAAATGAGAAAGAGTTTTAAATTATTTTCTTTTGTAATTTTTTTCATTCCATTAATTAGATCATTAAGGGTAATTTAGTATTTTCAGATGGGGACACCATCTTCCTCCCCCCTTCCCTTATATAATAGAGATTATTCAAACAAGAACGAACATAAATAAAGCTAAACAACAATAAAAATTAAAATTAAGGTGGGGCTATCCACCGATAAAATCGATGGAAGCCCCTTTGAAATTCACTAATGGAGGCTAGGGTTTAGGAGAGAGGGGGAAAGAAGGGAGAGAAGGGATCTATTTGTTTATCTGAACTTATCTTATCTTATCTTTTCTGAAATAAGTTAAAATAAGTTGAACATAACAAAGCCTTATTAAGTTATTTGGCTATTAAAATCTTTAGTTACGTATAAGTGAAACTAGTAAGTTTTGGTAATATGTAATTAACACATTGAGATATTAAGATTAAAAGAAGTTCATAAATTTTGACTCTCAAAAGGCAAATGTTGCAACTAAAATGAATGGAGGAAATAATATATACTAAAAATAAAAACGGATGAAATAATTATTACATGGTCTAATATCAATATATCTTGTTCTCCTTTTTTTGGTGAAAATATATATCCTGTTCTTACAATAAGGTATTAATCACCCCTTTTCCAACAATAACATTAGTAACCACCTTATTTTACTTAAAGTCTTAAACCATACAATAATTTTAAAAAATATAAATTCTTATTTTACTTAAACCACTTAATTCCTAGAAGCCTAACTATCTTGAACTTGATCTTCATAATTGTCTCTCCTCTCATCTTCCTCCACATGGAACAACTTCCTATGCACCCACCACTTAACCTACTAAACACCATATAATTCCCTTTTGATGCTTCTGATGAATTTATTGATACCTTTGATGCAATCACAGCCGTTGATGCATTATTCGGATGATTTTGATGATGATGATTATGCAATTTGAACCGCTTTGATCCATCAAGAGATGGGATGATCATCAGGTGACGTTCGATCAAGTGGCTCAGAGAAGCCAATTCATAGGAGTCATACAATGGACTCCCACAATCCCATACTTTCACCATTTCCTTCTTACTCTCTACTACCATTTCACCATCATAAGGAGTAATTTTGTTCTTTGACATATTTTCTTTGGGAAAGATGATTTTTTTTTGAAGGTTTTAGTTAATTTTTTCCTTGGAGGTTATATATGATTATGAGTTATGATGATGAAGAAGAGATCAAAGGCTTCCAGAGACAGTGATCATGGGACACCAAGACATGTTTTGTCTTGTATGTCCCATGAGTAAGGGAGATCTCATGTAATAATTTTATTTTATTTTGTTGTCTTTTAGATTTGCCTTAATAGGAAAAATTTCTTGGATGATTACATTCATTTAATGGAAATAAAATTATTATTTTTTGTTTCAGTGTCTGTAAAGAAAATCGCACACGAGTATCATTTGGCTGGTAACTAGTTGTCCCATATTGAGAAAGAAGAGGCATGCCGACTAATATATTCAATTTTTTTTTGAGATAATTAATTTTTTTTTTTAAGATACAACTTTGACCATCAAAATCTATCTATCTATATTAATTAATTAATATATTAAAAGGCTTTCCTAAACTAGGAACACGTCCATATGGCGCTCTCCCTTAGGGTGTTCGACTCCATGTAATCCACATACAATAAAAAAAAATTAGAAAATGCATTGTATAAGATTTGATCTTGTGATTTCAAGTTTATATACAGTAGTTTTAACCATTAAACTAAGTGATATTTGGTGCTATCATTTTAAAATACAATAGTAATTAATAAAAAAACATAATTACCCCAGGTCTAAAAAGTAATTTACACTTTAAAATTTATTTAACAAAATTCCACATTTTATCATTTTTTTTTTCTTATATACTTCCTCCGTTTTTTAATAAGTGACACACTTCTCCCAAAAAGCTCTCACATAAAAGGGAGAAACGTGTCACTTATTAAAAAACGGAGGTTAGTATATTGATAAGAATTTATCGTTAAAATTTATGAAGTGCGACTTTGAAACAATTAAAGGAAAATTTGCCAAAAAAAAAACCTTTTAAAGGTTCAGTTTTGCGAAAAAAACCTTATAAAGCATTTTTTGCGAAAACAAACCAAAAAGTAAATTATTTTTGCAAGATGAAACCTAATCTCATTTTCCGGTATTGACCATAGACTTTCCGGCGTTGAACACTTCTATATCCATTCCTCCTTCACAATCACCACCTAGCCACCACTACCAACACTTGCCGCCACCCCACCCACCCCTACGGCCCCCACTTCACCCCCCACCCCCACCAAGCCCCCCAACCCTTCCCTACACCCCATCAAGCGGCAACCCCCACCCCCTTCGCCCATACCCTCTCTCCTCTCCTTTCTTCCCTCCCTCACCCTCCCCCTCTCCTCCCCTCTTCGTCCATCCCCCCACCGATGCGCCACCCGAACCCTCATCCGCAACCCCCTTCCCCCAGCTCCTCCCCTCCCACCCACCAAGGTTTTTCCGGCGCCCTAAAGCATAAAGATAGGAGAGAGAGTAGTAGATAACGAAAATGGGGGTGGGGGGGCAGTGGGTGGGGGCTGGGGTGGGCTGCAGGTGGTGGGGGCTGGGGGCTGGGGTGGGGGTGAAGTGGGGGCTGCAGGGGTAGGTGGGGGGGCAGCGGCAGGTGGTGGTAGTGGTGGCTAGGTGGTGATTATGGAGGAAGCAGGGAAATAGGAGTGGTCAACGCTGGAATTGAGATGGTCAACGCCGGAAAATGATCTCAGGTTTCATCTTGCAAAAATAATTAACTTTTTGGTTTGTTTTCGCAAAGAATGCTTTATAAGGTCTTTTTTCGCAAAAATGAAGGCGTAAAAGTTTTTTTGGCAAATTTTCCAAAATTAAAACTGAGAACTTTATTATGGGACAAATATGTATAAAATTGGTGTGCTATTATATATATTATTGGTCTAGGATGGGACTCACTGAGTTTGTATGTAGTGAGAACTGAGAATCCTAGAAAGTTTACATCATAGTAAACGTAAGCCCAAGACTGCCCAACTGTGCCTTTTTCCTATATTGCTCTCCTCTTAAGGATGGTGTATAGGGGTTGTTTGGCACTCGGCGGTTGGCTGTTGGCTGGTTTAGTTGGCTTGTTTGGCTGACTGGAGATTATTTGTATGTGTATTGGCTTTTTAAGTTGGCTGTTTAAGCCAGCTGTTTGCAAAAGTGTTTGACAAAATTAATTGTGGTTGTTGGCTGTTTATTAGAGAGCTTGTGGGCCAACAAGCCAATCCAAAAAGCTGCTCCAGGCAGTTTTTTCATTTTAGCTTAAAAGTCAGCTTTTCAGCCAACCAAAAAACCAATAACCAAACACTTTTTTTGGCTGTTTGACCAAGTTGAAAAGCCAAAAGCCAAAAACTAATAAAAAAGCCATTTACCAAAGACGGCCATAGTGTTTCATGAGGGTAATTGTTGACTTAGCTTGTTGTCTTTTTGGACATCATGTTCAATGTGCATGTACAATGTGCAAAGATGCTGCTAATAAAAGTGTCAATCATTTGTGAGTAAGAAATTGACTGATCTGATCTTATGTGTAGAAATAAATATTCTAGGATGTAGACATCGGTTTTGGAGCAATATATATAATTAATTGTAGTGCATCTCCTTTAGGTAGTTTATGATAGTAAGGAGCAAATTATTTATGACTTCCAGAGCTCATGCATGAAAATGTTACTTTTATGATTTCTTTCTATCTCTAATTTTGTACTTATTTACTGTATACTACTGGCTTCTAAATTGATTTGTCCCAACAACGTCATGACAGGTGCCGTATTATTACAAGGTTCGTTCGATGTAAGGCTCCAAAATTTCTAGAACTAGGCTCTAGAGTAGGGAAATTAAGGGGGGAAATGTACACAGTGCTATGCTTAAGTTGAAATTAAGTATAATGTGCCTGATATCGGATTGTGAGTTGTGACAACCTCTAATTATTGTAAATATCTATTAATTTGATTGGTCTACATTTTGCGTGATGATATCCAAAACTTGAAAATCAATCCCGTCTACATCATTATGTTTGTGGCTTTTCTACACACAAATAGTAAAAGAACAAGTAGTACCTTATGGCATAGATTAACAACAACAAAAAATTACAATTTATAATCTTATACCATGTTCTCTTTATTCCCACTTTCTCACGCAAGTAAGAACCTGTTGGAAAATCTAATTATATTTTGAAAAAAGGGACAACTTTTCCCTAACATCCTAAATTATAGTATATGCAAGCAATGCAACTTCGATTGCAAATTGGAAAAATTGACACTATTAATTAGTCCAAATTATGATGAATTCACTTTAATAAGTCTCAACTTTTAAATATCTCTTAGTAGTCCCAATTTTGGCAGTTCTCTTTCTAGAATGGTCCATTAACTTAGTTAGCTTACTAAATTGGTTAATTATAACACATTAAATTCTTTGATTGGCTTTAGTAAATTTAAATCAGGGAGACTGGATGAGTGTTGTGTGTTTTATTAAACTGATTTAGCAAATTAATCAAATTGAAGGACCACGCATTCTGGGAATAAAACTCCCAAAGTTAGGACTGCTGTGAGATAACCAATAGTTAAGACTTTTTAAAGTGAAACAACCATAGTTGGGAGTATGTATCAATTTTTCCTTCCAAACTAAGGTATGCAATGTTAGATATTCAACTTATTTCAACTTCTTTCAGGAAAAAAAAAAGTTCTGCCAAGATTCAGTTTTTTTGTAACATAAGTTATAATAAATTCTAATATATTCATATAAATTCACATAAATAATGATAAATACATATAAGTTATAAGTTATTCAGCCATATGGAAACCATAAAAATATTCTAATTTTTTTTCTAGGGCCTCCTTTCGGGAATCCCATAGTAAGAAGAATTTACCTCTAGGTTGTCCAAGCACAGGACCCACACCCAGAAGCCCAACAACCACCCCAAATCCCCAATACAATATTGAAATTATGCTTCCACCAAGATTTATTATAAAAATATACTAAATTACTTGTTTACTATTAAGCAGTATTTTCCTTGTTGGTGTATGGGCAGGCAGTGCAGAACATGTTAATTGTACAACCAACCAAGCTTTTTTGGTGGAGGTGGTGGGGAACTCACCTTGTAACTTTGAGGTCACAAGTTCGAACCCCACTACTTGTGCTTGGGAGTAGGGATTCCCTTATATCCCCCCTACTCTCAAGCGTTGACCTGTATAGTTGGGCTAGCTGACCTGCGAGAGGTGCTGATCTAGTATGGTCCTTCTTCTTACCAGGGGTCCGAGTGGGGGAACAAAAAAAAAATGTTAATTGTACAGCCCATGTGATGCTCCTGGCCCAAATATTTTTGTTTAATCGAACACAGCCCCGCAAGGAACTGTTGGATTTTGTCACGCTCACGCCGCCACCATTTCTTAACATAATGGGCCGAAGTGAAAGCTATTGTTCCCCTTTAGCTCAGGGTTAAAAAACGACGCTACGGATTAGTTTTTTTATTTTAAAGTTTGCATTATTAGTGAAACTTGTCTGATGTTGTAACACCCCAGAATTTCAAAGCGGAAAAGAAGGAAATAATAATAGTATTAATAGGACGATGGCAGAGACATCGTCTTCTGGGAATGTCACTACTACAAGAATAGTGTTTAAATAATTAAGTGATAAAAACAAACATAAGTAAGTACTATAAGTAAATTAATTACTTAGATTAAAATCGAAATGAGAAAACTATCTCAAACTAAAGAGAAGTCTAGAACTAAAACCCCTAATAGATTATTTCTCGCATCTCAACCTGAGCCCAAAATCAAAGAAAATCCCCATCAACAAAACCTGCAAAATATACAACAAATATCCACAATCAGTGGGGAGTAACTAGCAGTTCTCCCAGAACAAAAGAAATCAAAGCATGATTCAGACATAGATTAATAAGAAAGGAAAGCATAAAGTCAAGTCAACTACAATATACATCCACTTCCATATAACTCACAAATAACGCAAATGAATAATAAATAGCAAGTGAGTTGGATAAAAATAAGTAAATCATCTCAAGAGTACTTTTATAAAAATAAAATATAGATAAAACAAGTTATTGAGTCAGAAACCGAACGCTAGTGAATCGCAATTCACTTCCTAAGGTTTGTCAGATCGCAATCTCCAGGTCAGTCTATGGGTTTACGTTCCCCACTGCCCGTGTCTAAGAATGGCCAAACTCCCGATGCAGGGTAGAACACGCAGAACTCCCTGACCTCTCGGACGACAACAATTAACCCAGGTGTACCCCTAGTTCGCAAACCAGGTGGTTGGCATGTTCTTCACCGGGGACTACATCTTCCCACCGGATGTTCTTATCTCAAAATAAAATCATAAATATCATCAAAGTATCATTCAGCTCAAAAATATTCGTCAAAAGGGATGCCATACGGCCTTATACCCATAATTCATCAAAAGTAATTTTTCAAAAATCTTCAAAGTAGTAACTTACAAATTTACAACAAATATCTCCAACCACAATACTTTAAACATCACTAAGCATCAACAATGATAGTGAAATAGTTTTTACAACACTAATAATATCAATCAGAAATGCATCACCAATTAACTCGAAGGCTTATTAAATAAATGAATGGTACACAATTAATCATTTTTACATAAATCAAACATAAACGTAATGATACCAATAATACTTACAGCAACCTACTAAACACCAGCATCCAAGAACATAAAAGATCACAAATTATTTCTTATTAACAAGCTCTCAAATAATTAAAAAGAATATCCTCAATTTCACAACAAAAACCCAATAATAATTATTAAACTAATAAGTTCGAGCAGTAAAATCACACAAAAATTATCATTTGACCCTAATGTCTCTACTTACATGGTACAAATTTTATTTATAATTTTCGGACTCCAAAAGTAATTTTAAAAGTTAATATACAGATTACTCAATAAAGCCAATATAATAACTAAAAATATAAATAAACGCCCAAAAATTACCAAAAATTTACACAACATGAATAAACTCACGGCAATACATATTATACAAAGAAATGAATTTTTCCGCCTCCAGAAATAATTTTCATGATTTATATACTGACAGAAACGAAATTGCAAAAACAGATATATCAATTAAATAAACCAGTACACAGTAGGCAAAAATTATTATAAGGCATGGAATATATACTACGCATACAACATGATCTAATAAAAATAATTTCAGTAATTTTAACATCCGTTTAATAATTATTATGCAATTTAGCCAAAAACGCACAAAACACCAATTAAAACAAATAAATATCAAAAATCATACGAAAATTATTTTTCTCTTTACAGTAATCACACAGCATGCATCAAGTATATTCATGTCAAATTTCGTCAATAATTTCATTCAAAAAGTATTTTAAATAATTCCTAGCGTAATAATCTAATACCGAATATTACTCTAATCACTATGGTTCTAAGATAACTACTAGTTACCTGGAACGTCGGGAGGAGAGCTGAGTCTAAAGAGATAGTTCAGAGCTACGCATACAATCCAATTCCTCTTCTAACCCCAAGGCACAACGAACGAGAATTGAAGCAACAAGTCACTAGGCATTTTCTTCTTGAACGTTGAAAAAAACTCATTTCACACTGCTCTGTTCCGACCATGATTCCTGGTGATCAAAAGCTCAGATTCTAAATCGCTCCGGTCAGAGTGTAGAACAAGATGTTATAAATGTTCTGTCCAAATTTGAAGACGATCCAACGGTTAGATCTGGCTACGGTTATTTTCGTGAAGCTGTGACAGGAAAAACCGGGTTGAACCTTTCTATTCTTTTCCTCTTCCTTTTCTCTCTTTCTTTTCTTGAAAACGGTGAGGGTTAAATGCAAATGATGCTGAACTTCTTTTAATAAAAATCAGAATTTTATGGCAAGGAAAAATGAAGGGTTTAGGAGAAATGATTAGGGGGGTTATGGGGGTTACAATCTACCAAGAGTCACCAATTAAAAGAAATGAAATAAAAGAGGAGAAACTTCTTCCTTCTCCCTTCCCATAGCCGGCTGTCCAAGCCCAAGTACACCAAGAAGATTTCGGCCCAAGTCATCAAAGGTCCATGCATCAAAAGTCCGTCACGCAATAAATCGATAAATTCCTAAATCGCGCCTAAACTTTGAAAATGCTTAATAATGAAAATAACTCTAATAAATTATATTATAAATATAAATATAATAAACACATTAACACGCCACATGCGATGCAACATTTCATCACCCAAGTCGGTCCAACAACGTTACAAAAACGCTACGCGACAAAACTGCATCCTAAACGCCTAAACAAATAACGAAATTAATATAACCTTTAAAATAAATAACTTACAACTTAAAATAAATATATATATAAATATATATACACATTTTCAGAACACGTTCCAAAATAATCTAAATAATAAATTATTTATTTTTACGAAAAATATCATTTTAATGTAAACAAACACCAAAAATAAAGAGTGAAAATTACGGGGTGTTACAGATGTAATTTAAATCTCTAATTGTGACTATTTTCATGAGGACTGTCTTAATTTTTTTTAAAAATAGGTAAAAAAAAATCCTTTAACTTACCCTTATACAGGGCCCCCATCAACGACCCATTTACAAGTTGTGATTGCCAAAAGTGTAGAAATTAGAATTTACTAAGAAAATCTATTTCTTACTAATTAGGGGAAGTTGCTTAGCTAAGGAGACCTAAGTAAGTGAAACTTTTCAAGAAAAGTTCTACTTCCCTTGTCCAACAAAATATAAATTACCATTTCCCATGATTTTTAATTCATGAAAACTTTGATGTTACATGTATAACTAAACGGGTCCATTTTAAATTTTTTATTTAACCAAATGAGCACTTTATAAGACTCTTCATACAATCAATCAATCATCAGGCCCGGTCCTGATCCTTTTGGGGCCCTAGGCAAAATATTAGATTGGGGCCCCTTCAAAACCACCTTTTGTTCTAAACTAGCTCCCTCACTTTGAAGCAAACTACCAAAGTGGTACTTAATAAAATGTGAAAGGATGAAGGCCAAAGAATCAAGAATTGTTTTGTTAACGTCTTCTGATTAATTAGCGTGAAGTATAAGAAGAACGGTCAAAAGTTTATCTATTAAATTGAATGTAAAAAATTTATCGGTTTTTTCACCATATACCCCAGACAAATTTTTTTTTGCACCGTATACCCTCGCAAGTTTCCAAATTCACCATATACCCTCCACTTTTCAAAGAATACATCAAACTACCCTTTTGACTAACGGTGTTAGACTTTCGTTAGTCATTAACCCCTAATCCCCCCAACCCTAATTTATTAACCTAAATCTAAGCCAAACCCAAACCCAAACCCTAACCCCCTAATCTAATACCCTAACACTAACCACCCCCACCCCTTACCCCACCACCCCCCACCCCCTTCCCCGCCGAATCACGCAACCCCCCACCCCCTTCCCCCGCCGTTGCAACCCCCCACCCCCTTCCCCCGGCGTCGTGCAACCCCCACCCCCTTTCCCCCTCTCCCCTCTCCAAATCGACCGATTCTCTCTTCAATTCCGATTTGGTCTTGATTCGGTTTTTTATTTTTTTATTTAGGGGGTGCGACGGTTGTGAATGAAGGGGAAGGGGGTTGCGCGACCGGGGGGAGGGGAAGGGGTCTGCGCGACAATGGGGGAAGGGAAGGGGGTTGCGCGATGGCGGGGGGGGGGGAGGGGTTCGCGCGATTCAGCAGGGAAGAGGGAGGGGAAGGGGGGCTCGCGGGGAGGGTTGCGGGTCCGATGGGGGAGGGGGCTGGGGCTGGTGGGGTAAGGGGTTGTGGGGGCAGCGGGGGGGGTGGTGGGGTGAGGGGTGAGGGTGGGGGAGTGGGTGGTTTGGGTTAGGGTAATAGGGTTAGGGTTAGGGTTAGTGTTAGGGGTAGATTTATGTTAGTTAATTAGGGTTAGAGGGGGGATTAAGAGTTAATGACTAACGGAGTTTAACGCCGTTAGTCATTAAGGGTAATTGGATGTATATTTTTAAAAATGAGGGGTATATGGTGAATTTCAAAAGTTGAAAGGGTATATGGTGCAAAAAAAAAATTTGTCAGGGGTATATGGTGAAAAAACCGAAAGTTTATTCATCTTACCAAGCTCTAAAAGGAAGCCCTGTTTTCTTTGGCATTCTATAAATACTGCAGCACTTATCACAGATTTCTCACGTATTAAACAACGCATCTTCTCGAAATCTTACACCCATCTCCTTCTCTATAATATTCTCAAGACGTCATTCTCATCGCAGAATCTACTTAACCTCTCAATCTGCTTGTTTCTCGTGAGAAGTTTAGCTAATGCTCAAAACTGTAGCGACTATTTCGTTCAATCGCGAGCTTCATATTACCCAAACTCTGACGAATATAGAACAAATCGTGAGTATATGTAAAAAAAATATTATGCTACCATTCTAATCACTATGTTCATGGAAAATCATCAGTAATGTTAATTTCTAAAGCAAATGCTGTGATTTTATTAACTCTTCAGCAAGTTTTCACTTCCAGATAAATGTTTTGTAAGCAACATTGCAATTTGCACATAAAATAAATCAAAACAGAACACTCAGAGCATAATTTAAAGAGAATAGAGATGGAATGACAACACCTTGAACAAGTGAAGTGCTAAGATAAATCCGGCAGCGCTTCTGGACCGCGCACCACAATTGCAATCTGCAACTCAAGAATCGCCAGCAGAAAGAAGATCGCATACGAGATGGACTCCGACAGGCGGGCGGCGGCAACCACGGTCGAAGGACCACCGTCCGACCGTCGACTCGGGCGAATCATAGATTCACACTCGAAGAAAAATTCCGGCGAACCCCAACGAATCACTCGACAGTTTCCAATCACAGTCAAAGAAAAAATTCCCAAAACCCTTACTTATATTCTTAAATTCAATTTTCAAAATATCTTAATAACTTCACTCAGGGGCGGATCCACTATGGGTTCACTGGGTTCAGTTGAACCCATAGTGGATCAGATAAATTTATGTTCTTGCATTATTGTATCACAGAAGGAGGTTTGCCTTGGTGGTGATAAGCCCACCTTAAAAGTTTGTAGCTTGGGTAATGTCTCCGGTTCGATTCTTGTGGTGGGCAAAAGCTTCTCCCTTTTGCAATCAATTTTTGAAATCGCTTAAACTAAGCAAAAAGTCTTTTCTAGCTGTCTAAATGATTGTTTTTTGTGAAAATTGTTTAGTTAGGAGAATTTTGTTCTTTCACTAGCAATAGGTCAACTCTTACAATTATTTTTGACACTTAGGGGGATTGTTGATATCCTTGATAACTGGTATGCTAAGATCACATTTGGTGGCTTGTGTATTGCCTCACAGAGTCACAGTAACATGTTTAGCATAATGTGATTTGTGAATTTGCAGAATGACTACAATCTCACTGTTATTGTTAAGTTCTTTTTTTTTCCTCGATCCTTTTCGTTGCAATTTACGTGTCCAATAGTCAATTTAGAGATTTAGTGAAACTTCTCCAAAATTTTGGTCCAAAATGAAGTGCTTAAGGGAAAGATTGTCTTTGAGTGCCTATATAGGCCTACTACATGATGATTTGCTTATATTCGAACCCATAGGTTCAAATCTCTGGATACGCCACTGACTTCACTTGATTGATGCTTCCCTATTTAAATTGTAGAAAAAAAATTCCCGTTGCCATATTTAAGTGAAAGTTAACAGCTACTTTTTTGGGAAATATGGAAAATTTCAACGAGTTTAATGGAGATTAGAGAAAATTTTGGGAATTAGAAGATTTTAATTTGGAAAGAGAGTGAGAAGAAGTGAAGAACCGAAGAAGACGAGGAGTCGCGTTCTGCGTTCACTGATTTTATCAGTTTTGAGGAGCGTCTTTAACGCGTGTGAGATTTTTTTTTTCTTTTCCTAGTTTTATTTTGAGGATTGGCCCCCTTTTAGACTTGGGCCCTTGGCCTATGCCCCTTCAAACACCCCTCAGGGCCGGGCCTGTAATCATAGACGTATAGGAGCATGAGAGTTAACAGTCTTAGCACTATTGTAGTTTTGCATAAAAAGAACACTTATATAGTTAAGTTTGGACCTTACATGTTTTGATGGAATACAATCGTAACTAGTGGTTAAGGAGGTAGGTGTAAAAGATAAGACCCTCCGTTCTTTTTTGTTGCAACAATGGATTTGGGCACGATTTTTAAGGAAGTGGAAAAGTGGGTAGTTTAGCATAAATATACCCCTTTAATTAACTAGAGTAGGAGAGAAAATAATTCTTAATAAAGTAAAAGCAACTTTATAAGGCAAAGTGAGTAATTAATAATGATTTTAGTATTATAAAATAAGGGTAATATTGTCAACTAAAGTTGTTTTTTTTACCAAAAGTGAAATTGTTGCAATAGATGTGAAACTACCCAAAGTGGTAATTGTTGCAATAGAAAAAGAACAGAGGAAGTAAGTTTCAATGCTACATTTGAAATCAGAATTTGCACATTTTATTTTCAATCCAGTAAAAACCACATAATGAAAAACCTAAAGGATACTAAGAAGTACGAAGAAGCAACATGGAAAATCACTACTTAAACTGCTCCTTTCTCATTGAGCATACATCAAGTCTTTACCAATAACATACACATTCTTCTAATTCACTAATAAGCAGTACTGAAGTAACTTTTAACAACATTATTACACACAATTTGCAAGACAGACTTATTACTAGACCCAACACATCTTGGTGTCTTGAACTGGTTAAGAGTATTTCCCATGCTCAAACTATGCAGTAATATCTTATAGAAGGTTCCCTTCTTCAATATCCTTAGCTCAAGTGGTCCGATGGAATCCACCTTACGTGAGCTTACATAACCGGCATCAACAAAAGCTCGGTCCAAGCAGTTGCAACACTCTTTTAGAACATTCTCATCAGCGTCACCACTTAGCTCCCAGAAAATGACATAATGACCTTTTTCTTTGGATACATCTACATGACTAGTGAAATCAATAAGGTCTACCTTCTCTGCTACCAATAGCTTGCTTGCTTCTTCCACGGCGAGCTGTAAATCTTTCTCAGTGTTCTTGTCGATGTTGATGCTCAGCAAAAGGTTTTGACGGCATACAAATTTTAGCTCTGGAGTGGAGTTATAGAACCCCATTACCTTGACAGCATCTCCTAGCCTATAGCGATATAAACCTGCAGGTATAAACAATAATTTCTTTTAGGAGGGGCAAACAAATCTTTGAAGCATATGTTAATATCTTATGTCAACGATATATATATTTTTTCGAGCGTATCGTTACAGGGTTAATAGTGGGTAATCTAGTTAATGGGTCAAGGCGAGTCGAGCCATGCATGTTGTGGGCAAAAAAAAGTCGATAATTGGACTATGGTGTCCATTAACCAAGCCTAATCAACAATATATGAAGTTGATGTTCCCAACTCTAAATTGATCAGATAATTATGATTAATCATGATCATCCATTAGCTAAATCACAATATTGGATCATCTATAAGGAAAAACAAGCGCAAAAGAAGAGCAAAACAGTCGTAGATTACAGCTAGATAACAGGATAAGTATAACCTTGTTAGTGTAAAGAATAAAATACTCCCTTCAAAGTTCAAAGCATCTTTTAGAGAAATGTTCACTAAACTAATTGCAATCAAACTTTTAATAAAGTTGTAAAGCTTTATGGGCTCTGGTTTTGTTTATGCTCCAGGTCCACCAATAATACAAGGTGATATGGACGCATTAGCAACATTTGTTGTACTGCACTAGGACTAGGTTCTCACTTGTTTGATAAATGATTTTTTTATTATATTTCTTAGATTCTTCACTGTTTAATTATGAGTTAAATTTCAATCAAATATGTTTCGTAGTGAACTTTTTTTAGCTTTTAACCAAATATAAAAGCAGAGATTAAACCAAATAATTACGGATTTTAGCAAATATTTTTTAAAGATAAACGAGACCAAACAAGTCAAGTGAACCAGCCAACAATTGATTGCCAACCAAAGATGTTGCGCATGAGGGGGGACTGGAGCCCGCCATGGCGCCCACTATTGGGCCATCCCCCTGCCAGCAACTTACATGTAGAGATGACAATTATCCATGGGTGAGTGGATTATCCACCCACCCGCCCTCAATAAATGGGTGATCACCCGCGTTGAAGCGGGTGATGGATGGATAAAAGAAAATACTTATAATTACTTTTTGGTGTGTAATAAGATTGATATTTTGTCGCTTTATTGTTAATCTATGAGATTATAATTAATTTTTCATATATTAATTTCTTTAAAATTGTTAAGTCTAAAAAATACTTTTTGTTCCTAGTATCACCCGTTTCCCACCCACCGGCGGATGATAAGTGGAGCGGATATAGGTGAAATTTTTGGCGTGTGATGGATGGTGTGGATGGAGTTTTGGGTCGCGGGTGATGGGGCGGATGTAGCTCCACCCGACCCATCTCCGATCCATTGCCATCTCTTCTTACATGCCAATTCCATAGAGAAGCAAGGGGATCTGTTTTTCAATGAGTATATAATAGTAGGCCAATCAAAACTACCAGGAAAAGTTGGGTAAAGCGATCGCTGACTATGATTCCACAAGCAACGCAACAAAATGCTATAGGACAAACTCGGCAGACTAAGATATTCTGTCAGTAGATGATTAAACTAGGCAATAGTACGACAGATAATCACTTAGTTGCACACTGTAAGTCTGTAACTCTGTAAGCTTTCCAAGAAGTTTTGAACTAACTAAATACTGTAAATATTCCCTAGCCAAAAAAAAAGCGTTCAATTGTATCTTGAATACTATGTATATGTAACATCCGGATGTCTTAATCTTTCGCTTGGAATATGATTAATGACTCGTGAGCATATACCCTACCGATAGACAATTAAGCTTTAATTATCTAAAGTAATGTTTGTGAGATCAAGATTAGGTTTCTTGTTTCTATATAATTCCCCCATATAGGTACCTGTTTGAGTGTTTGTTTATGTTTTCTAAAAGTCTACAAAATAGTACTTGGTCTAGATGTTGTGGAAACTTTGGCTTTATACTCCCCACCTTCTTTTCACTCGTTTCAGCAGAAATAAAATTTAGAATAATTCATATAAGTTCAGCTCAAGCATAGTTGATAATAAGTCTCAATAATCACATATGTTGAAATTTTTAACGAAAGCTAAGACTAGTCAAATTTAGGCCCAATAAGCACCATCTAAGTCATTTGTCATGACTACAATAACTGTATATCAGATATTTAAAAATCACCTGAAGAGAACACATACATAGCAAGTAATAAAGTTAGTTATATTACCTGCAAAGTTGGTGAGAACAATTTCATACTCTTGGCCAACTTCAACCTCAGACAAGCCAACAGATTTAGGTTCACTTGTCCTAGACTCCTTCAAAGGAATGAACTCAAAGTAGCCAATGTTGGGAAGAACAGCAAAAGTAGCAGATTCAGGGGGTGATCTTGGATTAACATTGGCTGCAATCCACCCTTCTGACGCTCCATAATCAGCACAAACCAAAGGCAACCAACCAGCATATCGCCTTAATTGTTTCACGTATGGCTCCATGGAACCCGTCATTATCCCATAAACATACTTAGCATTCGGGAAAAGCTCAGGGATTAGACCATACCATTTACTCAAACTCGAGCATTTTTTGTAAATCAGGTCAGCCAACTCCGGGTTAGGCTTAAGGAGTTTAGACATTGCAGCTCGAGTTGGTAGATCAGTGACTCTTTCATTCAAGATTCCATCTCGGATATCAGAGCAAAGATCTTCCCATATTAGTTCGAAAGTTTGAAATGCTTGTACGAGGCTATGAGCAAAGGTTGAGGAAATGAACTGGACCTCGTTGTAGTACAACAAACCGCAGAGAAGATGACAGTATAAGGATTCATGAAAATCTGACCCAAAAACTACTTCATCAGGACTGCAACATTGGGACTGTATTCCCTTCATAAACTGTCTATATTCAGGGTGCCGGAAAACATTTGTAGTTGCAGTTCCTGCAGGTATACCTCCTTTGGTTGTGAACTGCCTGCTACTGTAGATGAAAGCTAAGGCTTTTCCATTTTGGATTGGATAGTCTCTGCAAATACAAGAAAGATTCCGGGTTTTGGTCATTATGTATGTTTGAGTTAAGAGTACTGATTATCGCTCCCCCACCCCCCCAAAAAAAAGCCTCAATTTTTACCTAAAATGCTTCAGTTAACCTCAAATTCTTACAGGTCAAGTACTTGACAATTTGACGTGGGCATAGTATAGAACTATAGACATTGACCCTTTATTTTCGGCCAAAAAACTTGTAACATTTTCTTATGATAAGAGTATACAGTATAGCTGTATAGACCAAGGACCCTTGGGTCCAATGGTATGGCTTCCTATCTCCCACATGGGGACCAAGTTTCAAATCTTGGTGGAAGCAAAATTTCAAATTTGTTTGGGGGGAGGGGGGTTTGGGGCTTGTTGGGCCTCTGGGCGAGTGGCCCTGTGCGAGGGCAGCACAGAGAAAATTCATCTTACCACGAGTTCCTGAAAGGGGGCCCAAAAAAAAAGTATAGCTGTATAGGCAATAGACAATAGAACTTACATGTATATGTAAGCAAATGAAACTTTATTAGAAAATTATCATGAGTATGTAAGCATAAAATGCCTAATTATGGCAATTTTATCCAATCATGACAAATGTGTGGATATAACAGATTCTCAAACAGAACTTTATCAATGTTTAGTAATGAACAAAAAGGAAACACCCCAATTGTTTGAGTCTCTCCCTTAGAATAACACCTTGCAGTTTGAGAATATCACAAAAGGCACAAAAAATGCTTTACCAGTTTTGTTATTTTAGGTGGGAAGATCGTAAAGAGATGGCATTTAAAACGTAAGTTCTATTCTACATCATCACTCTTCAAGGCTCTCAATGAACCCCTCAGAAAACATTTAAAGAGTTTAAATCAACTCAAAATACTTGATGTGTACATACAAACATATACTTATTTCGTCCCAAAATAATATATAAAAAATAGTAAAAAAGAGACTGAAAAATATTAGGTGGAAAGCTATGGGACCCAACTTTTAAAAAAAAGTTGATTAGAGAAAACATTAATCATAACAAGAATATGTAAGCTTTTATATCTAGGTTCATTGTAATACGCATTTTGTCCTATATCAGTTGTCACAAATATTTTTACATAGGTTACAATGGAACTAGGTGGATAAAAAGGGTGACGGCTAACTTTTTTTTTTTTTTTTTGACAGGAGGGTGAAGGCTAAGTTTGTAGAAAAAGTAAAGGAATTTTTTTACCAAAGATCGTACGTTGCAACTAAACTAGAATGTCTCAAACCAATAATTGTCGCAACTAAATTGAGACAAATACCCCCACCCCCCCAATTATTGTATGGAATAACTAATTTCGGATGTAATAGTTTTAACATTATTAGTTAATGAATGAGTTGCTAATTGCTATGTTCACCCAAAAAAAAAAAAAAAAAAATTGAGACAAATACAGTCCAATAAACTTATAAAAATAAATGGGATGATGGCAGAGAGAATAATAAGTTAATAACAGTAGTGTGTCCACCTTCTGGCTTCTTTCATGTATTGGAAAGAAAGAACTTGATAAAATAAAGGCAATAATACTCTTAATATCAGATATCTACTTGTACCTTCATAATAGGAAAAAAAATAGAATAGTTAATTCCTACCTGTTTCTGTACGCAAATGAGGTAAGGTAGATTTGCATAGTGTTCTCAAAGAGTTCATCATTAAATGGTACAAACTTGCGCTTTCCTTGGGTCGTTCCGGAGCTGCCAAAGAAGAAGAAAAAAAGTTCAACCCAACATTAAAAAGATTTACATAAACCTCAAAAGAAATCCTTAATAGTAACATAAAAATGATCAAAGGATTCTCCGCCGTTACTCGATTATCCCAAAACTACCCTCTCATTTTTGGTGTAGGGAGAGCCACAAGGGCAAATGATGTAGACGGGATTTGATCTCATTTCTTGGACACCACCTCTTAAGACTTTAACCAACTAATCTAGTTGACATCCACAAAACTACCCTCTCATGTAAAAGATCACAACGACAACACAAATTCTCATAGAAGACCGTCTTACTCTTACAACATAAAAAATTGCGTTAAATAATAAGAAGGTACAATACCTTAAAGAAATTGTGGGGACAGGTTTGCCAGTAAGGATAGGAGAAGTTTCTCCATCGATAATTCTTTGAATGTAAGGTTCTAAATCTTTGTGAGTTGCAAGAGGAACACATTGCTTAAAACTTTCCACGTCTGTTTTTCCATTTAAACCTAATTGTTGCAAATACTCTGCTTCAGCATTTTCTTCTAGTATCTTCTTCAGTGTTTCCTCCTGTACTTTTCCTGCATTTTTGGTTAACTCCTCAAAATCCTTGATCACTTTTTCTGACTCAAATTCTTCCATTTTCAGCAACATTTTCACTCAATTAACTTCCTACAATAAAATTTATAGTAGCAACAGTATTAGTCTATGAAATAGTAATAATAATCATTATAAGATATGGTTTGATTTGACATGGATTACAAATAACCCACCTCCATATGAAATAGTAATACTAATTCAATCATTATATTACGGAAACAAAAAAAAAAAGTGGGAACCCATTAAAAGTGTAATCTTTTTAAGCTCAGTCAGCAAGTAACTATTCTAGACTAAGTATAAAAATTCAGATAACAATAATACCCAACTCGAAATTTTGAGTAAATAGAAATGAATATGTGAATATTAATACAGAATATTCTGATTTTTCTTCTTCTGCAAATTAAAGGTGTTAAAAAGATCAAACCCAGAAAAGTGAAAAAGCTTAAAAGGTATTGAAATCAAGTAAATTAGGAAACAAAATCAGATAGAATTAGAAGTGAATATTCCAAAAAAAAAAAAAAAAAAAAGAAATTCAATCTGAATCTTCCTGATAATTTGGACTTAGACATAATGAGCTAATAATATACCAGAATCTCTTTACTGAATTCGCGCCTTCCATGATTATAATCAAACGATACTAATCAAAGATAATAATTCAAATTAATCATAATTATAATGTATTATTGTTAATATAAAAAATAAAGGCAAATGCTAACGGGTGCCTTAACGCGCTGGATAAGGAACTTTTATTTATATATTACTCTTCCTCATCCTGTTATCTAGCGCGCCGGGGCACCCGTTAGCAAGATCGAAAAAAAACCCCAAAAAAAGAAGAATTACCTGTAATAGGAAGTGATGAACAGAGGAAGAAGAAAAAGAGGAGGAGAGAGAAAGAGTTGAGAGTTTGAAGTTGTTGTTTGTTGGTAGTGAAAGTGGTGGATAAGTACTGTTTGGGAGCACAAATAGACAGAAATCAACTTGAAGATAAAGAGAGAAAAATATTATTGGAAACAAATGGCAGTTAAGTGAGATCTTTTTTACTTATTTTATAGTAAATAATTGTTTTACAAGGAAATGTATTTGACTCTTACTTTCTCTTTCTATCTCTATCTCTTTCTTGATTGAATAGAGAGCAGTTGGGAAGACTAATCAAACGAAAATTGGTGAAGAGGGAAGATTCTTCGATGTCTATTTATAATACTCTATCATCTATGACATCGTGTTTCTCAGCCTATCACCGTCCACCTTTACGACCCCAGTGAAATACTCCCTCCGTTTTAAAATATAGTTCTCATTTCCCTTTTTTCACGATAATTTATGCAAGTAAAATCTAAGAGGGATAGCAAAGATTTTTTTGTATATTTAAATAAATGTTGTATGGGAAAAGATGATTTTAGGAGAGAGGATGAAGAATAATTGGTGAAAGAGCATTAATTGTAACACTTGAGTTGAATAAACAAAGCAAAAAACAAAATTCAAGAAGCAAATAAATGATAGGACACGGTTTATCTAAACAAATTACGAAAAAATGTGGAACTAAATATGGAAATGGGAACTATATTTTGGGACGGAGGGAGTACTAATACCAATTGTCCGAATTTTTCTAACTTATTTTTGCTTATCTGAACATATTATACTTCATCTGAACTTATTAGACCTTATGTTATTAGTGAGTCAAATCTTATTAGGTTTTTTCTACGTTATATTTTCGTGTTTTTTATTTTATTTGTAAGCATTTAAGCTAGTTATTCATTAAGTTAAGCTTTAATTGTTGAACACCTAGCGAAGTTATTGTTTCAGATAGTTAAGTTACATATATAAATTAGATCCGGTTAAATTTTTAGAAAACTTACTACTATTCTAGTAGTTTCAAATTCATATTTATTCAACAAATTTATGGCAATTCAGTTTGAATGCTGAAACATTAAACATATACATACTAATACACTATCGGCAGTGAATAGTGATTTTCGAATATGTATGTTACATTATTTTTAGAAATAGACTTTGTGAATATAGTTGTATGGGTTTATGGTGCATGTATAGATAAGAAATATTTATAAAAACTAATAAAAATTTGTCAAATATGGTGCATGTACTTTGTAGCGATAATCTGATATATATTTTTCTATTTTATGAATCATACAAACAGAACAAGATATGTTTTTTTTCTTAAATATACTACGGGTCTGTTCTATTCAACTTATTTTGTCTTATCTTATCTTATCTGATCTTATCTTATCTTATCTTATCTTATCTTATCTTATAAAATCTTATATAAGTTAAAATAAGTTGAACAGAATGGACCCTACGTACGATTTGGTATAGCCTCTCCTAAATTGGATGAGCATGGTTCTTACTTCTTACAACCAATTAGTGATGAAGTACCACCGCAAGTGATTGTTTTCCTATACGATTATAGTTTATTTTAAGGTTGTGTATGCTCTATTCATGTTCACAACTACTACTAACTAGGGAATATAAAAAAGATAACCTTAGTGTTTTCCTCTTAACACAATAAGATTGTTAGGAGTGTTTAAGAAGAAAGGTTTTCAATATAGCATCAACGTAATTCTAAAAGAGGATTAAAGATTGATATAATTTTGATTTGTTCAAATTTTTGCATACACCCTGATTTGATCAAATTTGATGATTCAGTTTTGTTTGATTTAAAAATTGAGTCCAACATAATCCAACACGATAATTCACTTTGGATTGATTGTACTTTAAAATAACTTTAATTGAGTCCAACACAATCCTTCAATATGTGCATACACCCTCATGTGTAATAGGTCAAGTTCCTCATAACTTTTAACCTTTGAATTTGTGAGGAACTTTACCTATTACACATGGTTCTTACATACGTTGTCAAACTCTCCTCTAATGAGTATCTTTATACTAGACAAATTTTATTATGCACATGTATCTACATCCTATCATCATTAAAGGTTTATAATTATAATTTTCTTCACCCAAATTAAAAGGCAAAATTGGTCTCAACACCCTAAACTATAGCTCGGGTGCACCCAACACCACCAACTATGACTAGTAGTCTAAACACCACCAACTACGGGGTGGGGTGCAGTCTGTACCACCAACTACGGAGTAGGGTGTAGTCTGTACCATAAAAATACACCGTCTTCGGCAATATTTTTGACTTCTGGCCTCATTTATGGTACGGAATGCACCCTATACCATAGTTGGTGGTGTTTAGGCTACTAGTCGTAGTTGGTGGTGTTGGGTGCACCCGAGCTATAGTTCAAGGTGTTGATGCCAATTTTGCCAAATTAAAATTAATAGTCTGATGCTTCTATATCTTTTTAAGATATCCAACACAAACATGTTAATGTTCTTGGAGATGAATATTTTTTTTTTTGGTGCAATCTTGGAGATGAATATAAGTACTACTAAACTTTATAATATCTGATATCTACACATACTGAAGGTGTTGTCTCACCAATCACCAATCACCAATCACCAATCACCAATTAATCTGCTATGTAGTGAATCTCAATGAGTCAACGCTATAATAAGTAAGAAGTTATCTCATAGTCCAACTCGATCTCATCATAATATTACATTCATATTGAAAAAAATTTGTAAAGCCTTATATCTCAGAAAACCTCCCAGCCATCTTAATAGGTTACTAGACCAAATTCAGTTGCCTTGGCCTTGGAAAAACCTTTTAAGAATTAAATTGGAATACTATTGTCGCTCCTCATGAAACTCTTGCTTTCCCATACGACTTAAATAATTTTCATATAGATCATGCTTCTTGTGCATTACAAATTGTTTACTTTAGTCTCCATTTAGAGTTGACATTGTACCTAATTTTGAAAATTTGGTGAGATGAAAATGATCAGCATAATTTAAATTTTTTTTTTTTGACATCGAGAAAATTTGCATTAATTAAAACATACAGTACATCCTAATGTTAATACAACCAAACATAAACAAACTAATAGTAACAAGAGCTTTATTAGGAGCTCGTACATACTTTATTAAGAAAACACACTAACTTTTACGTGTCCAGTCCAAAAGCAGTTTGTCTTGAGCGACGACGGTTGAGGTTGGGTTATACGTCTTGATGAAAAAGACCTGATATGAGAGGAAGCATGTTGAGATACGAAACTCAGACGATTTTCAAAGAGAGATTGTCGCATTACAGCTAGTGGACCCCAATGTCCACTAGACACTAAATCCCAAGGCCCTTGAAAGGAAACATCCTCCTGGGATTCTTCTGAAACAACCAACAATGAAGTCACTTCCTTTGGTGACTTTTGACCCTGCTGTGAGGGTACCCGGAGTTTAGTCGCATTAGACTGAAACTCGAAAGAGGTGGAGTTCGAAACTTGCTCCAAATCAAATTAGAGGGCCTCCCTCAAGATGCGTTTTTAAGGTGGGATGACACCTGAAGCCATCACGAGAAATGGGGGCGAGTTTGATTGATGACCTTCGCCCCACTTATGGATCCGAAGATCCAACCTCACAATCCCAAATCTAGAAGAACGACGCACAACAGTCCGAATTGAAAACCTCCTCTCATCTTAACCAACACTCGAATTCCTAAAGCAAAGATAAACACCACGACCACCTCCAGCATTATAGGTTCTATTCCACAAGTTTCCTAGATCTTTCTTTGTCATAAGAAACCAAGAACCTTGCACTGCCCATCGATTACTACTAACGAACACCCAAGCACATCCAAACACAAATAGGCCAGGGATATTGGATCTGGAAGAAACTTAACTTAAACTAAAACATAATACAAACATAAAACAAGCTAACAAACTGAGTACTAGATTCATACTAGCAGATGACACAAACAAGGGTTGGGGAAGGGGGAACTCAACCATAAACCGGGAAGGGGGATGAGGAAACACTACCACAAACCAGGGTACAAAGATATCGAAGTACATTGAATTTAATGACCGATCAAATGGTTTGTTCATCTGTAAATATTATCCTTACCATTCATCACCATCCATCTTTACAACATCAATGAAATATATACAATATTTCCCTCCTTTTCACTATTAGTTTAATAAATATTTAAATTCATATAATAGATTTTGTAATAAGTTTTGATATGCTATTTTTTCTATATTAGGAAAGATAATTGGTCCGAAGACCAACCCCTGCTAAACTACTAGCCTGCAGGGCACACTAGCTCAGAGGCTGGGTACAAGGCTAAACAACCAAAAAGTAAATGCCCAATATATTATTGGGATGAGGATTCGAACCCTGAGTAATGCCCTGGAATTCGGGGTGGTACTCCACTGAGCTACCACCTCTCCCTCAGTTTTGATATGCTATTTAACTTTAATTTTTACCTAAGGTGGATTGAGAATTTGAGCTACTCCGGATTTTATCAAGTTTTAATAAACAACTAGTTTTTAGACTCTGGCTATGTCCAGGGTAATTATAATTTTCATGTATAATTAAATTTAAAATTATAACTCCAAACATTACTTGGTTTAGTGGTTAAGACTTTAGTATATATGATTTGAAGTCATGGGATCAAATCTTATACTATGCATTTTCTAATTTTTTATTGTATATGAAGTTCATGAACCAAACACTCTAAGGGATAACACTACGTGGCACAGTCCTTGCTTAGGAACACCTTTTAATATATTTGTATAGATAGATAATTTATAAGTGAAAAAATTGAAGTCTTGAGTTAGATTTGTAAGCATTTAAGCCATCTTTCATTGAAGTAATTTCTATTGTTTTGATGCATAAACTAATTTCTATTTGATAAGCACCTTAGCGAACTTGTTGTTTGAGACAAAAAATTATGTTAATCTAATTCGTTTCGGTAAAGTTTTAGAACAACTTAATTCTAGTAATTGTAAATATCCACTCCAACAAATTTATTGCAATTCAATTCAAATACTGAAACATACATACTATTGGCAGTGGTTTCCGAATTAGTATGTCACAATATATATATATATATATATATATATATATATATATATATATATATATATATATATATATATATATATATATATATATATATTGTTTTTTGGGGTCCTCTTCTAGGAACCCCTTGGTAAGAAGAATCTTCCTCTGAGCTGCCATTGCACAGGGACTCACCCAGAGTAGGCCTAACAAGACCAAGGAGTGATAACATTACCACAAGTAGTTTTCTTGTATGATATTAAATTATCAATTTGATCTTTTTATATCTCATCTAAGAAAAAGAAATTGAAGGCCTTATATTTTAGAAGCTTTACAGGACTGATAGAACCTTGATTTTACAATTTGGGACAATGTGACCGCTAATTCTAATGTTTATAATCTCTCGGTTCCTCATTGATGTTCCTAGTTTGACTTGCATATTTGCCAATGCATAATCTTTAACTCTAAATATCTATAATTACGTAATAATAAAAAATTATTAAAATTTAATATTGTGAAAGTACTAATTGAGACGAATCAAATAAGACCCAACATGACTGTTTTTTCTTATATATTGATAATTTATTTAGAAGATTCCAAATAGTGCCAAAATTCCAACGAGGAACATCAATAAATTATTAAAGAACGAAGAGACTAGTAATAACTTTTGTATATGTGGATGGTTTTAGGATTTCACAAAACAATGTTATTTATGTTTAATGGTTTCAAAGAATTTATGGTTTCAACAATAATTTTTTTTTACGATCGTATTTCAATTAGAAAAGTGTGTCTTGGATGTAGCAACATACATAATGACATGGACTATACAAATATTGACATGAATCTCATGTCATTTTGACATTTATTACATGTCATTTGATTTTCTTTTTATAAAAAAAGAGGTGGTTTGTGGGTTGTTACACCACAAATTATGCGCAAAGGCTACACATACACTGGGTGTATGTGGGTCACACATACACTAGGTGTATGTGTTACTACTAAAATTTATACCTTGTGTATTTGTTACTACTAAAATATATAATATTTCTAAAAGTACTACAAACTTACAATATTTCGACAGATAATTTTGTTTTTAATGATTTGTTTTTTATCTTTGTTTAAAAATTCTGTTTTATGAAATCTTCTTTATTTAGATTTGTATGAATCCTTTGTTTAAAACTTAAAAAAAGAATTGTATTTTTTTTCTTCAGATTATTCATATATTAGCTTCATCTTATTCATCTTCACCATTTTTCTACTATTGATTTTCTACTAAATTTTCCTATCGTTTTCAATTATTTAATTTGTTTGTAGAAAAATAATGTTATATTTTCATCCCTAACTTGTAATAAAATTCAATTCGAAATATAGTATTTCAATCGTTTATGTATTATGTAAATTCAAATATCGTTGAATAACAAAACAAGTTCAAATGATTGTAAGTTTATAATTTTTTTAGTAACAATATACATTTTAATAGTAATACATACAAAATGTATACATTTTAGTAGTAACACATACATTCAGTGTATGTGTGACCCACATACACCGATTGTATGTGTATCATCTCTCCAAATTATGGTGTAAGCATATTAGATCCTCTTTCAAATCTAAAACTATTGTGAGCACCACAAAGCCATTGGAACTAATTCACATGGATTTGTGTGGCCCCATGAGAATTCAAAGTAGAAGTGGTAAGAGGTATGTGCTAATTATTGTTGATGACTACTCAATATGCACGTGGGTTATTTTTCTCTATAGCAAGGATAAGACTTATGATGAGTTCCTTGTCTTTGCTAAGAAAGCTCAAAATTTGAGTGGTCACAAATTGATGCATATTAGATCCGATCATCGTAAAGAATTTGAAAATTATAAATTTGATGACTTAAGCAAAGACCATGGCCTATATTATAATTTTTCTGCCCCTAGGACACCACAATAGAATGGTGTTGTAGAAAGGAAAAAATAGGACTTTGGAGGAAATGGCTAGGACTATGCTAATTGCTAGTGAACTTCCAAGGAAATTTTAGGCTGAGGCGTTAATACTGCTTGTCACATAATAAACCATGCCATGATGAGACCTATCATAAACAAAACCCCTTATGAGCTTTATTTTGGTAAGAAACCCATTACACATTTCAGAACATTTGGTTGTAAATGTTTTGTTCATAATAATGGGAAACATAATCTTGGAAAATTTGATGCAAGGAGTGATGAAGCAATATATCTAGGGTATTCGTCACATAGTAAAGGTTATAGAGTTTACAATAAAAGAACTATGTGTGTGGAAGTAAGTGTACATATAATCTTTGATGAATCTGATAACTTTAATTCAAGCAAGCAGGTTGATGACTTTGGAATAGGCTTGGTTCGTTCAAATTCAAGTTCTCGATAAAAGAATACAATGTCAAGGATCCATGCCGCTCAAAATAGAATTTTGGGGTTTTTTAGAAGGTCCTTACATGGGATTATCAAGCACATACTACCTTTTAGGTTTCAAACCCTCAGTTTGCTAGAGAAGCACGTAATGTCAGGTTGGGGTAAGCATCAGATGGGTTTAATCCTAGTGGGCACATGAGTAGTAGATATAGCATATGGCCTGTTTTTTTTTTATTGTAAACAATTTACCTCCATGGATGTGCATGAAGAGTTATAATCTAAAACCTGGTCTAAAATCTCCTGGGAATGACATTCATGTATTTCTTCAACCCTTAATAGATGAATTGAAACAACTTTGGGATGTATTAAAACATATGATGCATATAGTGGGGAAACATTTAATTTGCATGGTGCATTACTTTGGACAATTCAAGACTTTCCTGCGTATGTCAATTTGTCTTGTTGGAGCACCAAAGGGAAGTGGTGCACAAGGTGGGCACTCGAATGAAGAGAAGAAGCAATGCTGGTGGTGTGCTGCGCTGGTGGTGCGTTCCTCAATGTCGAGCTGGGCTCCGGTGATGGGCCGGTGCTCCGGCGTTAGGGTTAGACGCGAGTGAGTGAGAGGGCTGAAATGGGGTACGGTGTTGGTGCGGATTTTTTCTAAGGGAGGGAAATTTAGGATGTTACTGTAAGTATTATTATGCGCGCAATTTCATAATAGGAAGGAAAATGAAGGGCTGCGCTTTTACCAAAAAGCGCCGCCCTTCATACAAGAAGGCGGCGGTTTTTGGTATAACCGACCCTTCACTAATAGGGTGCGGTTATCCGTAAAACCGCGGCCCTTCATATCTGACGAAGGGGTCGCGTTTTTGGTAAAAGCGCGGCCCTTCACTAAAGGGATGCGGTTTCCTTGGAAACCGCAACCCTTCATACACCAAGGGCTGCGTTTTTCAAGAAACGCAGCCCTTGCGGCGCAGCCCTCAAATGGTGGAGAAGAGAAGAGAAGAGTCCCATGCACCTCGCGGGCGCGGCGCACCATCGAGCACCATGCGATACGAAGAATCAACCTACCATGCGCCACCAAGCACCAAATGGGCCCAACCGTTTCATGCACCACAAGGGCGCGGTGCATCGTAAAGCACCATGCACACCCCCAAGCACCAAGCACCCGGCAGCCCATGGCCCATGGGCGCCACGGAGCATCATCAATCACTACCCCCTAAAGAGGCTTAATGGGGATAAGGCCTATTCCACGAGTGAACACACTTTTGACAGTTCGGGGGAGGGTTGTGGGGTGGCAAGGGAGGGGATGTGTGGCGGGGGGAGGGAAAGAGGAGGCGGCAGGGGGAGGAAGGAGAGAGAAAGAGGAGGAGAATATAGGAAAAAAAAAAGTAATCAAGTTTACTTGCTTTGCAATAGAAGAACCCGCCTTGAGCCGCTTTTGAAACACTCCCTAAAGTTGGGATTGATCAATATTAAATTGAAGTTGGGACTTTGGTTTTGTCGGGGGCGTAGTTGGGACTGATTTTTTTAATTTTTCCTTTTTATTTTGATGAGCTGGTCTAGAAAATGAAAGGCTTTGCAAACTTTGATATAGAGAGTTTTATTGTTCTTTTTGATGTGAATGGATTATATTTCCATCCTAAGATGAGGACCAGTCACATTGTAGCGTAGGTTTTCTTCTAGATAAAGGCAGATCAATCTGATGCTTTTGATTTTGAAATGGACTTTCTGGTTGAGCTGGGGTTACGCTTATGAAATAAAAATAAACATGGTAAAAGGTTGAAGATTCGAGAATTAGTTTGAAGGGTTAGGGTTCCAAATCTGCAAAATTTTTAAATTAGGTCCGAGGTTCAATCTGATTTCATGGTTTTTGCAATAGTTAATGGTGGGTGACTCAAATTTAGTGTTTAGTATACCTAAGAATTTGTGTAATTAGAATCACAATAAAAGGTTTACCACCTGGAAATCAATTGCAAATGACTTAAAGATCTCCTGAATCTTCGAAAATGGCAGTCAGTTATCTTAATTGAAGTTTAGTCCAAATCCAGTTGATTTGGCCTCTGAAAAACCTTTTTAAGAATTAAATTGGGATACTATTGTGGCTCCTCAAAAAAAATCTTGCTTTTACATACTGCTTAAAGAATCTCCATATAGATCATGCTTCGTGTGCACTGAAAAAGGTTTAGTTTCCATTTAGTGTCGACTTTTGTGATTGGTGAGATGAATGTGAATGATCAACGTCATTATTATAAGTCATAAGTTATAACTGTCTTTAAGCCGTGATTTCTCATTAGTTATCTAAATACCCTACTCTTAAGTCTTATCTAAACATTAGATTAAAAATTAATTTTTACTTTTTGATTCTTCACCATACTTTGTAATTAGACATATTTTTGTAAAGTTGTAAAGGTCACCAATCATATATCTTCACAGTTTTTTCTGAAATATAGCATCATATATATTATATCGAAGTACACTGAATTTGATAGTGCTTATATAATATATGATCTATTAAATGATTTGTTTATCTGCAAATTTTATCCTCCCATGAAAATTCTAAGATAATTATAACAAATACTATTATAGAAAAATCTAGTGGTTCAAAATAATTATATATATATATATATATATAAAGCAAAGTTCAATTTGCCTATGTGTCATTCACTAACAAAATCTGCCCACATATCGCATGCTAAAAACTCCTTAAAAATCTACTGCCACATGTACAAATTGGAGTGCAAGCTGCTGATGTGCCACCTCCACACGTCATTAGCGTTTGGCTATATGTGCATCAATTCCGGAAATAAGTTTTAATTGCTTTAATTACATGATTTTGAAACAGTAGTAATCATTTTCAACCTTCTGTATTTTGGTAAGTTTTGCCTAATTGTTAACACTTACGCAAAACCGTGTTATTTAACTTTATAGTCATCAAATAATTTAACACACATTACCATCACATGTCAGCTTTACAATAAAATGTCAACCATCTTCCACATTTAAATTGTGGAAAAAAAGGGTAAAAAAATTAATTAAACATTTTAACCATAAACTCATAAATATTTACAATATATTAATGCTCTGTTCTTTTGGACTGAACTGAACTAAATTGAACTAAATTTGTTAGAACTGAACTGAACTAAATTTTACTGAACTGAATTAAAATTGTGAGAGGAAACTAACGGAATTTTCTTGAAGTGAGCTGAATTTGTCTAACTAAACTAAATTTTCATTAATGCAGTCCAAGAACAAAGCCTACTTCTATGAATATATATTCCCAATCTTTCATGATGTTTTCTTAATTTAACCTCCCAACAATCATTGTGTCACTCCAAACACTTTATGGAATATAACTCCCAATAATATATATATATATATATATATATATATATATATATATATATATATATATATATATATATATATATATATATATATATATATATATATAGTTAGTTAGTTAGTTAGTTGACAATATATAACCGCTCGACAAAGTTGATATGAATATATACTCTCGAGCAATCTATGAAATGATAGCGGGTCGTATAGTAAAGAATATAGGAAGGAGAGGATCCGAGAACATAGAGTCATAGAGAGAGAATGAAGATAGTCAGATACATATACTTCTTGAAAATTAATTATTATATATATTTATTTTTCATTAATTACAAGTTGCAAAAACTATCCTATAACATTAAATGAAAGATAACTATCTTCTCCTTAGTCTTTATAGTCAATTAGATATTCATAAATATCCCCATCTTGGATACCAAATCCGATCTAATGGAGGAAATCGACATGCAAAACCTCGGCTTCTTGGAATACATAAATGAGTTTTTTTTATCATAGCATGCACTTTCGGCAGAACATCCATTAACTTTTCACAACGGGTAGATATGTTTTGCGGTTCTATGTTAATACTAAATTAAATTTATTAAAACCCAAAACATACACTAAACTTAGAAACATAATGATAGGAATTACAACTTTATTTAATCAAACTTAATCTTACCCATGTTTCTCTATCCATATTTTAATATAAATTATACATCTTTAATTTAATTTCTTAACTGAACTACATATTGTGCCAGTATGAAAAAAATTGTATTGGTGCCCTCTTGATCTCAATTTCATAATGTATGATATAAATGAAATATATTATCTTTTTAATAAGTTACGTAAATATTTTTTTATATATTGCTCTTTTATTATATTAAATTATATTTAGTACATAGGCTTGATTATAGTATCATTCTTTTTATGTCTTTAATATTATATCAAAAATTTATAAATTTTTACATCATGATTTTAGGGAAAGTATCACAAAATTTTAAATTTATAAAATAAAAGGTTTTCGGGTCTAAAATCTAAAATAGCTTTACATACTTTTTTATCCTTACCATCCCATTTAAAGACTTTTAAATTTTAGCATCTTTTGAATGCTGAATTAAAAAGAAGTTTGAAAAAAGGGGGACAATAAAAAGGATAAAAGTTTAATAATAAGACATCGTAGAGCTTATAATTTAAACTTTTTTTAGATGCTTGAGACAAATGTGTGGCAAATTAAGGCTATGTTCAGTTCAATTTATTTTAACTTATTTCAGAAAAAATAAGATAAGATAAGATAAGTTCAGATAAGATAATACAATATAATGGTTCAACTTATCTTCACTCATTTCAGAAAAATAAGTCTAGATAAGATAAGGCAAAATAAGTTGAATCAAACGGACCCTAAAAGTAACGTAGAATAACTAAATATAATGCACGGTCCCATGTCAATGTAAATTAGTAATCCTAATTTTAATTAATTTATGTGCAACAAATATTACCAAGCTTTGTGATTACCTCGATATATCCTTATCAGATTTCATAAGCAAAATTTATCAACGACAACAACTCGTACTTATAAACCAATTTAGAGGGGTGATAAGAAAAAGATAATCATACAACAATAAATGTAGACTATATATTAGCGTGTGACGATTGGTGTAGACTATATATTAGCGTGTGACAACATGGGGTTAATATTAATCATTGAACAAAACATGAGGGGTCAATTTATTCTAATTGAAACTTATGGGTCTAAGGCCCCATTCTTTTGGACTGTTTACATAGTATGAACTGAACTGCACTGCAAAAACCGAATCGAACCGAATCTGCGAGAAACGAAATGCAGAGTAAATCGAACCGAACTACGAAAACCGAATCGAAAATAAGTCCAAAAGAACAGAGCTTCAATTACACAATTGGTGATAAAAGTGGGAGGGTTTAACTAATAGGACAAAACATGAAGGGTCAATTTAATTTGTTGGGTAAAAGTTAATAATAGGACAAATAAAGAAAACAAATTGAATAGTATATTGTATACTTTGTCTCTATGTTTTTCAGAAGTATATGTAGTATTTCATTCACTTTTATAAATTTACATAACATAATTTAAGGGGAAATATCATTAAATATATAATCGAATATCTTATAGTTTATCAATTCTTGAGGCAACCATGGAATATATGAATGTCTCCAATTTTGTTGGAATATAGATATTCTTAATAAGCAAAAAAAAATTCCGTGCAAAAGTTAGAGATGAGGTAGTATACGATATAGTTTGCACGGGTCTAAAAGTCGGAAACCCAGCTATGACTTGCTTAGGAATAAAAATAACTACTTAATAAACAAAACAATCCCCGTGCATTATGCGTTGGTCCAAATCAAATCTACTATAAAAACCTCCCCGTGCATTTTTGCACGGGTTAAAAGCTAGTAAAGTTAAAAATGCGAGTTTAAATCGTGATTCTAGGTAATCTTTATGTTTTTTTTTAATTATGACTATTAAAAAACATCCCTTCTCCTAACTCCTAAGATTGATGAAGATGAACTAGGACATGACCCACTTTAGATATTCCCTTGCCTCATTATTAAGAACATTATGATCCTAACTTCTAGCACTATTAATTAAATGTTACATAAATGTATACCCTAATTCCTAATCTAACGTATACTTAGCTTATCCTTAATATATATGGCCAAAATTTGTTATATGCCAAATGACGCCCCTTCTATAATGTATGTTGATATGGTATCATATCAGTTATATCACGACACATCTCTTTGATTTTTTTTTATCTTACATTAGTTAAAGTAGTAATGAGATTCCTTCAACCTCTGACTTATAACTTTAAACAAGTGAACAAGAGTATGAAATGTTACCATATCCAAGATATAACTTCATTTCATAACAAAACTAGGTATTGCTTCTCTCAGTCTTATGTACTCCCTCCGTCCCATATTATAGTGCTTCTTTCCTTTTAAAGTGTCCCAAAATGTAATTCTTGTTTCCTTTTTTGATTCTACACTTTTCCATGATTCTCATAGAAAAGTTGTGCCACCATTATTTATTTGCTTATTGGAACTAGTTTTTTGCTTTGTTCATTCAACTCAAGGGTTGAATTAGTCATGCATTTAATGCTCTTTCACCACTTATTGTCATTCTCTCTCCTAGAATCAGCTTTTTCCCCATATTTTTTTTTAATACACAAATACTATTTACCTTCCTCTTATATTCTATTGACCTTAATACCCGTGCAAAAATAGAATCATGCGCTATAATATGGGACTGAGGGAGTACAATATAAAGTAAAAACTTTTACTACCACTCCAATAGCATAAGTAATGACAACAAAGTAACCGAAAAAGAGAATTCATGTTTATAAGTTTTAAAACTTTAATGTTCGATTTTTTTAGCAAATTAAAATCTTTGATAGCATAACTATGGATACATTAATTCTTCTTATTTACTCGTACATATAGTGCTTCTTGAAAAAGGTGATGAAGAATAATTGGAAAAAAAAATATTGCACTATTTTTTTATTTCAGCTAACCAACTTTTTTTTGTTGCAAAAACTAAACTTACAAAGAATATCAAGTTTCAACCAATTTACAATTTATAGTTTAAATAAATTTTTATATAATAAAAGAATATATTTATACTGCAGCTTTCGACTAATTAAGTAAATACTGTAACAAATTAGTTTATAAGTTGTTGGTTGACTGAAACTTGTGCTCAATAATTATTCATATAGTAAATATCAATTTGAGATGATTATTTAAGTAAACTTTGATCTCAAACTAGTTACAATCAATTCTAAATTCAAATTTTATATCATGCTATGCACCTTGTGAGTTGTGAGTATGTTTTGATCTGCATATATATATATATATATATATATATATATATATATATATATATATATATATATATATAAAACCCAAGCACATTGGATCCCTCCGCCCTCTTCTTCCCTCAAATGGAATGTTGATGCTTCATTAAAAATTGGTGAGCTAAAATCTGCAATTGGGGGAGTTCTCAGATATTGCAGGGGTATTTTCATCTGCCACTTTTCCAGTCCTATCCCATTTATGAAAATAAATCATGCTGAAATTTTCGCAATTCAAAGAGCCATAAAAATCTCATTTGGGTATGAGCGTATCAATCGGAGCAAAATCATCATTGAGTCTAATTCACTCAATGCGGTGAATTGGTGCAATTGAGTTAGTGAGTGCCCATGGAATCTAAGCTTTGTTATTAACTTCATCAGTGATGCGAAACTTAGAGGAAGTGGGTGTTGTATTTGATGTTTTGATGATGTCAAATTCTTAGGTTAATTTTACTATATAGTTTTTATTCTGCGAAAATGTAAAATACCAAAAATAATGTAATGTTTAATTTTGCATCTATATCTTGTGGAGAAAGATTAACTATTTAATCTAAGTCAAAATATTTAATTTATACACTTTGAATTTTTATAATATGGTATGTTTAATATTCTAGTAACTTAGAATCTTTGCATAAAAGATTCTTTAAGTTAGTAGATATTTTTGTTGTTGTTGTTTGTGAGTAAAAATCAGTTATAGTTGGCGTGGCATACAATGTGGAACTGATTCCTTGAAGTTCTCCAACAAACCCAACTAACTCGCTGAAGATACTCCCACTAACGGATAGTGGAGGTAGTTTATTTCCGTTGCAAAAAGAGTGGAGGAAGTGCAGCGAAGATCAGGCCACAATCTCCATTACCCTACTTGCGCCATTTAAGGAGAACATGGAGCACAACGTGTCCAGATGAAGAAAGAACTGCAGCAGCTATATGAGAAGAGATTATTCGAAGAAAAACTTAAGAACTTTCAAGCGAAAAAAAGTCAATCATTACTTAGAAAGTTTTTCTTGTAATTTCCTCTTTATTCAACATACTCATTATTGTAATATTCATAGTGTGTGGGTGAGAGAAAATTCAGAGAATATCCTTGTATTCAAGAGAGAGTGGGAAAGAGAGAAGAGAGAAGACTTCGAGTGAAGTCAATAGTGAGTGTCATCAGTTCAGGGGGAACTGAGTGACTGGGGAACAAGTTCCTAGAGGAACAGAGAAGGTCCAGTATTAGGTTGTACAAAAGAGTCTTTTGGCCTAGTATATTAAAGAGAGTTTGAGTCAAAATCCCTCGTGGTCAAGGTTTTTCTTCCTATTGGGCCTAGAAAGATTTCCTTGTAAAAATCTCGTGTGCTTGTCTCTTTCTAATTTCAAGTTTCACCCCCCCCTCTTGTAGTTGGTCTAGTGTTCATACTAGAATAACAGTGGGATTGAAATCGTGCACAAGAGTCGTGAGTCAAACATGGTTGCAGATGCAATGGCCAAACAAGGGCTTTCTCGAAGAGACGAGTTTCTCGCCTGGTTGTAAACGTTGTTGTGGTGTTCCTTTGTTTTTCTTCAATAATTTGTTTTCATTAAACTTGCTCCTCTGTACTAGACTTTGCATATATGGGGTTTAACTCCTCATTTTTAATGAAAACAACAAAACTTATAAAAAAAAAAAGACAAACAAATGCCATGCTGCCACATGTATGTTTCAAGACTCAACCCATAACCTATCATTTGATATGATAATGCACTAACCAACTACACTACAATGCTCATGTTGGTCTTTATAGGGGAAAAAATCATTTAAAGACAAATATTTCTATTTTTGAAGACTTCAAATGCACGTCGATAAATAATCCGGGGCGTATGGCCCCAGACAAGAGCTAGTTTCACTTCCTAAATATAAAAGTTTAAACTTAAATAACGTACAACGATCTCAGCATCGTTACAATATTATAAACGATTTAGTATAGATTTACACCCTCTTATGGGTCATTTAGTTCATTATTTTTGGGCTCCATGAAATGGAATCAATTACCAAATTCTCTTTCCTCTTGTTTGGCTCTGTAAGATTATAAGTACTATAAGCGGAATTTCATGAATCACATTTATAAGCACTTAAAACAGGATCTCATGCATATACATTTAAGGATCACATAATAGTTAAGAATTAACCTTTGACGCGTGATTTCCACAAAGCTCTTCGAGATCCGGAGATAGAACTGCAATTGAGATTCCTCTACTAGGTCCACGAATCCAGATCAATGCTCCACCAATGCTAGTTGGAAGGAAGAGGGACTCTTCTATTTCTTGGAGCAGTATTACGTAGCTTTGAAAGAGAGAGAAAAGAGGAGAGAGAAAATAATGATAGGAAAAACTGACTGCCTTATTTTCTCACCCCACACCTGATTATAGGAACAAACTAGGTTAGGAGTCCTCTCCTTTTCTTTCTCCTTGGCCGGCCACTCCTAGAGTCCTACATGGGCTCTAGGTCATTCTTTTATTGATCCAGATTGTGTAAGTGTAACCTTGTAGGATCCATCTAATTTGGGCTTCGGGTTTATTATTTACTAAACCTGAAGTTCTATAGCATCCTCTAGCAAGACGTATAGACGACCCAATTTATTATCTCCATAATATGATCCATGTTATATTTAGTAATTGCATTAGAGTCAAGGACACAATTCCTTCAATGTCCCACTTGTCCGAGACGAGTGTGCAATCTTCAAATTCCTTAAGTCTCTTAGTGTCCAATTTGATAGTATGACCATATTACTATATCATCCATACTAGTCTTCAAATTAATCTTTGAAATCCGAGTTCAAATTGACAAGCAAATGATCATCATATAATCAATTTGAGCAAGGCCATGCATTTTTCAATTTTCACTCTCCAAGGGGCTAGGACACCCATCCTATTTCATATAGGAGGAATTTTCAATCTTGTGGCAACCAAAACTCTCACTCAACTTTTAGCACAACCCGAACACTGCCTTTATAGTCCCCTTTTACGGCATGACGTTTGACATCATCAAAGTTATACCAATCATTAGGCTAAGTAGTGTTCCACTCATGTCTTAGGAATCCACTAATATAATTACGAAGTTATAGAAACTTCTAAGTAGGTATGTTCGATCATGTATCAACTATACATGTCCATATGATTGACTAAACATCTCCATGTCCCCATAGCCCATGAAACGGCGCTATCAATCAATCTTATATGCTAATCCTTTAATAAATCATTTATGTCCAATTTAATGACTTAGATTAGGAACTATAATATTCTATGAATTCTGTTCACTTATGGTGTTTCATTCATCAAATCACATATTTGACAAAACCATTCAATTCAAGATATATTTTGGACATTTTATTTAATACCAAACCAAAATTAAATAAGATAAAATTTTATTTCTCATAAACATAAAATAGCAAAACCATGTCTCTACATTGTAACAAGTTTCTCTAAACCTAGTACAATCTAAAGTCACTCTAACATTTGCTTCAAGCCTATAGCCCTAGCGTGACACTCATGCTCGGGTCGAGGTAGCGGTTTAGTGAGCGGATCGCCCACATTCTCATCCGTGTGAACTTTGCAGATCCCGACATCCTTCCCCGTCAACAATCTCCCTATATGAGGTGATACTTCCACATTACATGTTTGGATTTGTTATGTGATCTCGGTTCTTTTGCTTGCGTAATAGCACCATTGTTATCACAGAACAACTCAATCCCTTTCAGAGCACTAGGTATGATATCCAGCTCTGTCAAGAACTTCTTTATCCAAACTGCTTCTTTAGCTGCTTCAACCGCTGCTAAATATTCTGATTCTGTCGTAGAGTCTGCTACAGTGCTTTGCTTTGAGCTCTTCCAGCTCACTGCTCCTTCATTTAGACAAAAGACGTACCCTGACTGAGAGCGGTAATCATCTCTGTCGGTTTGGAAGCTCGCATCAGTATAACCTTTAACAACCAACTCACTTTCACCTCCATAGACTAAGAACATGCCTTTAGTTCTTCTCAAGTACTTAAGGATGCTCTTAGCTGCAATTCAGTGTGCTTCTCCTGGATTTGCTTGGAACCTGCTACACATGCTCAAGGCATATGCAACATCTGGTCGAGTACTTATCATGGCATACATGATAGATCCTATAGCCGAAGCATAAGGTATGTTACTCATTAGCTTCAACTCATCAGGCCCAGTCGGGCACTGACTCTTGCTAAGCGATATGCCATGTGACATGGGAATGAATCCTCTCTTTGAGTTTTCCATGTTGAACCTTGCAAGAACTTTATCAATATAAGTTTCTTGACTTAGTCCAATCATCCTTTGAGACCTATCTCTATGGATTTTAATTCCCAGTATGTACTCAGCTTCTCCAAGGTCCTTCATGGAGAAATAACTTTTCAACCATTTCTTGACTGACTCAAGCATTGGTATGTCATTTCCCATGAGTAGTATGTCATCTACATACAATACCAAGAAGACTAAGCTGCTCCCACTAAACTTCTTGTAAACACAAGACTCTTCTTCGCTTTTGATGAAACCAAATTTCTTGATTGCCTCATCAAATCGAACATTCCAGCTCCGAGATGCCTGCTTCAATCTATAAATGGAACTCTGAAGCTTGCAAACCCTTTTAGGATTTTCTAGATCCTCAAAACTCTCAGGTTGTATCATGTACACATCCTCATTCAAGAACCCATTCAAGAATGCGGTTTTGACATCCATCTGCCATATTTCATAATCATAAAAAGCAATCGCTAAAAGTATCCGAATTGACTTAAGCATTCACTATCGGAGAAAAGGTCTCATCATAGTCTATACCATGAATTTGTCTCGAATCCTTTTGTAAACAGTCTTGCTTTATAGACATAGACATTCCCATCTTTGTCTATTTTCAATTTATACACCCACTTGCATCCAATAGGGTTAACCCCATTAGGTAAGTCGACCAGGGTCCAAACTTTATTCTCAGACATGGAGTCTAACTCGGATTTCATGGCCTCAAGCCATTTCTCAGATTCCGAGCTCGTCAAAGCTTGTTTGTAGGTAGTAGGTTATGAATTCTCCAAAATCATTATTTCAGAGTTTTCAGTTAACAGGAAATCAACCAACCTCTTGTTTGGAATCCTTTCTCTACTAGACCTACGCGGGGCCTGAGCATCAAGAGAAATGTTCAATTCAACTTCTTGAAGATCTTCGCTTGAATTAGATTCAAGTGGGACGGTCGTCTTGTCGGGCCGTCTCGACATGGTGTGAACCACATCCAGGTTGTTGCTCATCTCGAATTTCTTCGAGAATTATTTTACTCCCACTTGTCTTTCTAGAAACAAATTCCTTTTCAAGAAAGACACCATCACGAGCAACAAACACTTTGTTCTCTTGACGGTTATAGAAGTAATAACCCCTTGTCTCTTTTGGGTATCCCACAAAGAGACATTTATCTCGACTGGGTGCAAGTTTGTCCGACAAGAAACGTTTTACATAGACTTCACATCCCCAGATTTTTAAGAAAAGACAAGTTTGGAGTATTTCCATTCCATAACTCATATGAAGTCTTTTCTACAGACCTTTGATGGGCTCCTGTTTAGTGTGTGTGCAACGGTTTCGAGAGCATATCCCCAAAAAGAAATCTAAGATCAACAAGACTCATCATTGATCGAACCATATCCAATAAGGTCTGATTCCTCCTTTCAGATACACCATTTAACTGCGGTGTTCCTGGTGGAGTCAGTTGTGGAAGAATTCCACAATCCTTCAAATGATCATCAAACTCTTGGCTCAAATACTCGCCACCACGATCGGATCGCAATGCTTTAATTGTCTTATCAAGTTGATTTTGTACCTTATTCTAGAACTCTTTGAATTTATCAAAAGATTCCGACTTATGTTTCATTAAGTAGACATATCCATATCTACTCAAATCATCAGTGAAGGTAATGAAGTAATTAAACCCTCCCCTTGCCTTCGTGCTCATAGAACCACAAACATCTGTATGTATGAGGCCCAAGAGATCGCTGGCCTTTTCACCCTTTCCAGTAAACGGTGACTTTGTCATTTTCCCCATCAAGCATGATTCACATATATCAAATGATTCAAAATCAAATGATGGAATCCTGTTGTAACTTTTGGATGCGCTTTTGGTTTATATGACCCATTCGACAATGACAAATGTAGGTTAGGTTTGATTCATTTGATTTTTGTTTCTTGCTACCTATGTTATAGACTTGTAATGACCTATCAAGCACATATAAGCCATTTATCAATTTAGCACTAGCATAGAACATATTATTGTAAGAAACGGTACAACATTTGTTCTTAATTTCAAAACAAAACCCTTCAAAATCCAATACAGAAACAGAAATTATGTTCTTAGTTATCGAAGGAACAAAATAACAATTATTTAATTCTAAAACCAAGCCAGATGGCAAATGCAGACTATAGCTTCCTATGGCAAGTGCAGCAACCTGTGCTCCATTTCCAACGCGAAGCTCTACTTCTCCCTTTGCCAGCCTCCGAATTCTTTTTATTCCCCACATCATTAACTATGTGAGAACCACAACCGGTATCTAATACCCATAAAGAAGTAGAAGTTAAATTGATTTCTATAACAAATATACCTGAAGTGGAAGCCCCAAACTTCTTTTCCTCCAAGTATAGAGGGCAGTTCCTCTTCCAGTGTCCTATCTTGTCACAATGGAAGCACTTGCTTTCCGCGGCCACCTTTGGCTTGGCGGTTGGCTTAGGTTTTTCAGCAACAACGGCAACTTGCTTGCCTTTGTCCTTCTTTCCCGCCCATTTCTTCTTAAAACCCTTTCCCTTCTGAACCATCAGAAACTCTTTCATTGGTTCTTTAGGGATATTCCTCTCAGCATTGACCAACAATATGTGCAGCTCTTGCAAAGTCTTTTCAGACATCATTCATGTTGAAGGTCATCCTGAACTGATTGAAATTGTCAGGCAATGAGTGGAGAATAATGTCAGTAGCCAACTCAACCCTGTAAGGGAATCCAAGTCGTTCCATGTTTTCGAAAAGACCCATCATAACGAAAACACGAGGGCCAACAACTTCTCGCTTCATGTGGCATTCTAGTATCTCTCTATTGGTCTCATATCGCTCAACTCGGGCTTGTGTTTGAAACATATCACGCAGCTCTTGCATGATGGTATAAGCATCATTGGTTTCAAATTAAACCCGTTTTGGAGGTCCCGGCCCATGGCCGCTATCATCAAACAAGTGATCGGGACAGACCTATCATTGGCCCGCTTAGCACGACGTTTGCTCGGCTCGCCGACTCATCAGCAATCACGGGAAGTGGGGTTTCGCCACCGTGGCCCCACCAGCAGGTGGTTGCGCCACCCAGCCGTGGCTGCTCCTCCTCCCTTCCTTTTTTTTTCTTTTGTGGGAATTAAATTAAATCACAACTTCTTGTAAATTAATTTAGTGATCAAATTAAATTAAACATAAACTCCTTTATGCCTAATTCTGCAAATTAATTTAAATCTCCATTTTAACTAATTTTAGGGCTATTCATATTAATTAACCTTAAATTCATATAAAACTCCTTTCACATGAATTAATTTGTCATACATAAAAAATTTAAATATGAAAATTCAGATTAATTATATGAGTTGAATTTTCGAAATTAACATAAAATCTCTATTTTAATTTAATTTTAGTATTATTCATATGTATTAATCTCTAATTCACACAAAACTCTTTTCACATGAATTAATTTTCATATATAAACAATTTAAATATGAAAACAAATTAATAATATAAATATAACTCTCGAAATTTTCGAAAAATTTGAGATCTAAAATTGTATTTTAATTTCGAAAATTAGGTTTTAGCTTTCTAAAAAATTCGGCCACTCCATATTAATTTTTTGAAATTCGAAAATTAGGTTTTTAGATTTTCAAAAATTCGGCCAACCAAAATTATTTTCGAATTGCAAAAATCAAAATTTTTTAGGTCGAATAATTAAAAAAAATCGGCTATTAAGCAAATTAAATCAAATTTAATTAATCCAATTAAATAAAACATCCATAATTCAATTCCTCCCCTTAATCAAATTAAAAATAGGCATACACATCAAAATGAATCTAACTATTATGACCAAAAACCTATATGCAAGAGGCTAAAACTGATACCACTGTAGGATTATAAGTACTATAAGCGGAATTGCATTAAACACATCCGTAAGCACTTAAAACAGGATCTCATACATATACATTTAAGGATCACATAATAGTTAAGAATTAACCTTTGACGCGTGATTTCCACAAAACTCTTCGAGATCCGGAGATAGAATCGCAATTGAGATTCCTCTAATAGGTCCACGAATCCAGATCAATCCACGAATCCAGATCCATGCCCCACCAATGCTAGTTGGAAGGAAGAGGGACTCTTCTATTTCTTGGAGCAGTATTACGTAGCTTTGAAAGAAAGAGAAAAGAGGAGAGAGAAAATAATGATAGGAAAAACTGTCTGCCTTATTTTCTCACCCCACACTTAATTATAGGAACAAAAGTACTAGGTTAGGAGTCCTCTCCTTTTCTTTCTCCTTGGCCGGCCACTCCTAGAGTCCTACATGGGCTCTAGGTCATTTTTTGTTGATCCAGATTGTGTAAGTGTGACCTTGTAGGATCCATCTAATTTGGGCTTCGGGTTTATTATTTACTAAACCTGAAGTTCTATAGCATCCTCTAGCAAGACGTATAGACGACCCAATTTAATGAATTTATTATCTCCATAAAATGATCCATGTTATATTTAGTAATTGCATTGGAGTCAAGGACACAATTCCTTCACGTTCAACCCCACATCAATCCATTACCATTACTTAATGGTAATGGATTCCCCAATTTGTTACCTTCCCCTCCCCCTCAAATAACAAAATCCATTACTTGGTGGTAATGATTTCCATTCATTTTCATTTCTTGGCTTGAACCAAACACTCCATAAAGGTAACCATTTTTTATACCATTCTCCTCCTCTATTTGTATTCATTCCCTTTCCATTCCATATTTTGAACCAAACGACCCCTTAGATTCTCCATCGAGTTGCTTGTGTGCATAACACATAATGAAACAAAGGTGAGAGGGTGTAAAATTATACATATATAGATTGAACATTTTCGACTATCTCCCATACCAATAACTAGCTAGTTATTTCTAAAGTTCTAACTATTAGTTCCTATCCTTCAGGAAAAAATGTTAATGGAGTAGTAGGTTGTATTTCCTCCGTTCTCAAATAAATAAAACACTCCTCTCTTTTATGTGAGAACTTTTGAGAGAAGCGTTTCATTTATTACAAAAATGGGAGAAGTATTAAGGCTATGTTTAGTTCACCCCGAAATTTTCTGATCTGAACTTATCTGATCTGAACTTATTTTTTCTGATCTGATTTGATCTGATCTGAACTGATCTGATCTGATCTGAACTTATCTTTTATAAAATATATTATTACTAATATTATTATTACTTTGTATTTCATTACTAGTATTACTATTACTATCATTTTATTAATATGCACAACTTTCAATAATAATAATAATAATAATAATAATAATAATAATAATAATAATAATAATAATTTTATAATAATAATAATATAAATAATATTATAATAATAATTACAATAACAATAATAATAATAATATAGATAACATAATAATAATAATAATTATTATTATAATTATAGCATAATTAGTTTTTTTTTTTTTGAAAAAGAGCACATTAGTATATGAACATACAATTAAAAAAAAAAAAAGACTAAGGACTCTTGGGTCTAATGGTATGGATTCTTACCTCCCACATGGGAGACCAAGGTTCAAATCTTGGTGGAAGCATATATTTCAATATTGTTGTGGGTGGGGGAGGGGGGTTAGGGCTTGTTGGGTTTCTAGGTGAGTGACCCTGTGCGAGGACAGCACAGAAAAAATTCATCTTATCATGAGATTCCCAAAAGGGGCCCAAAAAAATTAAAAATAAAAGAACACTCATGTTCAAGGTCCGTTAATAATAAGAATTTAGGTAGTAATGAAAAAAACATGTAATGATATTAAAAAAAGAACATATACTGAAATAGCATATAAGATCTATTTAAAGAACACATTTTAAAAATAAAAGATAGATGTTATTTTTATATTGATGACATGTTTGGATTTAACTAACATGTCCTTTGTTATATCAATAAATTGTTCTTTTTTATTATAAATAAACCAATATATATATATATATATATATATATATATATATATATATATATATATATATAATCATATGATCTTGAACAAAATGGTTAAATATTCTTCTTATATCGTTGTCTTATTCTATATAAACTTTGTTTTCAAAGATAAGTTAAAATCCTTTGTAGGGAAAATTTTGAACGTGATGACAACAACATTAGGTTATCCCATGCTACTCACGTTTTATATAAACTAGTAATATATAATTTATATTATTCTACCAAAATTGTTTTAAAAATTAAACATCATATACTATTGTCATGTTCGTTACATGTACAACATCAAAAAGAACATCACATATCAAAATTATTAATTAGAATAAATATAAAAAAGAACACTTACAAATGCCAAAAGAATATTCTTCTTCTTGAACACAAATAACTTCAAATAATGATATCAATGACATTTATAATAATAAAGAACGACATTAATAATAATTACCAATATTAAAAATTAAAAGTACAACAACGACAATAATAATAATCTTTTTGAACAAATGTACTAGTAAATAGTAATATTAATAGTAATAGTAATTGTATAAAGTAATATTAATAATAATAATAATAATAATAATAATAATAATAATAATAATAATAATAATAATAATAGCATTAGTAATACTAATAATCATGATGATAATAATAATAATAATAAGTTTTTAAATATAAAGATAATTTGAACCGATCCGATCCGATTCGAAATAAGTAAAAATAAGATTTAACTGAACATACTTCCAAGTTCAAACATTTTTGGAAGTTCGTGTAATTGTCTTGCTCATCATCACAATTTAGAATATCACACGATGTTTGTTTGTGTGCTTGTTTCATAATAAAGATTCGCTTTTGTTTGTGTCGACGTAATATTTGAATTTAAGTAGAACTTAAGCTTGACGGCATCTATTTTGGTTGCACGCCCTTGATATCATCTTTTTTTTTTTTTTTCCACCGACGTTATATTGAGATGAAGTAATTTATAAATTTGTACTCTAAAAAAAAAAGTAATTTATAAATAGATCGACCCTTTAAGACTTTAAGTAAATAAAGATTGTGTTTAGCAACACCTTTTTAGTTGGCTCTACAAGGAACTGACCGTTGAGTAATAGTGTCTCGAAATATTATTTTTAATGGTTTTTTCATATATAAAGATAATCAAAATTATTCTATAATTATGATCATTAGTTTTATGGTAAGATATGAACGTTAATATAAAACCTACAAAAAAAAAAATATCCTAATCTTCTCCTTTTCTTTTTTCCCCTCTCGTGGGAGGGGCTTACATAGATATTCTCATTCATGGTAAGCCCCTTTCCCCTCTTGTTTTCAGTTTTTAGTTTATTTTTTTTTAATAAATTAGTCTTTCTTTATAAGAGTTTCTCGAACCCTTCTATGGACATTTTTGTCTCTGTTGTGGAGCTCTCTTTCTCCCCTGTGAGAGTTGCGAGTCTTGTTTATTTGTTTGTAGGTATGAGAAATTAATCTCATTGGTTGAAGTTCAAGATTATCAACATGAAGGTATTAGAAACTCGGATGCGATCAATATTGTTAGATCAAGAATGTTCTTCTCCAAAATATGTCAACATGATAGATGGTTTCATTAATAGCTACAAGATTCATCAAATACTTTGGTCGATCTGGCTCATTATAGTTTTATCGAAGACGAATTTGATTTAATCTTGTTTGATTGTATTTTGTTTTTCCTTAATACCTATTGTAGATACCGTTTGACCTTTAACTAATAAAGTTTCTCTTTAAAAAAAAAACTGGTGCACCCACAAGAATGAATAATAAGTACTTTTATTATAATATAAGTATTTTTTTATATAATAAGGTATGCATAATTACTGCATTACATTGACTCATTGAGCATTAAAATAAGTGCTCAAATAAAAATTACCAAAAAGTATCCAATTCCTCCACACTTATTCAGACTTAAACTAGTATTTTGGTCCGGGCAATGCCCCGATTCAGTGACAATTATCAAATATATTATTATGCATAAATCTCATAATTGATTTTATTAACTTTTCGTGATATTAGGTCTAATGCAAAATTAAAAATTGGACGTTGTTGCATGATAAGTTGTTTTTAAAAAAAAACTTCTAAGGAATTTGGGGATAAAATAACAATCTCAATGGAATCAGGGTAAGAGAATGTTATTACTTAATAAAAGTGTTAGAGTTCAAAAAGCATGTCTATGTCTTTATAATTACATATATTTAAGACTTTATTATGTTTTACTTTGAGACATCTATACTAATATATTAAAAGGCGTGCCTAAACAAGAAACGGTGCCACGTGGCGCTCTCCATAAGGGAGTTTTACTCCATGCAATCCACAACAATAAAAAATATTAGAAATTGCATAGTATAGGGTTTGATCCCAGGACGTCAAGAACATATACTAAAGTCTTAACCACTGGACCAAATAACATTTAGTGTTATTATCTTAAAGTATAATATTAATAAATGAAAATTTTCCTTACTCGGGGCGTAGCCCGGGCCTAATAACTACTCCCTCCGGTTCCTAAAGATCTTCCCTCTTTCCGTTTTAGTGCGTTTCCAAAAGATCTTCCCTCTTTTACTTTATTCCTTATTTGGCAAAATTTTTCCCCTTTTTACCCTCTCATGTCACTATCATATGGTCCACCATTACACTATTAAATCTATTTTACTCCCTTTCTCTCTCCTACTTTATCCCTTTTTATTTGTTTATTTTCCTTAACCCCCTCTCTCTCTCCTACTTTACCCACCCAAGACCCCACACAAATTGATCCTCCTTGGTATATGTAGTAACAGTAACAAGGAAGATCTTTCGGAACCGGAGGGAGTAGTTAAGAATTAAAATTGTAGTGGATTAGTGGTTAAACTCTCACATTTCATTTCAAAGGTCATGTGTTCAAATCCTAGTAAGTATACATTGTTCATATTTGTAAATGAGATTATAAACATGTGTATTAGAAGTTTGAGCTGAGTGTCACGTAGCACCGTTCCTTTGATAGAAACGCCTTTTAATATATTTGTATAGATCTTTTTGAATCTAAGATTCATCAACAAAATTCGTCATCTTTATCGAAGTTTTGCAAAAAGTACTCCGAAAAGTTACCTTAGTTAGCTTTTGTAAAATATTAATTTAATTTAAAATCTAAAAACCTACCATTATCTGGCGAAACAATTTTATTTAAAGAGTTAACTCAATTGTAAGGACGCAATTGTAAAATACTCCCTCCGTTTCTTTTTAATTATTACACTTTGACATTTTACACTATTCACAAATTGCACTTTGACCCTCGTTTGTGATTTATACATAAATAAAAACATAGTCATGTGGGATCTTGTTAGATTCGTTTAAGTATGTATTTTATTAATATGTACTTTTTATAATTTTTACAAATGCAAACTAGAGATATATATCCTCAAAGTTTTATATTGGCATGCGTGAAAAGTGTAATTGTAACCATTAAAAAGAAACGGAGGGAGTATAATACTCCAGCTTGTGGGTGTTAACTTTCGTTTATAGATTTTCAAACTAAAAGACTGGAGTATACTCCATGTCTTCCTTTTTACAGTTGGTCTTGTAAGAGACCGCTTACTTTTAGTTTAAAATTAGGCACGGCTCAAACCCAATATTAAGAAGAGAACATGCCACCTTTTATAATATAGTGACTAGTTTATTCTATTTATAAACCATTTTAATCTATTTCGTGACTAGTTTAATCTATTCAGCAATGACATTCTCTAACCCATTCAATGACTAGTTTAATCCATTTAGTGACTACTTTAATCCGTTTGGTAAAACTTTCGAGTTATTTTTTGAAATTGTCTATTGTAGTTCGAGGATCAAGAAAACAAAGGAATGAGAAGATAAGGGATGACTAGGATAGTGTTGGGTTAGAGTGAAATGGAATGGGCTTGTTAGAAAAATTCAGTCTTTGGTTCGTCTAATTTTATGTTAAAATTAGACCGCCTATTCAAATAATTTGTGTCCTTTTTAATAATTAAACTTGGTTTTCTTGAAAACTATTCAAATCCACCATATTGACCATCAAATATAGTCATGTATGATCTTGTTTGATTCGTCTCAATATGGATTTTCGAAATATTAAACATTTATAATTTTTACAAATACATATTTAGTTATGCTAGTGCTCAAAGTATTACATTACCAAGCATGAAAGTCAAAGTGTTAAATAAAAACACCTAGTAAACCATATAATAAATAGAGAGTAGAAGAGAAAAATCCTGGTCACTATTCCACCTCGCCACCTAAAAATCACAATGACCCATTTTCGTCGTAATGTCATCCTTCACTACCAGAACACCACTTTGCTAACCAGCAGAATCTCTTTTCAATGAGGCTAAATGACCCCACACCTAGGACGTAGCTCTGACCAATTGGGCTAGAACGAAGATTGACACAAAGAAGAGGCGCGGTTGGGAGTGGTGGTCCATGCATAAGCATCATTTCTGAAATTTAATTCAAATACCACCACATGGCTTCACTAGGCCTAGCATGACATGTGGACAAGTGATGCATGTGCCCTTTTTAATGAAAAATTGGCATGAGCTAGCTATAGTCACAAATTTTCAACCAAAGATCAATACGAGGTCCCGTAACGATACGTAAATCAATATGGCAAGACTTATGAGTACTAGCATTACATGGCACATAGATAATTTACTTATATCAATTTTCGATTAAATAGATTCCAATTTTTTAGTCATTATCTACATGATATATCATAATTACCAATTAAAGTATATTATCCAAAAACAAAGAATTTCTCCAGAAAATGGTCAAAAGGGCAAAGGCTATCTAGGTCAGCTTCTTTCCTAATCAAGCTTATAAGTAGCCACCAAACATCAAAAAGGTGACACTAATTGATTGTTTATCAAGTAAATTTTCCACTGTGTCATTCTGTTAAACATTATTTCAAGACATCATCAATTTCCAAAATCCCTATTTTGTAAAATTGACAGGTTCCACTAAAGTACTAACCTATTACATCAACTACACTATATTTGAGGGGGGTAACTTTAACTTCCACTTTATTAGGCTGCACACGGCAGCAAACATTAAGATAAAGCCATAAAGGTTATACCAATACACCATTATGGCATTTTAGGCCTAATATATGCCCATTTCTTGTGTTTGGGCCTTTGGGGGGAGAATGGGAGATATATATTGATAGTTGATACACTATAGTTTATTTAGTTTTCTAAAATAGCACTAGACAACATAAATAAATATTATAATTTATGTGGGTTTCCTTTGACCGCATTTCGGGCTTCACGTACTTACACGTGAACTTGTAACCCCTACTATGGGAAACTTGGTCATTTCCCATTTCGATTGATGCAAATTAGGGTACCCTTTCTCCTTTTACCTACTTAGTGAGAAAAATCCTACTCGATCCAATCTCTATTGAATGACATCTTAGTTAACTAATGAGTTCATGAGCCAAAAAACTAACTTATCGGCACGAATTGTCTGTCAATATGGCAATCAAAAGCAAAATAATAATATTACAATAATAACGACATCAGAGTTTTGATCCAAAATAGATCAATTGGATGTTGGATGTCAAATTTTATTTCCAATGATCGTCAACATAAATTCTTCGCCTTCATTCTCTTTTATCAAGCACTATATGTATATATGCTCCCGCAAACATAATTTCTTCAAACCTAATTCAAACACCCTTTGTCTAAATTATCTATGCCCCCAGCTTCCTCTAAAATCTTCAATATCCTAGCTTTTTGCTACTTAAGTAATTTGTGTGTCATACGGTCAACGTCTTACATGCCAACACCAGTATAATCGATCAATATTTTATACCACTTCAGTTTATATACTAGTGTAGATGCTTGCACATTTGATAGTACCACCTCCATATTCTTTAGCTAAGAGCATATAGTTGAAAATTTGACTTAACAAAAAAAAAGTTGGAAGTTGCAATTTCACCCAAAAGCAAATATTAAACTGGGGAAAATAAATGGTACACCATCACCGTCTCGTTTCGTCAACGACAAATTCATTCTTTCGAGTTTGTAACTATCAATTCAAAAATCAAACATATCATAATTCATAGGAGTATAGGACTATAGATATGGCCAACCATGAAGATATAAGAAATTAAAATGGCTCGTGAATAATCTAATGGAACCTATATGGAATTGTGGTACGTGAATGATACAATTACCGCTCAAACTTTACTATAATATTTTAAATGGAAAATTTGTCGAAAATACCTTAATATGTGTTTGTGGAAACTATCTTGTGAAAAACTACCTTTGAAAATAAAAATGTTGTAGAAAGCTATCTTTGTTCGTTGACTACCATTTCCGACTTTGACCTTTCATTTTATTTTATTTTTGCTTTTTTCCTTTCCGTTTCCCTCAGTTTCATCCAAAATATTCTTTTCTCTTTGAAAGTTGTTATATTTTGATATAATTTAAGTGGAAAACAAAGGAAAAAGAAAAGTCAACGCCGCAAAAAGGTGGTCAATGGTCGGAATCCAGCCAAAGGTAGTTTCTTATAACATTTTTGCTTTAAAAGGTAGTTTCTTACAACTTTTTTTAGAAGGTAGTTTTTTGGCAAAAATGAGTTTTTACAAGGTAGTTTGTGACAAATTTTCCTATTCTAAACAAGTGCTTAAAATTTTGTTAGGGAGTCAGTACTAAATAATGAATAACACACCCTTCGTATCACACTATAGTGCTTGTATTCCTTTTTTGGGTGTCCTAAACAAAGTTTCTCGTATTAAATAAATCTACTTTTAACTGTTTAGGTTGGAATCTATGAAATTTTAAGGCTACAATTTCATTGGTTGTCATAATTATTTGATGTAATCCTATTGGTTAATTTTGATTTGTTTGGATTCATGCAAACTTTTGTTCCTTTCTACGTTTAATGTTAGTAAATATCTAATGTTGCTTGTTAATATCAATATAATTTTGGTTATTTGAAGCCATAGATCTTTTTTCTTATTAAAATAAATAAAAAAAGATTAGCTTATTAGCTTTCTAATACAAGTACATCATTATATAATACACATGATAACATTTTTCATTTTTTTTAATTCCCCTAAAAATAAGAAACAAATACTACTCATTAGGGGAGGGAGTACTAATAAGAAGTGGTTGGTGGTTAATAATAGGGTATATACAATAACAATAATATCCTTGACATAGTTTTCCAACTGAGAGCAAATTAAAAATTCTTTACAACCTTGTAATACAAATGTTGTTGTCACTTCACCCTTGTTTCTATAATAGATAGTTTGGTGTATAACTCAACTCATAGAAATAAGGAGACAAAAACGTGCATAATGGTCCCATGTAAGATTTTAGGGAGGATTTAAGCTATCTCATATTATATGTGGCCTTTAAAAACCAATACTTTTGCTAATAATTTGGATGACATTGGTTACCAACTGGCGGGGATAAAGGACCTTAAACATATACTAACCTCCATTTCTAAATAAGTACAATAGTTTGACTTTCACACTTGCCAACGTACAACTTTGACCATTTGACCATTAATATCCCTAATTAATTATGTATATACTATGAAAATATTCATTAAAATAAATCCAACTTATTGTCAAAGTTAGATGTGTGAATAGTGCGAAAGTCAAAAGGTTACACTTAAAAAGAAACAGAGAAAATATTTGTGACTCAAGAAAGATTACAATATCTCGGATATTCCTCCTCTTCAACAACTAAATTTATATTTTAACTATATCTTTTCTTATTCCATGTGATGACGATATGTTGAAACAAGACAGGAAAAGAAATTCTTGCACTTTTGTGTAAGTGGATCTGGAGATTCTTTTGTGATTCATCATCTTTTTGGGGTCGAGTGATACGGGACAAATACAGATATCCTTCATCCTTCTCTGTCTCAGATTTATCTATACCCTCCAACGGAGGCCCGTGGAGACACATATGTGCCGCAATAATCAACCACTCAGAGGCAAAATCTCTACTAATAAATGGCATTCGGAAAAATATAGGAAACGGTGCGTGCTCCCTCTTTTGGCATGATCCATGGCTCGACGTTGTTCCATTAAAAAAACAATTTCCAAGGCTATTCTTAATTGCAGTGAATCAAAGCGCTACAGTGGAATCGCAAGGTTTTTGGGAAGGTTTTAATTGGGTCTGGAGTTTTGAATGGCAACGGGTTATGCGTCCACGAGATTTGGCGGAAAAGGCGAGCTTAGACCAGCTATTGCTTCGTGTATGCCCATCACATGAATCCAATGATAAGTTGGTATGGACCTTCAACAAGTCGGGAATTTTCTCCACTAAATCAGTTACATTGGAGCTTGACAAACTTGGCCCACTTCCTCAACATGATGCAATTAAGGGACTATGGCAAGGACTTGTCCCACACCGCATTGAAATCTTTGTGTGGACTGCTCTACTTGAAAAAATAAACACCCGAAACAAATTGGCCTCCTTGGGCATCATCCCTCCGGAAAATGATGTATGTCCTCTATGTTCTTCAAGCCAAGAATCATGCGCCCATCTGCTATTACACTGCACACTCTCTCGGTCTCTATGGGTCTGGTGGCTTGATTTGTGGCGAGTTAAATGGGTCTTCCCAAGCACCCCCGTGAAGCTTTTGATCAATGGCAAAGTCCGAAAAAATCACCTTTCTTCAAAAAGGTATGGGTTGCTAGTTTCTTCATCATAATATGGACGGTGTGGAAAGAAAGAAACCTTCGCATCTTTGGAGACTCTCAATCCTCTTTAAGAAGTCTTCAAGATCTCATCCTCCTCAGAATAGGATGGTGGATCACTGGTTGGCGCGATGATTTCCCGTATACACCGTTAGACATACAACGCAATCCATCTTGTTTGGATTGGAATGGTAAGCCTGCTGCCCTACACGCCTCTCACATCACTGCCACTCAAGTAATATGGAGTCCACCAGACATCAACCAAGTCAAGTGGAACGTTGATGCATCGGTAAGCAATTCTAACTTATGCTCCGCCATCGGAGGTGTTTTGCGCAACCATGAAGGAAACTTTATGTGCTTATTCTCTTCCCCGATCCCGTACATGGAAATTAATTGTGCGGAAGTTTTGGCTATACATCGCGCAATTTCAATTTCCTTAACCACCGAGACCGTGAAAAATCGGCAAATAATTCTAGAATCGGACTCATCAAATGCCGTCCTATGGTGTAATAGTGATAGTGGTGGCCCATGGAACATGAATTTCCATCTCAATTTCATAAGGAATGCGTGTAAGAGAGGCATGAATATCACAATCATTCACAAGCGAAGAAATGCAAACTTTGTGGCAGATTCATTGGCAAAACAAGGCCTTCATCGTCAATCGGAATTCATAGCATGGCTCTAATGCAACATCCAATTAGTTCCCTGTATTCATGTCTGATGTTTTCTTTGGAGGGTAGATTGAGTCTGCAGTCATTAAGTTGTAATAGCCATGAATCTTCCCTGCCCCTCTAGTGTTTCTATGTTCCTTTTATTTATTTCTTTTGTTTGTTAAGTAGCAGTTTCCTTTCCTTTATTGCAAACTGAACTAATGTAGTTACTTGTAGGGAGTTTTTTTAGATGGCTTCCTCAACCCAAGGTGTGTTTTGCACTATGAAAGTTTCCTTCTTAATTGAAGGAATACCTCGTCTTGAGTAGAGGCTATCTTACTCCTGAAATTATTATTAATGGAAGGAAGCTCGAAATTATCAAAAAAAAAAAAAAAAAAAAAAAAAAGACAGGAAAAGAAAAATAATTAAACTGTACCTTATGAAGTGAGAGTAGTGATAAGTTCTAAAACCAAGCTAAGATTAAGAACAATACTTAGGAGCTAGGATCCTGCCAAATATGTTGAGACTCACTATCTATATTCGGAGTAAGTGCTCACGAACATGATGGTACAACAACTTTTTCGTGCAACTAAGTTATGGTCTACAATCATCTTGTACAATCAAATGGCCATACTATTAAATTCCATGAGGACGACAAATCAACTTTGTTAAATAAAGTCACTTTTTGTATAGCTTCATTCTCTTTTAGTGATACTTGTTTTGTCTTTTACATTATTCATAAAATATGAATACCGTACACTTTTAATTTATTCCATCATTGATTTTGACTTATATGAACTTATCGTAAGAGATAGAAAATAATATATTCTCTATTAGTAAGTTATTCTTAAAACTTATCATAACTAAATTATCTGATATAGATTAAAATAAGTTAGACAAACTGAACACTACCAAACCTAATTAACCTTGCCTTAATTGTTTTATTGATATATAATACACAAATTAGCATATAAAGGGTTGTTTGGCTTGTTATATCTATCTCAATACATATGAAATAAGTAACAATTTATTTTATATCTTTTACCAATAGATTAATTGAAGATATTAGTTTTTTTAAAATGTAATATGGAGAGCATGATTCAAAATGGATAGTGTTGAAAAAAAAAAGCACTGAAGGCAACTAGAAGCTATGTGATAAAATACACATCTCATATTCTCATCGCATAATGTATGTGTTGTACTGTTGTCCATTGCACTTCTAAAATTGGCCAAGTACATAACATGATACGAACATGGCTGGCCCTTCATAGGGGACCATTCGACATTTCACACGTTTTGTTCATGCCCATGTACAAAATTTTTGCGGCTTAAAAATTTAGATGGAAAAATTTTATGAATAGTATATCCAATTTGGAGAAATTGGGTTATTTTCAATTCAGTTTCCATTACACGACTAACCGATAAAAGGTGTAACGAGTAACGACCAATATAAGTTGAAAGATCTTTCCAATATATATGGCTATGTCTTGCAAAATTAAAAGTCACAAAGATGCATGATGAGTAATACTCCTTTCTTATGCACCTTAGTCCTTACAAAAATGATTTCAAAATGTATTTGATTGAAATGAGATATACAGTGTCCACTAAAATTTAACAGTAAGTGGAGTATATAAACATTTTTTCACTTTTTTCACTTTTTTTTAAATTAAAATTAATTCATTGATTCAAAGTCATATGACATCTACAAGAAGTCAAAACTAAACAAATACATATCAAAATGAAATAAACACAATTCTAATACGACGAAACCACGATGGTTGAGTAGATTTAAAACTTCTGAAACCCCTCGTCTTTCACATCGATGTTTGATGTAGCCTTCTACAAGGGGTCCGTTGATCTTTTGTAGTTTTGAAGTAGATCCGGATTCAATTCAAGTGATTGTAAACGAAGTACTGACATCTGTTGTAACCTCGCACAAATTTCGATCAACAAATCAACCTCTTGAATTACACAAAAAACCAAAAACAAAGTCTCCAAACTCTCACATGGAGAGAGATAAAACCCAATATATGGGTAAAAAAAACTCTCCATTAAAGAGAGATTGAAGTTTATTAGAAACACTAACATAAAAAAATTAGTAACAAAAGGAGAAAAGGGGCTTACCACCGCCCAAAAGGGTGGCGGTAGCCCCTAGGTCGAAAATTAGGGTGTTGTGGGAGAGGAGAGAAGAGAGAAGAAAGGGAAGAGGAGGTGTGTTTTCGGAATTCTACTTATTTTCACTTAATTGAATTGGTTATAATTTTTAATTACTTAATATTGGATTTTAACTAAATTTGTTTTAATAAATATCCATCTATCTTTAATCTGAAAAAAGAAAACTAATATTTGTCAGTGTTTACTATGTGCATGTTTCTGTTTTGGCTGATGAATTTTATTTTTATTAATTAATATAATTTCACTAATTGTTGTTGAATTTTTTGGTTTAATAGAAGTATAGAACAATGCCTTAATGCTACCATTAGTAATGCAACAAAAATTAGCTCCATCTTAATTGTTGGATGGGCTGTATGCCTGTATGGATATTCCAATTGTAATTTGGTAAAAAGATTTCCCGTAACTGCTGATATATACTAGGAGATTAGGTGACTCGTAAGTTTTTACACATTACTTTTACTAAAGATCACTCTATTTGTCAAGAAGGATGTCATTATTATAAATGTGGAAAGGGGGAGTCTCATAAGTTATAAGTGATCAGGCCTTTTTTTTAAAATATAACTAGTTTTTAAACATGGGCTATGCCCTAGGTAATTATAATTTTCATATATTAATGTTATACTTTAAAATCATAACACCAAACATCACTTGGTTTAGTGGTTAAGACTTTAGTGTATAAGCTTTAAGTCACGGGATTAAATCTTACCCCACACATTTTCTACAATTTTATTGTATGTGGAGTACATGAAGCAAAAACTCTAAGGGAGAGCGCCACGTGGCATAGTTCCTTAGTTAGGAACACCTTTTAATATATTAGTATAGATTCCTTAGAGGGAAGGGTAAGGAAATCTGAATCTCTAAAATGCCATAATTGAATTTCAATCCTACAAGGCTACAACATTAAAGTTGTGATATATTTTCTTCACCATTAGACCAAAAAATGTTTGATAAAGCTAGGGTGCCACTTTTTGTCTTTTAAAACCCATAATGTTTATTACTTGAGGTTAGGTTGTGAGTTCAAGACTTATATAGATCATATTTACTTTATTAGATGTATATGGAGGTGTAAGTGATTCTCATTGAACAATTCAGAGTCAAGCTCAATTGAAGCTCGTTTTTGTTTGAAAATATAATTAAAGATTGAACAAATTTTAAAGATTGGCTATAAACAAGCTTGAACATAAATACACAAATACTTGTTTTTTTAAAAGCTTGGCTATAAACAAGCTTGAACATAAATACACTAATACTTGTTTTTTTAAAGCTTGGCTATAAACAAGCTTGAACATAAATACACTCATACTTGTTTTTTTTATGTTCATGAACATCTTTCTTATTTATTTAAATTTATAAAATTGAAGCGTAAAATCAAAATTGAACTATATCCAGAGGAGGTGTGGGGGATGAAGAGCTTCGAACCCATGGGGTGTGTGTTAGTTGGAGTTATTAACCCTACTATAATACCAAACTCCAAGTTGTTATTGTTGCAAAAGACTAAAAGAGCTAATTAAAGTCCCACATTGATTAAATATAAGAGTTTTCCCTTCTATATGTTGGTCAAACCTCCTTTAAGCTTTTATTAGAGAGTTAGAGGGAAGAAGATAGTCACAACTCAACTCACAATACACTCAGGTTTCCATTGCTCATTGATTATGGGTAATTGATTTTTTTTTTGGTTGTGGTGTAGTCTTTATTCGAGCTCTTCTCTTCAAAAAAGGACATTGAAGAAAGCATATTCATCTCTACAAAATTGCTTGAACACATTTCTCTCTCAATTTTCGTGGGGAATATTCACAAGTATTTCTATCAACCTCTTTGTACTATACCAAAAAAGTAGAAGTCGTGTATATTTGAAGGTTGATTACTAAGCGGCAGGGCAAAATCATATTTAGGACAGTGCTAATTAATGCTACGACTATTCAAATGATCAGTTTGTTCAATTCGTACTAGCCCTTGTTCCTACATGGAAGGCATGGATACCCACCAATCCTTTCCAGCTCTTTACATTTTTCTTATTTATGTCCATGAAGAAGGTCATTTTTTTTAATAAAAAACGTTCATTGATTACCATAGTTTTGACATCAATTAAGTAAATTAACAATAACCAAGCTTGCTTGGTGGAGTTGTTGGGGAACTCACCTTGTGACTTTGAAGTCACAAGTTCGAACCCCACTACCTACTAGTGCTTGGGAGTAGGGATTCCCTTATTTCCCCCCTACTCTCAAGCGTTGACCAGAATGGGCTGGGTTGGTAACCTCACGATAGGTCTTGGTCCCAATAGGGTCGCCCTCCTTCTTACCAAAGGGTCCCAGGTGGGGCCCAAAAAAAAAAAAAAAAAGTAAATTAACAATGTTATTAGTTTTTGGGGGAATTATTTTTCCGGATGAGATACGATTCTCTCTTAGCTTATATAAATACTAGTTGTATATGCACGCGATGCGTGCGTCAACAATCTAATGTAGCTATATGTACGAATGAACTTATTTTTTTAATCTAAAATTATTTTGATAGTGATGTAAAATTTTGAGGTTCTTTTGTAGATGTTGCTATTTTGTTAAATTGAAGGTGACCAATTTTTAATTGTTCAATACAATTATTGAAAAATTTGGTCGATGATTTAATAATTCTTTGTCAGCGGCTTTAGATAGTTCTTTAACGATTGTAAATGTTAATAAACCATATTGTTTGAACTTTGTAAATCCGAAGTATTATGTTGTTAGGATATATCGCTAATTTTTTTATATTGAAGATTCTAATTAATTTCGTGAATTGATTGTGTCAATCTATTTTGTCAAGTTATTAATGCTGATTGCATTCCCTTTTTTACTTATTCCACATGGCAAGTTGCATTAGTTCTCATTTTTTTAATTTTTTATAAAAGAAAACGTTGTTTTAAATTATTAAAGGGTTTTCTCGTCATTTCAAAGGGGGACACCATACCTCCTCCCTTGGTTTATATAATAGAGATAAATGAGCTATAAAAAATATTGTCCATAAAAACACTCGTTAATAATCTTGACTCAATAAATAAAAGCTCCCACAAGGCTTTTACTATACATGTATGGACGAAGAGAATCAAATATGAGGATTCGCCATTCTTCTAAACTTATCTAACCCATTAGGAGTAATTGTCAATGGTTATATACTTAGGATCGTATGGGCTTACCAAGTTAGCATATATTTACTGTATATTATCACTTGAGTTTAAAATGTCCAACATCCCAAACGCAAAGCTGATTGTTGGAGTCTTAAGAATAGTTTTATACTCTATCACGCTCCCTCATGTGAGAGCCCATTAGGCTTGAAAGGTACATGCAGCACATGCCTCCCTCAACTTAGAAAGGCAGGGTAGATGAGATTTGAACACATTACATTTATGTCACGCTGGCTCTGGTACCATGTCAAAGAACCAACTCAATCAAAAGTTTATACTAATGGTTGGAGTCGTTTATACTCTATCACTATGCATTTTCTAAACCAAATTAGAAGTCTTTTACATGCATGTACAACTAAGTCACGCAATGTGTACTGTATTAAAAATTTGATAAACTATCAATTGAGATTTCTCAAACATAATATTGTCGGGAGATTACTATATTCCAGGTCATTCAAAATACGTGCCACTTAAAATAATCTCAATTGTCTTTCTAATTGAAAAGGAAGTCGAAACAGATGCATCATGCATGTTGTGTAGCTCATATAGGATTTTATATATTACGCTTCGTTTACTACACCTCATGATATCATATACTAAATATAATGCGTTGTTGTTATGATTTAATTACTCGTATAATAAGGTCGCTAGTTAACCACTACCTAGGTTTTTTTTTTTTTTTTTTTTTTATTCATAGGAGGCAGGAAGCCAAACAAAAGAAAAGTACAGAAAACGAAACAACAGCTACAGAACTAAACTAAACAAACCAGAAAGCTAGGGAGGAATCATAACCACTATCTAGGTAGGGAGTAATCAGAACGAGTTTGAATTTGACTGTTAACATGCAACGCGACTAAATACAATAATTATCTCGAAAGCACTACGCCCTCCGAGGCTCCGATCCATTTTAAATACAATAACTAGTTATTAGGCCCGGGCTACACCCCAGATAAGGAAAATTTTCATTTATTAATACTAAACTTTAAGATGATAACACTAAATAATATTTGGTCTAGTGGTTAAGGCTTTAGTATATGTTCTTGAGGTTTCGGGATCAAACCCTATACTATGCATTTTCTAAATTTTTTATTGTTGTGGATTGCATGGAGTAAAACTCCCTTAGGGAGAACGCCTAGGCACGCCTTTTAATATATTAGTATAGATTAATCAAAGATGTCTTGGCCTAGTGGTTAAGATTGTGGTGTTGTAAACAATAGGTCACAGGTTTGAATCCCTCTTCCCCTTCTTTGTACTTTGTACTGCCTTCGTGGCTCATATGGATCAAAAAAAAATAGGGGCCGAGTATTAATTTTATGAAAGATTCTATTTATCTTAACACAATTTATTAGAATAGGCGGTCTAATTTTATGTTAAAATTAGACAAACCTAAGCCTGGATTTTTCTAACAAGCACATTCTATTTCACTCTGACCCAACACTATCCTAGTCATCCCTTTTCTTCTTCCTCCTCTATTTTCTTGATTCTCGAACTACAACAAACACTTTCAAAAAATAACCAGACAGTCTTATCGAACGAATTAAATTAGTCACTAAATGGATTAAACTAGTCACTGAATGGGTTAAAGAATGTCCTTACTGAATAGATTAAACTGGTCACAAAATAGATTGAACTGATCCCTAAATAGATTAAACTAGTCACTATATTAAAAAAAAAGGCATGTTCTCTTCTTAATATTAGGCTTGGGCTGTGCCTAATTTTAAATTAAAAGTAGACGGTTTCTTACATGACCAACTGTTATCTTAAAACTTTAATAGATATTTGTATTTTAAAATACTCTAAATGCTAAAATTAGTACTTAGAATTAATAGTATAGCATTTGTCTTTTTAATATTATCTCCATTATACGTACAATAATTGAACGTTTCACAATAAGATCAAGGAAAATTTGTCAGAAACTACCTCTTATAGACACTTTTTTCAAAAAAACTACTGTATATCACGTTTATTTTACAAAACTACCTTATAAGTGGAAAAACTATAAAAAGCACTACCAAATTTACAACTCCCTAACCATGGTTAACTATTCCCTCCAAATCCATCCAATGTGAGATTACGAAAGTACCCCCCTTATATTACCCCAACCACCCTATCTCTTCTCTCTCGACCTCATCCAAATAATTCATTCATTCGCTTGCATTCAAAAACTCATAAACAATGGGAAAAAAATTAGATTTATTTTTGCAAAGAAAAAGATTTCGTTTTAAAGCACAAAAGAGGTAAATTTGGTGCAATTATGCTAGCAAATCACGTAGCCCCAAGTCAATTGTACGCTGTTGCCCCCAAAATCAAATACTCAATTTTGAACATAAGATGAACCCTAAGTTACAATTACCTGATTGAGAGAAGAGAGCATGAGATGGGAGGAAAACAATTAAGAGAGAAGGGTAATGAATTATAGAGGGCGTAATCGTGTGAAAGAAAGAGGGGAATCTCAAAAAAAATGGAGGGATTTGGAGGGAATAGTTAACAATGGTTAGAAATATCGAAATTTGGTAGTGCTTTTTAAAGTTTTTCCACTTATAAGGTAGTTTTGTAAAATAAACGTGATATAAGATAGTTTTTTTTTAAAAAAGTGCTTTTAAAAGATAGTTTCGATAATTTTACCTAAGACCAATGTTAACCTTTATGACATATACTTTAATTGAAGTTTGTTTTCTCTCTTTATATTTTTTTTTCCATCACATTTGTACATATTTTCAATCTATCAATCTCCCTCATCTTTATTCTTAGTTTCTGTTAATTAAAAAGATTGTCAAGCTTATTTTAAGATAGATGAAAATAAGTACTTTTTAATCATAACACATATTATAAAACGGATATATGGGAAGTTCTTTGAGGTATCCCTAAGGTTTCACTTAATTCTTAAAATACCCCTCTCGTTTGGGAAATTTTTCATATTCCCCTGAAATTTGACATTTTTTTTTCAAAATACTCTTACTATTGACAACATATTAACAGATGTTAGGTAGTTATATTGACATCGACACACGAAAGATATGGACTATAATCCAGTATTGTATTAATTTTGTATAGAACGACATATGTTGGTGATCAAATTAGTCAAATCGGCTTTTATATTTTAGATTGGATGGAAGACTGATACTAAGTTCTCCTCAGCTTATTTTCAGTTCAGTTCAGTTCCTAAATGATAATCATTACTATTAATTAGTTATAATTCAGTTCAATTCAATTCAGTTCAGTTCAATTCAGTTCAGTAGTTTTATGCCGAAGAGAACAGGCCCTAAATAAGAAAAGTGAGTTTAAATTTTGATTGTTGGTCAAGTTTGGAGGATTTTAGATACATTATAACTTTAGTAACATTTAGGCGTTTCAAAAGGCAATTGATGCTTTTGTGATTATTGTGAAGGACCACTACTCCATACTACTCGTGATTCACGAAAGCCCTAATTTAATTGGTAATACTAAAGTTTCTTACCACTATTGATATAATAAAACTTCAAAAAACAGAAAAGAACTAAATAGAGAAAAAGAGAAAAGGAGTTCCAAGTGCAATATTATTTTTTGTAGGGCATGTACATTGCTGTGCAAGGAGTTGTGTATTTGTTGGTCGTTTTAGTGGAAATCACAATAATGTAAGTGTTGACTATTTTTTGGATCGAAGGAGAAAAAAGAGACGTGAACGGGGGCTAAAAGAACTGTGTGCAAGTGCAAGGCTGTTTTTGACACTCCTAGCTCCTTCTGCTAGTGCTAGACAGAAGTGTAATTTTTTTTTTCGAATCTGCTCCATCTATTCTATAAAATTCTACCCACTTTCAAATAAAAGTATTTGTCATTTACCTCTTATCACGCCAACGTAATGGATCCACTCGAAAGTCGAAATTATAAAAATACACTCACTCTATTAGAAGAAATATCAAAGACCATTCATTGTACATCCGGATGTACTATGGGCATGATAATACACCAAAAGCTTCATTTCTCTCAATTTGTTTTTTTTTTTATAATTTGGATTTGAGTTTTATTACTATAGGCCCAAAGAAAAAGGTTGAGGGTTATACATCAACATCTAGTCCAGGGAAACAAATGGAAAAAAACATTCAAACCCAAGCTAAGAATTCATCTTCACGTCGGAGGCCTTGTTTAGCCAAAGTGTCAGCCACACCATTTGAACTTCTCCCTTTATGCACTATTTTGAGATTGAGCCATAAATTCTTTGCATTCCTGATGTAATTAAGGATTTAAGGGTGAACCCAAGGTTCCAAGGACCACCAACCTCTTGCGAGCATCATTGAACCGCATTGCGCGAATCAGATTCAATGGTAATTGGAAAGCATTTGATGCGAGCACTGAACTGATTTTGATGGCTCGGTAAATGGCATAGACTTCCACCGAGTTGATCTCAATAGCTGGGTTTGGGCTGGAAAAAACACACACGTAATTACCTGCATCATTTCTCAAAACTATTAAATACGCATAATGTTCATTACATCCCTAAGATGGGGCACTATTGTGTCCCACCGGGTCCGATAATTGTTTTGAAACACTAAGTTTTTCTTCGTCATTGTACGAATTTTACTCATTTGGAGGTTTCAACTAAGTAATAAGTAAAAAAAATAGCCTTTGGGTATACCATGCTCACGGTACACCCGGATGTATGATAAAAATTGTAAAATCGACGTATGAGAGTCTCATATTATTAAAATTTAAAAAAAAAAAAAGGAAGAAGAAAACTAACATACATGTATAGTGGGCTACCCTATTAATCAATTGATACATAGAACCTTAAACTTATTTATGATCAGACTCTTAGCACAAGCCCAGTGAAGTTTATGACACTCCCCTTCGCTCTCTTATACATCCATTGATAATATGTATGAACTTAATTATCTTAGAGGTAATCATGAACCGGGTCGGGCCAAACCTCAAAAAATTGCCCATTCGTCGAGCCGGGCCGAAATTTTGTGCCCAAAGCCTGCTAATTCAGGCCAAAAAGGACGGGCATTTCGGGCCAAAATCTTACCGGGTCAAGAAATAGACTAAAAAGTCATTTTTGTTTTGCCCAAAGCCCGTCTCAAAATATAAAAAAAATTGGGTCGGGCCAAACCCGATCGTGGCCAAAAAATTCTGTCCAAAAATCGGGCCAGGTTTTTTTTATGAGCTCTAAATTAACTGAATTGAGAAACGACAACAAATAAGTACTTACTGTTTTCAGTGTCTCTTTAGATAAAGAACAATCTATCCGAAAGTAGAGGTAGCTATCTCCACTCAAAAGAGATAGCCTAATATGGACAAATGATAAAGTCAATTCTTATTGTCCACTTGTTGAATGACAAATTATGTGTTGCTCATCACGTGTAATGTCGTAATTATATGAAACCTAATCTGATGATGCAAGAAAACTAATGAACTCCCGCTATACAATACCAGGTCTAGACTCTAGATTATGTGCTCATAATAAACTTAGTAATAGAGTGTTACGTACCAAATTAGTACTTTTTGGGGGAAGTATTAGTGCTATAACCTTGACGAACATTTTGTTTTACAATTCTTATTTTGAGTAGTGTTTCATATTCATCTTGGACATAAGAATTTTGTACTATGATATAGATTAGAGAGTACTTAATGATACATGGCTCTCCAACTAGCTCTTCACTCTCTCTCATGTATTCTCTCTCTTCAAGCTACTTTCAAGAACTATATCTAAAAACACCCAACAAAAATAAAACTCTTTTAAAGAACTTTCCATTCAACTTTTCATTGTTTGGTGGTCATTCAACTTTTCATTGTTTGGTGGTCCCCATATCAATAAATGAACCTCATTTCATATTATGATTGAAGTTATATAAATAAAGTTATTCATGTGAATTAAATATAATTACAAGAAATTTTTTTTTCATAATTTATGTAATGTGGAATTTTAAGAAAAAATTAATTTTGAATGCTAATAATTAATTTCATAAATTTAAAAAAATAGTAGATTTTATGTATGAAATATATCCAATATTAGGCTCATTTTATAGATAAAGAAAAATTATAATTGTTGGGATAGTAATTATTACCATAGTTTGTTTTATTTTTATAAAAAAGATTATTAAATAGTTGCGAAGAAAAGATAACTTAAGTAATTACGATAAGATGTGGGCCCACACATTGGAGAGTCATCTCTCCTTCAACCCCTCCCCCAAGAGCCACTTTGCAAAGTGTCCATGGAGAGACACACCCAAGGCATACACCCAAGAGCCTCATTGTTGGGTAAGAGCTAAGAGGTGGCATTTTCATTTTCTCCTCCTGGAGAACTAGGTGGAGAACTAGTTGGAGATCCACATTGTACATGCTGAGAAGAATTTCGAGCAATGTTTTTGTACTATGAAGGTTTTAATTTCAAATATTAAAAGATACATTCTTTATAACTTTAGATGTAGCCTAAATGAATACTTTCTCGTTTAGAAATAATTGTACCATTTCATGTTTTCACGCTTGTCGATGCATGATTTCAAACATTAATATCTTTAATGAAAAATAATTAAAAATTATAAAAATATATATTGAGACGAATCTAACAAAATCTGATATGATAGGCCGTGGCTTGGTTGTAGTTGGACCTTGGTTCCGAAACGAGCATTGGCCATCACGTCCCATTATCTTCATATATGATAAGTGGAACTAAAAAGCGCAAAGCAATGCTACCTGAAGCTTCAGTAAGCATTAGACCGACACTTCTCCTCCAGTCATCTCATATATGAAAAATGTGCATAAAATATCTAGCTAGAACTATAAGGCACTAATATAAAAGTATATTGTAATTGATTCTTCCAACTTCCATGGGAGTATTAACGACCAAGAGGTCAGTCATGACTCATGACTCATGAGTCATTGATTCAACAGCTCAATGATTATGCCTCTTGCATTCTCTGGGGGAACAACTCCTTCCATAACAAACACCAACTTCTCAAACCCGATTATCTTGTGGTTGTAGTTACAACTGAAAAAATAATCAGTGAGCAACATTGGTTGTTCTTTGGGTGACTATGGAACACTTTGAAATTAGGACGGAAGACTATAATTTATGTGTTCATTACAGACTCAACTTAACGCTAATTTCGTTTGGAAACACAGTAATCGTTTTACCTGTTTGACCAAGGTTGAATAATTTATAAAATTACCAGATTATCTTATCTATCAGCACATGATAATTAATTTTCTTAAGCAATCATTATAAAAGCGTTTTTTAGCATAAGGATTGGTATTTTTTATCATTCACTCGGGAGTATCATGAGCATGGTACACTCAAAGCTATTTTTTTTTTACTCATTGCTAATAGAGTACTAAGGGTACTTCTGTAATATTAGGTGTAAACCCTATTTCATATATATATATATACAGTGCCAGGCACCCTAAGAGGGTAAGCTGTTCATTATTTTACATATGGTATCAAGAGCCAGGTTTTTAATCTCTCTCTTCTCTGTCACGTTTTTCTCATTCATTCCAAGACTCAATTTTTTTTTCTCTTTCTTCAAGCCTCGTCCTTTCCAGCCCCATGGAAACCGTCTCTATGCCTGCTCACACCACCTCAGTGGTCTCCAGTGCTCCTCCCACAAGCAGCCCCGTCGCCTCGGCCCCTGGCTCTGTCATCTGCTCGATGATATCGCAGCCCCAGCCTGACGTGCGTCTCTCGTCGGCCGCCTCTGCAGTACGGCTTCCGGATTTCACCTGGGTCCCTTCTCCGCAGGTGCCCATGATGAAACACAATTGTATAGAGTTTTTAGGCATATTTTAGTCGCATATTAGTTGCATATTAGTCCATATAGTTGCATTTTAGGCATTAACTGCATAAATTATCCATTTTTGTGCTCTGTTACGCTTCGTTTGTGTTTCTTAACTTTTCAGGTAGTTTTATAGCTATTTGGAAGCTTTCGGAGCAAGATGACACGAAGTGGATGATTGTACAAGGAGAGTTGGTGATCATGGATGTTCTATACGAAGATTTATATCATATGAAGCTTATTTGACATTCATAAGGGTAATGGCATAGCTTATTGGGGTTAATAGAGCTAGAATTGAAGAAATAACATTGTTTGCGAAAGATCAGTTTGACCACCTTGAACTATTTTGGCCATATCTCGAGCTGTACTTATCGGATTAATGCGATTCAAAATGCATTGGAAACTAGACTCGAAGAGCTTCGCAACGGTGGGTCACACGCCCCAAGATGATGCCTAGAACATGAGATACAAGCTTCAGAAGTTGAGCCAGTGGTCCAGGATCAAAACCAGCGCACGCTGGTTTTTCTCTTTCGCAGCAGCCGCCACTGCTTCGTCCGCTGGGCCACCAGCGTCCGCTGGTCGGACATCAGCTGGGCCGTGCGCCACATGTCCTTTCCACTACTCTCCTAGTTTTGTACTACTTCTTATTTTATTTTTCTTTAAGTTAGAAAATATTTTTAACTAGAGTACATTTTTTTTTTATTGGAGAGAAGTTTTGGGGGGGAGATATGAAAGAGGGAGGCAGTTATTACATTTTTCCATTTCTCTTCTTCTTCTTCAAACTGGAACCCAAAATTTCTCCATTAATCCAAGTTTTGAGGTATTTTCTTCCATGGTTCTTTATCAATTTTAATTATTGTTTTGCTTTCCAATATAGTTTATTATTGTTAATTCTTTGTTTCTTTTAGTTTTCAATCATGAATTCTAGGGTTTTTATTGTTATTGTTCTTGTTAATTCAATTATGAATAGTGAGTAGACTTTCTTCTAGGGCTTGGTGAAACTATGCAAAGGTCATGATTCTTGTTAGTTTTTAGGATTTAAATCGGTTTGTTTTGGCAATTCAATTGATGGGTTTTGGATTGATTGCATGTTTGGCCAATTTGCAAGTATTATTCGCTCATTTCTATAAGCGAGAGCTGCGAGTTTGAGTGATGGATTTCTATCTTTGAACAATTAAGCCATAATCGCGATAGCTTGTTTTATTGTTTAATTGTGGAATTTGATTGCGAGAGCAACATCTTCCTTTGCCTAAATTCATTCCTATCCCAATTATTGTTCTTGAATCATGATCGATGCATAGTGAATCCTATTAGCCCTAGGGTTTTAATTATCGAATTTTCTTCACTTCTTTCGTTTGCGTTCCAATTAAGTAACCAAAAACTCCAACTTTTGATTGTTAGTACTAGTGAACTTGGTTCAAATTGTGATTTTAACTGTCCTTCCTCAGTGGTTCGACCCTACTTGCCTGACTATACTAGTTAGGTGATTTAGGAATTATTTTTGGTAGTGAAACGACCTATCAAAATTTGGCGCCGTTGCCTGAGGAGGCAATAATTTTACTTTTTGAATTTAGCGTTTGCTTTTGCTAACCCACTCCGGAGAACAACCTGTTCTTCGAGCGTACTTACGTCTCTTTTTAGTGTTTTTGTGCATGACCGGGGAGTACCAACAGGCAACCTTTGCTTTTTGATCCCGAGATTGAAGCAATCGCTCGTAGAACACACGCAAGTGCAAAGAAAAGGAGAGCGGAGGCCCGTAAACTAGCTCGAAAGGCCTCTCAATCTTACGAAATGGAGGCGGGAGCTCCCGAGAGAACTCTTAGGCGATCTACGCAACCCAAGGCTAGCAATGTGACCGCGGGGATTAGGATGCCGACCACTACCGCTGGAAACTTTGACATCAAATCCCATGTTATGAATATGATCACGGGACATCAATTTTATGGTCTAGACAATGAAGAACCCGTTGATCATCTTCGAGAAATTTCCTTCAAGCATGCTCTCTCCAAAAGATTACCGGGATGACCGACGAAGAGCTCTACTTGTACCTCTTTCGTTTCTCTTTGGCGGGCAAAGCTCAACGTTGGTATAACTCTCTTCCCAACACCATCACCACTTGGGAGCAATTATCTGATGCTTTTCTAGTGAAGTATTTTCCCGGTTATAAGACTCATGACTACGAGTTAAGCTCTATAGTTTCTCACAAGATGCGGGGGAGACTTTTCATGATGCTTGGGAGAGGTTCAAGGACTATCAATATATGTGCCCTCATCACGGTATAGAGAAGGAGTTTCTGATGCAATCTTTTTATAATGGTCTTGATAATGAGACCAAGAGGATGGTAGATGGTGCGGCTGGCGGCTCTTTCATGAATAAACAAATCTCTCGAAGCTATTTCACTCTTGGATACTCTTGCTGAAAATCAATGGAATAGCTCATCTAGGACGCGACTCAAGCACCAAGGAAAGGGAAGCATGAAGTTGAAACTTATTCCCTTCTATCATCACAAATTTCAGCTTTGAATGAGAAAATAGATGGGATGCGCATGGGTGCCAATACATCTATGCCCGTCAATGCTATGGCTACTTCTAGCCAAGGTGGAGTTGCATGTGATTATTGTGGTGTGCATGGTCATTCTCTTATGGAGTGTTCCGTCAATCCCAATGGAGTTATGGGAGTGCAAGAGCAAGTCAATGCTTTTCAAGCTCGTCCTCCTTTCAACAATAATAGCTACTATCCTGGTATTCGGAATCACCCTAACTTGTCGTATCGCAGCAACAATGTGTTGAATCCTCAACAACAACACTTTCCACCACAAGCACCACAACAACAATATGGGCAACATCAGCAATATCAGCCCAATCAGGGACCACCTGGGTTCCAAAGGCCTCCTCTGGGCCATCAGCAGCAACAACAGTTTCAGAATCAACAACCCCAATCCGAATTGGGGGAATTGAAAACCATGATGACTCAAATGGCCAAACAGATTGAGCAGCTCAGTACTCACAACAAAATGCTTGAAACTCAAGTTGCTCAATTAGCTGCATCTAGTTCTACTAGACAAGCAGGTGCATTGCCAGGCCAACCTACTCAACCACATGGCAAGGAGACCGCAAATGCAATCACTACAAGGAGTGGTTTGGGTTATGATGGGCCACCCATGCCTCATGATGGAGAGTCAAATCCAAAAGATGTGGGCATTCCTGAAGTGGTTGTTGATGAAGCACCTTCTGAGGCGGTGCAAAAGAAGGAGAAAGAAAAAGAAGAGGCTTTGCAAGTGCCTCCTATCACACTTCCTTTTCCCAACCGTCAAGTGAAGAGCAAGCTAGACAAGCAGTTCGGTAAGTTCTTGGAGGTGGTTAAGAATTTGCGGTAACGGTTCCTTTCACCGAATTAATTACTCAAGTGCCTGCTTATGCTAAATTCATGAAAGACATATTGACCAGGAAAAGAGCTTTTAGTGAGGTGGAAACAGGTTGCTTTTACTTGAAGAATGTAGTGCTTTGCTACAAAATAAATCCCCTCCTAAATTGAAAGATCCTGGTAGTTTCTCCATCCCTTGTCACATTGGAACATTGTTCATTGATAAAGCTTTATGTGATTTAGGGGCTAGTGTAAGTGTGATGCTTTTTTCTGTCTGTTCTAAACTGAATATGGGTGATTTAAAAGTTACTAATATTACTCTACAAATGGCTGACCGTTCTGTTAAATACCCTTTGGGTGTTTTAGAGGATGTTCCTGTTAGGGTAGGTAAGTTTTATATCCCTGTTGATTTTATTGTTCTTGATATGGAGGAAGATAAGCAAATTCCTATTATTTTAGGGAGACCTTTCCTTCATACTGCAGGAGCTGTAATTGATGTGAAAAATGGTAGACTTACACTTTCTGTGGGGGATGATAATGTGACTTTCAATTTGAGTACTGCTTTGAAAAGTCCCATGCTTGAGGAAAAATGCTATGCTATTGATATAGTTGATGTGATTTGTCATGATAACTTGCCCCAAACTCTTATGAAAGATCCTTTGGAGGCCGTTCTTTGTCTTGAATCTTCTACAGGTGATGCTAGCATTTGGAAGGATGAAATTGACGCTATTGAGCGAGCTCTTTGCAATGAAGAGCTTAGCCATAGCGAGAGCAAGAGAGTGCAGAGGTTAGTTCGGCCTACATGCAATGTTGAGGTAAAGAAACCCGAACTAAAACCTCTCCCTTCCCATCTTAAGTATGTTTTTCTTGATGAACAAGAGCTCCATCCTGTTATTGTTAGCACTACACTCAATGATGCCCAACTTTCCCAACTTTTGGATGTTTTGAAAACTCATAAGAAGGCCATTGGGTATAGTGTTGATGATTTGAAGGGTATTAGTCCCGACTTTTGCATGCATAGGATTCATTTGGAAGAGGATCATAAGCCTTATATTCAACCACAAAGGCGCTTAAATCCTAACATGCAAGAAGTCGTGAAAAGTGAGGTATTGAAATTACTTGACGCAGGCATTATCTTTCCTATTGCCGCATCTAAGTGGGTAAGTCCTGTGCAAGTAGTTCCTAAGAAAGGTGGGATGACTTGTTGTAAAAAATGACAAAAATGAATTAATTCCCACTAGAACTCGTCCTTGGGTGGCGCATGTGCATTGATTACGGGAGATTGAATTTAGCCACTAAAAAGGATCATTTTTCCTCCCCCTTCATTGATCAAATGCTTGAAAGGTTAGCTTGTCATAAATATTTTTGTTATTTGGATGGTTATTCCGGTTTTTTCCAAATTCCCATTCATCCCGATGATCAAGAAAAGACAACATTCACATGTCCTTATGGCACTTTTGCGTATCGTAGAATGCCATTTGGTTTATGTAATGCACCGACTACCTTTCGAAGTTGCATGATGAGCATTTTTTCTAATTTCATAGAGTCTATCATGGAAGTCTTTATGGATGACTTTAGTGTGTATGGTAGTTCTTTTGAGTCTTGCTTGGCTAATCTCACTAAAGTTTTGAAAAGATGTGAAGAATGTAATTTGGTTTTGAATTGGGAAAAGTGTCACTTTATGGTGACCGAGGGTGTGGTTCTTGGCCACATTGTTTCGATAAGGGCATACAGGTAGATCGAGCCAAGGTACGGGTGATTGAGCAATTGCCCCCACCGAGTTAATGTGAAGGGGGTAAGGAGCTTTCTTGGGCATGCGGGGTTTTACCGCCGCTTTATTCAAGATTTTTCTAAAATTGCTAAACCACTAACCCAACTCCTTCTCAAGGATGCACCTTTTGATTTTACTTGACAAGTGTGTTGAGTCTTTTAACGGGATAAAGCAAGCTCTCATAACCGCACCCATCATTCGTCCTCCCGATTGGGCACTCTCATTCGAGATTATGTGCGATGCAAGTGATTATGCGGTTGGAGCTGTGCTCGGTCAAAGAAAGGATAAGATCTTGCATGCCATTTATTATGCTAGCAAGACTTTGGATGAGGCTCAGGTTAACTATGCCACCACAGAGAAGGAACTTTTAGCTGTTATTTATGCCTTGGAGAAATTTAGATCATATCTTCTTGGTTCCAAGGTTATTGTGTATACTGACCATGCAGCTTTAAAGTACCTTCTTGGTAAGAAGGAAGCCAAACCAAGGCTTATTAGGTGGATTCTCTTACTCCAAGAGTTTGATATTGAAATTCGTGATAAGAAAGGAGCAGAGAATGTAGTTGCAGACCACTTGTCTAGAATCAGGTATGATGGTGGTAAGATCTCCTCCCCTATTGATGATTCTTTTCCCGATGATCATTTGTTTGCGATCACATCACGAGTCCGTGGTTTGCGGATTATGCTAACTTTGTGGTAGGCGGCATTTTGCCTCCTGATTTATCCTACCAACAAAAGAAAAGGTTCTTGCATGATGTTAGATACTATTTTTGGGATGATCCTTTTCTTTTTCGTGAGTGTGCAGATGGACTTTATCGCAGGTGCATTCTCGAGTGGGAGGTCCATGGGATCCTCCAACTTGCCACAGCTCACCCTATGGGGGACATCATGGACCTGATAAAACCGTTCGCAAGTTGAATGAGTCCGGTTTCTTTTGGCCTACGATGTTCAAGGATGCTCAGTCCTTTGTTATGTCATGTGATTCTTGCCAGAGGACCGGTAACATTTCGAGGCGGCATGAGATGCCCCAAACTGGTATTCTTGAAGTTGAAATCTTTGATGTTTGGGGTGTCGATTATATGGGTCCTTTCCCATCTTCTAATGGGAATTGCTACATCTTGGTCGCTGTCGATTATGTCTCTAAATGGGTGGAAGCCATCGCATCTCCCACTAATGATTCTAAGGTGGTCATTAAGCTTCTTAGCAAAATCATATTTCCGAGATTTGGGGTTCCAAGAGCTCTCATTAGTGATGGAGGTTCACACTTCCATGAACGAAAGTTGGACTCTCTTCTCAAGAAGTATGGAGTTTATCACCGTACTGGACTTGCATATCATCCTCAAACGAGTGGTCAAGTCGAGGTTTCTAACCGCGAGATCAAATCTATATTGGAAAAGGTGGTTGCAAAGTCTAGAAAAGATTGGAGCATGAAGCTTGATGACACACTTTGGGCTTACAGAACAGCTTTTAAAACTCCTATTGGCACTTCACCATATCGGCTTGTGTACGGGAAGTCTTGTCATCTTCCTGTCGAGTTAGAGTACAAGGCGTATTGGGCAATCCGTGAGATTAACATGGATCACAAGCTTGCGGGGGAGAAGAGGCTTCTTCAACTTAATGAGTTGGATGAGTTTCGATTGTCCGCTTATGATAGTGCTCGAATTTACAAAGAGAAAACTAAGAAATGGCATGATAAGAGAATCCTCCCAAGAGAGTTTGCGGAGGGAGACAAGGTGTTATTTTTTAATTCTCGACTCAAACTTTTTCCCGGAAAACTTAAGTCTAGATGGTTTGGCCCTTTCTTGGTTACTATGGTGAATAAGTTTGGTTCTGTGGAGTTAAAAAATGAGAAGGGTGATGTATTCAAGGTCAATGGGCAACGTTTGAAGCTTTACCATGAAGGAAATGTTGTCGGAGTGGTGGAAGTTGTCCACCTTCGTCCTTCTTCCTCCTCTTGAGTTACTAGAGCGAGTGGGTCGTGCGGGACCTAAAAAACTAGCGCTTTTCGGGAGGCAACCCGAGTTTTCTAACTTTTTTCCTTTTATTTTTGGTTTCACTTATTTTGTTTTAGTTTAGTTTATTTTATTTTATTTTATTTTTTTATTTTAGTAAAAAAAAAAAAAATATCAAAAAAAATAAAAAAATAAATAAACTCAAAAATATTTTCAAATTGATTTCCCTTGAATTCAATATTTTTAGAATTAGCTTTAATTTAATTTTGTGTGTTAGTGAGTGTGAGTAATTTAGTTTTCTAGTTTGTTTTCTTAGTTTAGTTTTATTTTTATTTGTTTGTTGATACATTTTATTAAAAGTTGCTAATTTGTGCCTTGTCAAGATTGATGGGTGTTTGTAGGTATTCCAGTGTTTTGGTCAAGGCTTGACTTGCTCGCTGCCAATCCCAGTTTTGTGCTCGCTGGATACCCGGCGGTCGGTCGCCGGTCGCCTCGCGTTTTCGAGCCATTCCTCACGGGTCCCGCTGGTTTACCCAGCCCGTTGGGTCCACCTAGTGCCACGCTGCTTGACCCGTGGGTCTACCAGCGATCGCTGGTTGGGCCGGCCCAATTGTGCTTTGCTATATTAACATATTCAAAAAAAAAAAAAAAAAAACTTCTTCCCCAGCAGAGAACAGCGAGGCACGACCAGCGACCCCTCACCTGCGACGCCTTTCACTCCGACGCCGCCACTCCGCGGCAGCGGCGGCAAGCCACCGCTCTTTCTGCGCCTGTTTCGCAAACGAGAGGGGTCTCGAAACCCCTCTTCTCTCGGCGAGTAGCACCGCCAAGGAACACCACTCACCACCGCTCTCTCGGGCAACCCCGCACCACCGTTGACCGCCTTTCATCTCCTGCGGTCATACCTTCTCACCCAGAAAAATCGACAAACGAAGAACGAAAATCGAGCCCTAATTTCGACATTAATTTCGGGATTTTTGATTTAATTCTTCAATTGCATTGGCTTCTTGGACTAATTGAGGACTACTTGGACCTTCTTTGACATTCTTGGACTTCTTCTGGTTTCCTATCCTATGCTTGGAGATTAGTAAGTTCAATCATCATATTTTCATTATTTTGGGAGAGGATTGATTTGATTATTGATGATGATTTGGTGGTGGTTCTTGCTACTTGTTCCTTGTTGCAATTGTTGATTAACTGTCACCTTGTAAAAAATTTTTTTTATTGGTTGTGGTGATTATTGTGATAATTTGGTGGCTGATTTGAGAGTGAGCATTGAACTTGAAGGTTTTGATTGATTATATTGATATTGTGGGGTGAAATTGGAGATTTGTTATTTGTGAGTTGGTGTCTTTTGGTTGATTGTGTGGTGTTAGTGTCTTTAGCATCATGAAACCCACTAAAAGAAACCTTTCAAAGTCTAAAGCCAAAGCCAATTCACTACCCGCCACTAAGCCTCAACCAAAGAAGCGAGCCCCTCCATCGAGCTCTCGTTCCCGTGCACCCCAGCCGACCTCTCAACCCTCCTCTTCACTTGCTCAATCCCAAAGAGCCATTCGAACCACTCTTAGTGACCGACTACTTAAGCCTACCCTTCGTTATTCACCACGTGATGCTAAGGACTTGGGGGTCGATGATTGCATACAACGGGTTGCTCGAAAACATGGGTTTTCTAAGGTTCTTAATTTGAATGAGGCGGTTTACCCCACTTTGGTATTGGAGTTTCTATCCTCTCTAGAAGTCTTGGAGACGGGTGAGATTAATTTCTATATTGGTGGGGAGGCAAGAGTGATGAGTCTCAAAGAAGTAAACGAGCTTTTTGCTTTTCCTCTTGGTGGTACCATTAGTCCCGAGTCATTTAAATCCTTTTGTGAAACTACCACCGGAAAACCATTTGCCCCAAGAACATTTTGGAAGGAGGTGACGGGACGAGATGATTGGGTAGTTGGTTATACCAAGGCTCTTGCTCTTGTGAATCCGGCTATTAGAATCTTACATCGAATGCTACTCCAAGTTTTCTATCCAAAGGATGAAAGTGGGCAAGTGGCTACTAATGACTTTCGCAGGCTTTGGTGGTTTTGTGCATGGTGATCCTACTCTCATGGGTCAACTAGACTTCGGAAAATTCTTAATTGCCGCCTTGCTTCGGCAACGAGATCATGACAAGGAGTCCATCACTATGGGTAGCTTTGTTACAGTTTTCGCAAGGCATTTTGGGGTTGCTTTGTCTTCTTATGCTAAATTCCCATCTTGTGCTTTGTTGGATGTTCGACAGATGAAAACTTATAAGTGGTTAGTGGGTGCTATTCGTGGATTTACATGGTTTGTCAAGGGCGAGGGGAAGGGTGCTACACCAATCTCTTACGCTAAACTCCCTGACCCCGCCACTCATTTGAGCGTTCCGGGTGCTCATTTGTTCATTCCTGGTGTCGCCTCTTACGCACCTTCCGATGCGCCCCTATCGACAATGTTGACACCCCCGCTCAGCATGCCTATGTGCCACGAGATCAGAGTGATCTTTTGGGCCCTACTCACCCATACACTCGGATGTATCGGCCCGAAGTCTTTGATTCACATGCTTCTCCTTTGGCACCGATCACGACTCGAGAATTTCGGCTCTTCATGGACAGTTTTGCGAGTTTTTCTCAAGACGTGATTGATCAGTTTGATCGACTCGAGCGGAGAGTGGATAATCTTGGTTCCGAGGTGGTTTCTCTACGTCATCAGTTAGAAGCTTCTGGCACCACCGCTTCTAGTGATGATGTCCTCCTGGACGTCCATACTGAGTGAGCTTCTTCTTTTCTCTTCCCTATGTTTTATACGTTTTCACAGTGAGGACACTGTCTTTTATTTAGCTTGGGGGAGGGATACTTATTTTTATTTGCTTTCTTAGTGTAGTTCTTTATTACTTTCTTAGGATTGTTGCATGGTTTGTACCACTCATTAGGAGTGGGAGTTTACTTGCAACCAAAAAAATTGTATTGCTTTCTTAGTTATTAGTGTGTTTCATTCTCTCTTGATGCTACTATTGGATTCTTTGACTGAGTATGCTTCCCTGTGCCCTATGGTTAAATTTTTTGAAAACTGTGATTACTGAGACTTGTCATTGTAAACTCTTGGTTTCTTTTCCGATTCCTTGGTATTACTGAACTTGAGTTTCTGAGCCTTATCGTCTATTGTTTGGAACAAGGAAGAGTTTAACTTGTAAGGATTTGAGCTTTGATTTCTATCTTACTATTTCCTTCTTGTGTGATTAGTTCCTGGTGTGTCACTGATCTCAATCTTGGCTTGGTACTAGTCTTGTTAACTGTGTAATTGCATGATGAGCATGATAGAAGGCCCTCATTTGTTAGGAGCCGTGCTACATTGATTTTAGAGGACAAAATTTTCCACTTGATCCCATATTTTGAGCCTTACCTTCTCTTTCATGTTTAACCACATTACAAACCTTTTCGGCCTCTTTTGATTAACCCAAGTCTAGTTTGGGGGAGCATATTGGTTAGTTGGTGAGTGGTGTGGTTGTTGACGTTTTGGCTCATTGTTGGTGTTGGATGGTTTGTTTCCTCATTATTGGAGATTGCTTTATCAGTTTGTTGTATCATCATCATCTTTTCAAATAAAAATATTCATGCAAGGCGAAAAAAAAAAAAAAGCAAAATCAAAAAAAAATTAAAAAAAAAGAAATAAAAGAAAAAAAGAAAAGAAAAATCAAAAAAATTAGTTTCAATTCTTTTATTTAGTTGTACCATTTCGCCTTTGCAAATTGTAAATCTCTCATAATTTGATGATGATATAATGGTGCTTTTCAATTGTTTGGTTGATTTGGTAGTATCAAGTTCGAAGTCGATTGGAGTTGTTTTAGCCTCATCTTTAGGCTATGTTACTTATCGGATTTTGCTCCCCTAAAATGGACTTCTAGCTCACATATTCCCAAATTTTATCCTACCCTAGACCTAAGCCCCATTACAAGCTCAATAAAGACCTTCTTGATAATCATGCATTTATATGTGTTTCCTTGATGTGGTATCTTGCCAAGATTTGTGAGTATGTGATGCATTTCGAGTCGACTTTTGTAGGTTGAGTGCTATTATTTTCCCATTCAAACACATGAGTGTTAGTGAGATGGGAGGGTGCCTTATTAGTATCTTAGGCTACAAAAATTGATTCATATGCACATCTTTTGCATATTTATGGGCGGAGAGCGATCGAGTTTATCTTATACTCGCCACAAAGAGAGGAGTGTCACCGGTGAGAACTCTTTCCTTGATTCCTAGTTCTTTTTCTATAATAAGGCTTGGTTTCGCTTGAATGGTTTTTACTCTTGGATAGGCATTGAGTCATTTGGATGCTTTGATTGAGAGGATGTGATCACAAGTGCTTAGCGATGTTGCTTTTATAGGGTGAAGCATACTTATGTTTTGAGAATCTTGTCTTTGTTGCTTGAGGACAAGCAACAGTTTAGCTTGGGGGAGTTTGATGAAACACAATTGTATAGAGTTTTTAGGCATATTTTAGTCGCATATTAGTTGCATATTAGTCCATATAGTTGCATTTTAGGCATTAACTGCATAAATTATCCATTTTTGTGCTCTGTTACGCTTCGTTTGTGTTTCTTAACTTTTCAGGTAGTTTTATAGCTATTTGGAAGCTTTCGGAGCAAGATGACACGAAGTGGATGATTGTACAAGGAGAGTTGGTGATCATGGATGTTCTATACGAAGATTTATATCATATGAAGCTTATTTGACATTCATAAGGGTAATGGCATAGCTTATTGGGGTTAATAGAGCTAGAATTGAAGAAATAACATTGTTTGTGAAAGATCAGTTTGACCACCTTGAACTATTTTGGCCATATCTCGAGCTGTACTTATCGGATTAATGCGATTCAAAATGCATTAGAAACTAGACTCGAAGAGCTTCGCAACGGTGGGTCACACGCCCCAAGATGATGCCTAGAACATGAGATACAAGCTTCAGAAGTTGAGCCAGTGGTCCAGGATCAAAACCAGCGCACGCTGGTTTTTCTCTTTCGCAGCAGCCGCCACTGCTTCGTCCGCTGGGCCACCAGCGTCCGCTGGTCGGACATCAGCTGGGCCGTGCGCCACATGTCCTTTCCACTACTCTCCTAGTTTTGTACTACTTCTTATTTTATTTTTCTTTAAGTTAGAAAATATTTTTAACTAGAGTACATTTTTTTTTTTTATTGGAGAGAAGTTTTGGGGGGGATATGAAAGAGGGAGGAAGTTATTACATTTTTCCATTTCTCTTCTTCTTCTTCAACCTGGAACCCAAAATTTCTCCATTAATCCAAGTTTTGAGGTATTTTCTTCCATGGTTCTTTATCAATTTTAATTATTGTTTTGCTTTCCAATATAGTTTATTATTGTTAATTCTTTGTTTCTTTTAGTTTTCAATCATGAATTCTAGGGTTTTTATTGTTATTGTTCTTGTTAATTCAATTATGAATAGTGAGTAGACTTTCTTCTAGGGCTTGGTGAAACTATGCAAAGGTCATGATTCTTGTTAGTTTTTAGGATTTAAATCGGTTTGTTTTGGCAATTCAATTGATGGGTTTTGGATTGATTGCATGTTTGGCCAATTTGCAAGTATTATTCGCTCATTTCTATAAGCGAGAGCTGCGAGTTTGAGTGATGGATTTCTATCTTTGAACAATTAAGCCATAATCGCGATAGCTTGTTTTATTGTTTAATTGTGGAATTTGATTGCGAGAGCAACATCTTCCTTTGCCTAAATTCATTCCTATCCCAATTATTGTTCTTGAATCATGATCGATGCATAGTGAATCCTATTAGCCCTAGGGTTTTAATTATCGAATTTTCTTCACTTCTTTCGTTTGCGTTCCAATTAGTTAACCAAAAACTCCAACTTTTGATTGTTAGTACTAGTGAACTTGGTTCAAATTGTGATTTTAACTGTCCTTCCTCAGTGGTTCGACCCTACTTGCCTGACTATACTAGTTAGGTGATTTAGGAATTATTTTTGGTAGTGAAACGACCTATCAGCCCACTGCCCGCAGGTTGTTCCCCTCCACTCAATTTGATGCTGGGCAAAGCTCGACTACTCCGGCCTTCTCAGGCCCTACTTTCGTCAATTCTGTCGGCACCACACAACCGTACTCCTCTCCCAACTTCAGTCAAGGTCCGCCTGGGTTTCATCCTCACAGTCCTGCTCTTTCTCATCTTTCATCAAATCTGGTATTTTCTGCTCCTAATGTTACCAACATTGTTACTACACGTCTTAGTGCTGTCGAGGACTATTTGCCGTGGCGAACTCAATTTGAATCTTTTTTGGTGTCTCATGGATTGATTGGTATGGTTGATGGATCTATTGCTTGTCCTTCTGTTTATGTGCTTGATTCCCACAGTAGGGAGGTTCTTAATTCGGATTATTATAATTGGTTAAAGATTGATCAAACAGTTCGTTCTTGGATTTTTGCTACGTTGAGTCGTGACACTTTGATTGAGGTTTATGATCTGAAATTTTCCGCACAAATTTGGGAGCGTTTACAAACTCGTTTTATGTCGGCTAGTATGGCTCGGGCTATGGAACTTAAAAGAATGCTTGCTCATGTTAAAAAGCGAGAAAATCAGTCTATGGATCAGTTTTTGCGTGAAATCAAAATCATTGTTGATTCTTTAGCGGCTATTGGTTCTCCAGTAGCTCAATCTGATGTTATTCAGCACACTATCCTTGGACTTGGTTTGGAATATGAGTCGTTCATCACCACTGTCACTCACTTCCCGGGCCATCTCACTTTTGATGACTTGCTTGTTCATGAACAGAGGTTGTTGTTTTTGCGTGATGGTGATCTGGGTCAAGCTCAACATCAAGCTTTTGCAGCATCTACGTCCTCCTCCAATGGGACTCAATCAACCTCCACTGCCTCCACTGCTCACCGTGGCCAGCAGCAGCCAGCGCGTAATTCTTCCACTCAACCTCAGCGTGGTGGACGTGGAAATCGGAACCGTGGACGTGGCAACCAGAATCTGGGTCGCGGCCAACAGTCCACCACCAATGCGGGTTCTGCACAACCTTCAGCCCAAACACAATCCCCTTCTTCAGGTACGGCGTTAGTAAACTTGGTTGTGTCATCTAATAGTAATTTTGCCCTGTCCTCTTGCATTACTAACCATCAGCCTGCAGGACACTCTTCGGTTGAGGGGGTGTTTGGTTCCACCCCTCCCCCAATTGTTTGTCAAATTTGTTTCCACCCTGGACACTCTGCTGTCGCATGTCCTTCTCGCTATAATCAAACATCTACCTCTGCCCTTGCTGCACATCCGACAGGTGAACAAAATGAGTCTTTATGGTATCCGGATTCCGGTGCCTCTGCTCACATGACTTCCAACGAAGGTATCTTATCTTCTAAGTCCCCTTACTCTGGCCCTCTTCAAGTGACTGTAGCTAATGGTACTAATCTCCCTGTCCAACATGTTGGTCAAGTGTCTTTGCAATCAAACTCTCGACCTCTAAAATTGACAAATGTCTTACATGTTCCTCACTTAAAGTACAACTTATTGTCAGTCCAAAAATTATGTCATGAGAATAATTGTACTGTGAGTTTTGATAAGTCTTCTGTTTGTGTTAAGGACCAATGCACGGGGGAGGTTCTTCTTCAAGCTACTAATAACGGGAGTGTCTACCCCATTCGACCACCTCTTGTTGCTGAGTCATCACCTGTAGCACTTCTTGCATCATCTGCTCCTGCGTCTGTCTGGCATCGTAGGTTGGGTCATTGTGGCAGTCGTGTCTTAGAAGTTCTTAAGAAAACTACAAATATTGTTGGCACTAATGATTTTGTTCATGATTGTGTTGGTTGCCGTTTAGGAAAGTCTCATCGATTACCTTTCAAGGATGTAACTCACTCTTGTGACAAACCTTTACAATTAATTCATTCAGATGTTTGGCAATCTCCTATTCGTTCTAATCTTGATTTTAAATATTATGTGTGTTTTGTGGATGATTTCTCGCGCTATACTTGGATTTATCCCCTTAAGTTCAAATCAGACGTTTATAATCAATTTTTGGCCTTCCAAGCTCTTGTCGAAAATTTGTTTGACACTAAAATAAAATATTTTCAAAGTGATGGTGGTCGTGAATTTGATAATAAACCGTTATTAGATCACTTTATTAAGAATGGTATTTCTTTTCGCAAATCTTGTCCTGACACACCTGAACAAAATGGAGTGGCAGAACGCAAGCATCGACACTTAATTGAACTTTCCCGCACTATGCTTATTGATGCCTCTCTTCCGGGCCAATTTTGGGTTGATGCTTCGTATACCGCTACCTACATTGTCAATCGATTGCCCACACCTGTTTTGAATGGTTGCTCCCCGTTTGAAAAGCTATTTTCTAAACCTCCGGACTACACATTTATGCGCACTTTTGGCTGTGAGTGTTTTCCAAATATTCCTGCTAGACCTGCTAATAAATTGTCTCCGCGTTCTGTTCGTTGTGTTTTCTTGGGTTATGCTCCTGGTTATAAAGGTTATCGATGTTACGATCCCACTAGTGGTAGAGTCTATGTTAGTCGTCATGTCCAGTTTCATGAGTCTGTCTTCCCATATCGTACTCTAGTTCAATCCTCTCCATCTATGTCTCTTGAGTCTCATGATACGGACCCCAGTCTTCTTGTTTGTGATTGGTATCTCACCTCTACTACTCGTGCTCCTAGTGGTATGTCCCCTTCCACTCCTACCTGGCAACCCCCTAGTGCCATTACGTCCCCTGCTTGTTCACCTAAGCCTCCTGTCTCCACGTCACGTCCATCAGCCCCACTTGAGTCGTCACCCAAAGACCTCCCACCGTGCCCAACACTTCCAAAGATCGACCCTGTTTTGAACTCGTCTCCCGTGTCCCCCTCTACCGAGTCCCTTCCCAGTGACACCCCTACTTCGAAGTCGGGTTCCTCCACTCCCCCTAGCTCCACATTGGTTCCTTCTGTGTCTTGTCCTATGGTGTCGTCTGTGGTTAACTCTCATGCCATGCAGACTCGGGGTAAGGCTGGCATTGTCAAACCAAATCCCAAGTATTATGTGTCTCTGAGTGCCATCGAACATAATGCTGATCCTACATGTTTTACTGAAGCTCATAAATTTCCTCATTGGCGTAATGCCATGGCTGCTGAGTTCAATGCTTTGATTGCAAATGACACTTGGGAATTAGTACCCTTTACTCGGTCTAAGAATTTGGTTGGCTCTAAGTGGATTTTTAAGACAAAATATAACTCTGACGGAACGATTGAAAGGCATAAAGCTCGATTGGTTGCCCAAGGATTTAAGCAGCAGGAAGGAGTTGACTTCTCTGAGACCTTTAGCCCCGTTGTTAAACAAACTACTGTTCGCCTTGTTTTCTCTCTTGCCATATCTTATGGGTGGGTTATTCGTCAGTTAGATGTGAAAAATGCGTTTCTTCATGGCCTTCTCACTGAAGAAGTGTACATGAAACAGCCTGTTGGTTTCATTCATCCTGATTTTCCCACTCATGTGTGTCGCCTCAAAAAGGCTATTTATGGTCTTAAACAAGCCCCTCGTGCTTGGTTTCATAGGTTCAGTAGCTTTCTTATTCAACTTGGTTTTTATTGCTCTCTCGCTGAAACTTCTATGTTTATCTTCCGTCGTGGTTCTTATGTGTTATATCTTCTTCTCTATGTGGATGATATTATTCTCACTGGTAATTCCCCTACCCTGATAAACAAGTTCATTTCTCTTCTTGATCGTCAATTTGCCATGAAAGATTTGGGGGATCTTCATTATTTTCTGGGTGTTCAGGCTGTGCGTACTTCTAAGGGTTTATTTCTCTCTCAACATAAATATGTCCGTGATCTCTTACAGAAATTTCATTTTCACACTCTTAAGCCAGTACGCACGCCGCTTCCTTCTCGAACCACTCTTTCTTTGACGGATGGTGATCTGCTTGCTGATCCTAGTGAGTATCGCAGTATGGTCGGGGCCTTACAATACTTGACTATGACACGTCCTGACATTACTTACGCTGTACATCTTGTTTCTCAATTTATGCATGCTCCCCGCACATCTCACCTGCTAGCTGTGAAGCGCATTTTCAGGTACTTGCAGGGTACAGCGGATCATGGTCTATGGTTACGTCCTTCTCGTGATGTTTCTATCATCATTGCCTACTCCGATGCTGATTGGGCTGGCTGCTCTGATAGTTGTCGCTCCACCACAGGTTATGCCATATTTGTTGGTCATAATCTTATTGCCTGGCGTGCAAAGAAACAACCTACAGTATCCCGTTCTTCCACTGAAGCAGAGTATCGTGCTGCTGCCTATACTTTTGCAGATACACTTTGGATTCGTTCCTTACTGGCTGAGCTTGGTCTTGTTCTACGACAACCTGTCAACTTACTATGTGATAATATCAGTGCTACGTATCTTACTGTTAATCCTGTTCAGTTTAGTCGTAGTAAACATATCAAAATAGACTATCATTTTATTCGTGAGCATGTCGCTCATGGTGATTTAGTTGTCCGTTTTGTGCCTACTCAATTACAGTTAGCTGACATCTTTACTAAGGGTCTATCTAGTCAGCGGTTTGAGTTTTTGAAGTCCAATCTGCACGTGGTTTCCCCTGCACAGATTGAGGGGGTGTAATAGAGTACTAAGGGTACTTCTATAATATTAGGTGTAAACCCTATTTCATATATATATATATATACAGTGCCAGGCACCCTAAGAGGGTAAGCTGTTCATTATTTTACACAATTGCTAATTTGAAATCTCCAAATGAGCATAATTACATAATAGGTAGAGCTCCAAATGAGCAAATGAGCACAAAATAGTCTTGAGTGTACCAAGCACATGGTACACCAGGGTAAAGATGTCAATTCAGTTACTCGAGTCGGGTTCAGGTTGGGTCATCTCAGGTTTCATATCATGTTCGGTCATGTCGTGTCAGGTCGTTACATCAAACAGATCGGGTGCAGGTCGTGATTCCGTCAGTGCCTCAGTTCGTTTTTTCATTCGGGTTCGGTCAGGTTCGACACAGTCGATTTTGGGACAGGTTATCTTTCGTGATCATGTGGTGTCAAATCGAGTTTATTTCAGGTTTGTAGGGGTGCTTTCATGTTCAGGTCATGCGTGGGTCGGATACTTATCAGGTCAGGATGAATGCACTCATTAGCATTTAACACTAAAAATGCAAGTATCGTTACTTATTCTGGACTTATTGCGTGTCTTTAGAGATTGCTAAAAGATAAATTGATGGAAAACTCCCTTTTAATAGTAAAATACTATATCTAAAATTCTAAACTTAAGTACATTAGCTAAGGTATGAATTTTTCACCAACAAAATTTATAACTTTTCTAAACTAAACTTATCTCAAATTTATTACTATGGAGTACCTTACATAAACTTTGACAAATTGTAAATTATTATCAAAAGGCAAAAGCAAGACATTTCTAGAAATTACTTAAAGAAATCCATGATACGATTATTCTGCTAGCTGGTTAGACTTAGAGTCTTAGACAAAGCGAAGTGAAACCTATCACATGATCACATCACTTTATTGAAAAACAGGGCCATTTGGCTAACGCGTTAAATTGAAAAACAGGGCCATTTGGCTAACACGTTAAACCCGAGTTCGAAGTTAAACACGTTAATTTTTCTAATTATTTTTTATAACAAAATATACAGTATGTACTAATTATTTTTGTTAGAATTAGATTAAATCAAACTTGATAAGAAAAAAAAACATTCAAGACTCAGCCAAACGTTATGATTTTTGTTTACCTATTACCATTACCAATTATAAGTAATTTTGCAATTTTATGTAATTTTGTATTAGTAATAGTTATAAAAATTAATTATTTGAAAATTGTGCAAGGAAAAGAATCTAACAAAATGTCATATAATAAAAATATATTATAATAAATTCATGTACATGGTCAAAGTGTAGTGGGAATATTCAAATCAAACTAAATCGTAATTTACTAACTTTCATACCATAATATTTTATTTCATCCCAGGAGAAGATAGCCTAAATCTATGCCTAGATTCATGTGATGCAAAATAGCTCATATCTAATATTGTGAATATGTTGTTAATTATTAGTTAAGTCTCCCCCTGCCGCTTTTAGGGTTAGGGTTTGAGTTTTGAGTCTTCGCTCTCGATTCGTTCGTCCCGTTTCGTGGGAGTTTGGGTCCCTTTCTAGGGATCTGGAGATTGAAATTGATGGCGGACGACTTAACTTTACGATGTTCGCACCTTAAAATAACCGAAGAAGAAGATAGTATTGTTGCCTTTGACGATATTCAATCGAATGACAGTAACCCTGACATTAGTTTGGCGATTGTGGGCAAGGTTGTGACAGAGAGACCCTATAATTTTGAGGCGTTTAAACGTACGATGAATCAAATTTGGGCCATCTCTAAACACGCATTATTTCGAAAGATTGAGAACGGGCTCTTTGTTGTTCAATTTGCTACCGCTCGTGATCGATCGAAAGTCCTTGAAGGAAGACCCTGGACTTTTGATCAACATCTTGTCATGATGAATGAAATGGATGGAGGCTTACAACCATCGGAGATCGCTTTGAACTATTGCCCCTTTTGGGTTCGGCTCTACAACTTACCACTTGACAGTAGATCCGAAACTCATATCAGAAAAATCGGGAGTAGTTTGGGGGAAGTACTGGAGGTTGAAACAGATGGTATCTTGTGGGATAAGTCTGCTCGAGTTAAAGTGATGGTGAATATCAATAATCCGTTGCGAAGGGTGCAGAAAATTCGCAACAGTAGTAGTCGAGTAGTATTGATTGAGGTGAAGTATGAACGTTTACCGACGTTCTGTTATGCTTGTGGAATTATAGGGCATATTGAACGTGATTGTGGTGTGGTCCCTGAAGATGATAGAGTGGAAGAGAAACAATGGGGAGTTTGGCTAAGAGCTTCCCCACGTAAGGGTCATACAAAGCAGCAGGAGGAAGCAAGAAAATTCTTAACTTGCTCAAGGACTCTAGTGTTCAAGAGTTCGATGAAGATGACAGAGGATGATGCGATGTGCGAGGAACTGCAGCAAAACCGGGCTGAAGCATGGCTGGGAGAAAAGGGGGCTCTGAAGGAGGCCCCAGTGATGGTTCAAGTGGAGGAGCTTGCCTCGGACGAACGGTACCAGCCATCTCCTCAGCACTGTAACGTTAGTCATGACTCTTTATCGTCTGAGGTTAGTACTGCTTTGCACACTGTTAGCGATAGTAATGTTATTAATGTGAATGATGGTGGTCAAAAGTGTGAGAGGGAGTTGGGGAAGGAGCCACAAGAGTATGCGAGGGAGGATGGAAATACGATGCTTGGTTCGGTTAATCTGCCCTCCCCCCAAGAGGAGCCTTTAATTGTACCTTTATTCAATATAGGTTATGCAAATGATGTTCCACGTAAATCAAAAAAGTGTGCTCGTAAACCTGTGCATGGCAAGTCTCAGATTCATGAAAATAGTGATGTTGTATTACAAAGGGGAAAACGTAAGCATGAAGGGGAGGTGGGAGGTGAAATGGACGGTGATGATGTGCGCATGGAAGATACAGATGTTGTTGGAAAAAGATTAAAGGTGGGTGACGATGTTGATAGGGATGGTATTTCCTTGACAGTAGCGGAGGTTGATGGTTATCAACCCCGCGAAGGACAATGAAAATTTTTAGTTGGAACTGTCAGGGATTGGGCAACCCTAGGACAGTTCAAACTCTCCGAACATGGTGTTGGAGAGAGCAGCCTAGTTTGGTTTTCTTAATGGAAACCATGATCGATTCAAAGAAGTTGCAGCTAGTTAAAGAAAAATGCGGTTTCACAGATGGAGTGTGTCTTAGTAGTAATGGCTTGTCGGGTGGTATTGGTTTTTGGTGGCGTGATTTGAATGTTAGGGTAGTGTCTTTCTCTACACATCATTTCTTGGTTGAAGTTCTCGGTGAGGCGGATGTTCCTATATGGGCGGCTGTGGGCATTTATGGATGGCCCGAGGCGTCTAACAAACATCTTACCTGGAGTTTAATGCGTGAGATTCGTGCTGCTTCTACAGTCCCTATTATTTTCTTTGGTGATTTTAATGAGATACTTCATGACTCGGAAAAAGATGGTGGTGCCGTTAGAAGGGAGAGTCAGATGAATGCTTTTAGGGAGGCGGTGGAGTTATGCGATATTCAAGATTTGGGTTTCCGAGGGAGTAGCTTTACTTGGAGACGAGGGAATGATCCGAATAGTATGATTCGGGAGAGATTGGATAGGTTTCTGGCTAGTGATGATTGGAGTGATATGTTTCCGAATAGTTGGGTTCGGAATTTTCCAATTTATAAATCTGATCATGCGCCTATTCTTTTGTGTTCAGATGCATTCCATCATAGGCGTGGTGGGCGGAAAGTGCCTCATTTTGAGTCTTTATGGCTTTCGAATGCGGAGTGTGGGGCGGTTGTGAAGAAAGTGTGGGAGGGGAGTGGTGATGCGAATGTTGTGAATAGGCTGGAAGGGTGTTCGACGGCTCTTCGAGAGTGGGCTGCTGCCACCTTTGGAGATTTTAAAAAGAAAATAAAATTGAAGGAGGAAGAATTGCAGCTGTGGCAAAGTAAACCGCCGGATGGGATCATGCTAGATATGTGCCGGGAAATTGTTTCAGAGCTTGATGAGTTGCACAGATTACAGGAGTCGTACTGGCATGCAAGAGCTAGAGTGAATGAGTTGAGTGTTGGGGATAAAAATACATCTTACTTTCACCACAAAGCTAGTCAGCGAAAGCGTCGAAATTCAATTTTGAAGCTCCAAGATGAGAATGGTGAGTGGCAGTCAAATGAAGCGGAAATCGGGAAGATCATTTCTGGTTACTTTTCGAATATTTTTTCCTCCTCAGAGCCTTCCGACATGGAGGCAGCAATAGCTGGGTTGTCGACTAAGGTGTCTGAAGCTACAAATAATGTGTTGATAGCGACGCCTACGGCGGATGAGATTCGGGTAGCTCTTTTTCAGATGCATCCAAACAAAGCTCCTGGGATTGATGGTATGCATGCTCTTTTTTATCAGCGTTTTTGGCATATTGTTGATGGTGATATTGTGAGTTTTATTGTCAATTGGTGGAATGGAGGTGCAGATATAGGGATATTGAACAAAACTTGCATCGTTTTAATTCCCAAGTGTCAGAATCCTCAACAGATGGGAGACTTTAGGCCTATTAGTTTGTGCACTGTGATTTATAAGATCATTTCTAAGATGATGGCTAATAGGCTTAAATTATTTTTATCTGACCTTATTTCTGTGCATCAAAGTGCGTTTGTGCCTGGAAGGTTGATAACCGATAATGCCATGGTTGCTTTTGAAATTTTTCATAATATGAAAAGAAGAGGTGAAGGAAGAAATGGGTCAATGGCTTTTAAGTTAGATATGAGTAAGGCCTATGACAGAGTGGAGTGGATTTTTCTGGAGAAGGTAATGCTTAAACTTGGCTTTTGTGAGGGGTGGGTGAACCGTGTTATGGATTGTCTCTCAAGTGTCTCATACTCTTTCAAGCTGAACGGTAAACTCGAGGGGAATATTATCCCAGGGAGGGGACTTCGGCAGGGAGATCCGTTGTCCCCGTATTTGTTTCTCCTGTGTGCTGAGGCATTTTCGAGCCTTTTGACTCTTGCGGCGAATGAGGGCCGGATACATGGTGCCCGGGTAAGTCGTACTGCTCCACGTATTTCACATTTATTTTTTGCGGATGACAGTATTTTGTTTACTAGAGCGACACCTCAGGAATGCTCTGTTGTGGCTGATATTCTCAGTACGTATGAAAGAGCATCTGGTCAGAAAATTAATTTCAATAAATCTGAGGTGTCTTTTAGTAAAGATGTGGGTGATAACAGAAGAGAGGAGATAAGATCTTTGTTTGGGGTTCGAGAGGTGGAAAAACATGAAAAATATTTGGGGCTCCCGACAGTGATAGGAAGGTCAAAAAAGATGGTGTTTGCGGTTCTTAAGGAGAGAGTGTGGAAAAAACTGCAAGGGTGGAAAGAGAAGCTGTTGTCTCGTGCCGGAAAAGAGGTGTTACTGAAATCTGTCATCCAGTCTATCCCTACTTATATGATGAGCTTGTTTGCTATTCCAGTGGGTATTCTTGATGAAATCAATTCCATGTGTGCCAGATTTTGGTGGGGTACTCGGTGTACTGAGAGGAAGATGCATTGGTTGAGTTGGGAAAAATTGTGTTTACCGAAATCTTATGGTGGTTTGGGTTTTCGGGATCTAAAAATTTTTAATCAAGCCCTTCTTGCTAAACAGGGATGGAGATTGATGTATGATACTGGCTCTTTAGTTCATGATGTGATGAGCTCTCGGTACTACAAAAATGACACCTTTCTGCAAGCTTTGAGGGGTTTTGACCCAAGCTTTGTGTGGCGTAGTATTTGGGGTGCAAAGGCACTGTTATTGGAGGGGTTGAAATGGAGAGTGGGCGATGGACGTGACATTAGGGTATGGGATGATTCTTGGCTCCCGGGGGAGTCCTCCAGTTTGGTTCCTACTCCTAACTTAGACAGTTCAGCTGATCTTCGGGTGGCGGATTTGATTAATGAGAATGGATGCTGGGATCCTGAAGCACTTTCCATTCACCTCACAGAGGACGATGCGGTACGTGTGTTAGACATCCCACTTAGTGAGCGGAAGCCTAAAGATGTGCTATATTGGTGGCCGGCGTCTGATGGCATATACTCTACAAAATCTGGTTACTGGCTGGGGAGATTAGGCCATTTGCGTGGATGGGCGGAGCGTTTTGGTGGGGATAATAGTGAGGTGTGGCGAGCGGTTTGGAATGTTGGGGGCCCCCTAAGCTGAGCCATTTTATTTGGAGAGCGTGCACAGGTGCCCTGGCTACGAGAGGAAGGTTATATGAACGTCATATTCTTGATGATGACCTTTGTATTCATTGTTCTGGTGGTCATGAGTCTATAGTTCATGCTATCTTTCACTGCTCTTTAGTTGCTCCTATTTGGGAAGCCTCTTCTTTTTCTCATTATATTAATGATGCTCCTGTGACTTCTTTCATGGAGTTATTTGTTTGGATGAAAGCAAAGCTGGATAAGCAAGATCTTCTCTCTTTGATGGCACTTGCTTGGGCATCGTGGTCGTACCATAATTCGGTGACCCATGGTGAGCCATGGTTAAACAAGGAGGTGGGGGTGGCGGGTTTTTTGAAGTTGGTGCAGGATTACAAGGGTTATGCTGCTGTAGTCATGGGTCGATCTCCACCATCGAATGGCTTTCCTTGTCGTTCGAACTGGAGCCCCCCGAGTGACGGGTGTGTTCGGATCAACACAGATGCTGCTGTGTTCGGTGCTAACGGTGCGGGGCTTGGTGTGGTTATAAGAGGTGCGGATGGGAAGATTGCGCTGATTGCTGTTCAACGAGTCAGAGCTCGCTGGAATTCGGCCATGGCCGAGGCTGCTGCTGCCAGGTTCGGTCTTACCGTCGCGCTGAGGCATGGCTTTACTAGAGTGGAGCTTGAGACAGATGCTTTCAATCTTTCGAAGGCCATTTTCTTGAACAAAGTGGGACGTTCTCCTATGGATCTCCTCCTTGAAGACATTTGTGAAGTTGGTAGTAAATTTCTTGTTTTTAATGTTTCTCATGTTAAGCGAGGTGGGAATACGGTTGCACATTTAGTAGCTAGAATTCCTCCGGATATGGGGGTTGAACAAACTTTTGTTGATGATTTTCCGCAAGGTGTTTTAGCCTTGGCGGACCTTGATGGTGTTTAATAATATTGCTTCTGTTTCCCCTCAAAAAAAAAAAATGTTGTTAATTGAGTCCAAAAGCAAAAGTTCAAAATTTTTTTAAAAGCTTGTGTTTGTAACTCTGTATTCTGTAATCCGTTGTTTTGCTGATAAATCTCTAATTGATTAGTATCATTGGTGGAAGCTCTTAGCGAAAAATGGGACGGAAAATTAGAATTCAGAAACAATGGCTTCTACATTAGTACATACTGTATATTTTGTCTGTTTATTAATATGCATCATATTAAGTTATTAACTCGTTAAATGTCAACGCACAACATTGACAATCCAAATCTTTAATTAAATGTTATTAAAAATAATTTAAAAAATATTTTGAAAAAATACATTGACGTTAGCCCAACAACAATTAAGATAATGATATTTATCTTTACACAATAGTAATTAAATATGGTTAAAATCTATACTAATATATTAAAAGGCGTTCATAATAAAGTATATGTTGCCACGTAGAACCCCCCTTTCACTAGGAACATGCAATAGCATATGCTTAACAAGAAAAATGTACTACAAAACTTTTTGTTGTAAGATTCAAACATTTTTTTAAAAAAATTTTGGTAAGATAAATTAAATTACATTAACGCCCTTTCACAAGGCACCTAAATACAAACTACCCCAAAGCCCCCCAAACCCCCCATGAGAATCGAACCCACAACCTGTGGGTGGAAGATGAAAGGGCTTACCACCCTTCCACTCCCTCATTCTCTGTAAGATTCAAACATGCAACCAATGAGTTGTATAGTAGACATCTTACAATCTCAACCAACTATTAGATATGCTATTTATTCCGCACGAATATATATAACTTGGAATATAAATATATATAATAAACTAATCTGAAATAAATAGAAGCTCAAAATATAGAAGTATTATTCAAAGTAAAAACTTGGGGCATCGTCCGAGCTATACACTAGTTGAATTTCAAATAATGTAAAAGTCAATATGATGCATCTATTAATAAAAAAAAAAGGAGGTATTGCATAAAGATTATTAATGGACATTACTTGGGTCATTTGCTGATCAGCCTTAAATATAAAGATGGGCCGTTTAATCATGTGAACATCGGTCACACTCACACATCCTTTATCCAACAATTATTTTTCTTGCAGACATTAGTGGACCGTAAAATACGACATTAGCCCAATTAATTGTGAGAATGGATGTTTTTTTGTTTTTGCCCTAACTCCAACAAATGAATCTGTTGTACTTTAGCAACAGAATGTAATTTTCTTTTTGGGCTTGTTTTTGGGTTATACTCTGACCTGGCCCATTTTTAGGTGGGGTTTTTGGGAGGTTAAAGCAAACACCGTTAACTGATGCTTAGGTTTCTGTTACCATTACGCTAAAATTAAAAAGATAAGTACCAAAATTATTTATTATTTTATTCCAAAAAGGAAGTACGTGCAACAAACTCGCGCTATGCACGCGTGTGGGTAGTATTTCTAAAAATAGACCAATCAACTAAGTTGACACAAAAAGACAGCGGCTTCTCAGCTTGATGAAAGATCAAAGTGAAGTGTACAGACTAGAGATTGTAGAAAAATAAATAAACTTCTTCTATATCCAAACTTGAAAATAACACCACAGATAATGGAAAAAGGAAAAAAGTTGTTTGGGTTCAATATGTGAAAGCTAAAGTACCTTAGTTAAAGTGGGGAATTTATTTCAGTGGGTTATGAGAATTTGTGGAAGTTGGCATTGGTTCATGATTTTGTGGTATTAGATGCAAGGTTGTAGATCCATCATTTTCACTTGGTCGACTATTGATTTTTGATCACTTATCTAAGTTCTATAAAGTGCATATTCTTAGAGCTTATCTTGTCTTTGTGTATCACTTATTTTACATTTTTTATGGATACACTTATGAGAGATAGGTTGATTGTGAACTTATATATAGGGACTGGCAGTGCAACTATGTATTTTGTCGATTAATTGGTTGATTATGTAAACTTTTGACTCAAATGCTTTTAAAAGGTCTCAAGTTTTTGAAAAAGTTTGATTCGTGTAGGATTTTTTCATGTCCTATATTTGTTTATCTCATTGATTTGGGATAAGTATATTAAAGCCCTTGATTCTTTTCTTTAGAGCTCTAAACTATTAGATAGAAGGTTCCAATAACTTATATAATAAGCGAGTCAAGCTTAAGACATTAATTGTTGACCTATTCAATAAATGAACTGAGTTAGGGTAAATGTTACTTTTTAAAAATTTGTTAACTTTTTTTAAAGGACTTTAACATGTTAACTTTGGTATGATGACAAGCCTAACTTAAGTACTATCGTTAAATAGATTAGAATTGATGCATTACTCCTTTTTAGTCTTCACATTCAAGAAATAAACTTTATGACATTTTGTTCTTATACAAAATACAATTTATTGTTACTATTATTTACAACCAGGGGCGGATCTACTAAGTAACAAGGGGTAGCATATGCTACCCCTAATAAAAATAAAAATGAAAATTGGCTGGGAGAAAATATATATATACACACATATATATATATATATATATATATATATATATATATATATATAAAATCTAGCAATATATAATCGATGTAATCCGCTTGCCGCGGTGGTAAGATCACTACTCGAAGACACGGGAGTCTCGGGTTCGATTACCTGCATTGTGTAACATTTTGTTGTTTTTCCTTATCTACTTTTGTTTATTCTCTTTTTTCTTTTTTCCTTTTTCTTCTTTCCTTATTCCTTTTTCTTTAATTTCCCCTATGCCCTAATCTTCTCCATCTTCCACAATTACACTTGTAAATTTAAACAATATAATACTTCATATTACAACAAATTTTGTTCTGATTATATTATAGTTGCCTTTCATTATATTATAAATACATCACTCCTCTAATTTTCGAATAAAACTGTTCAACTTTTTATAAATCACATATTATAAAGAGAATCTTCTTGAATTTTTTTTGACAAAGTACGTACTTACCCATGTATTTTTTTATTTTCTACGCTATATTCCGAATATTTTTTTTCTTTTCAAATTGTAGCTTTGAATTTTTTTATTTATTCTATATTGTACCCTTACGTTAAACGTTAAGTTTTTCATTAGTTTTTTATTTTTAGTTATTCTGAATATTTTTTTCTTTTCAAATTGTAGCTTTGAATTTTTTTTTTTATTCTATATTGTACCCTTCTGTTAAACGTTAAGTTTTTCATTAGTTTTTTTATTTTTAGTTCTTCAGACTTACATAATAAGAGAGAGAAAATTCTTCGGCTTTAAAAGGGTTGGTTACGATAGAGTTGTAGGGTACGTAGAGTTTTTATGGGAAGAACTCCCTCATAATGTAAGTCTAAAGAATATAGTATTATGAACCATATAATAATATAGTGTCGTATTTTTAAAAGGGTTACAAGTGTAGGTTAACGTGACTTATGTTCTAGTATTATGAACCGTTATTTGGTTAGTTATTTTATGCTACCCCTGGTCGGAAATCCTGGCTCCGCCACTGTTTACAACATAGGGTTTTGTTCAAATAACTTCTAGGATAAATAAGTTTAAACAAGTGTCACATAATTAAGAAGTGCTTGGAAGTAGGGATTCCCTTATATCCCCTACTCTCAAGTGTTGGCCTGTGTAGCTGGGTTCTCTGGTGGGCCGCAAAAAAAAACTAAGAAGAGTTTCAACACGTTTATACAAAAATAAAGCGTTAATATAATTTAATACATAATTTGAAAATTTGTTTGATCTCAGCTACCCAAAATTCTACTTCTCTCTAATATAACTCAGCACCATTAGAATTAAAATATACTTTTGGGGACTTACCTTTCATACTTTTTATCATTTGGGGACTCACCTTTTATCTTTCATCTATTGGGGATTGACGGTGGGGAAAGTTAAATTCAGGTGTGGTTGAGACTTAAAAAAAAAAAAAAACTTTTTTTCCCACTTTCCTGTAATACGCTTACCTTTAAAACGGGGAAAAATAAAACCTATTAAACATTTACCATGAGACTACTATCAGTTCATGTTATTTCTTTGCAAAGAAGAATTCATGAACCATCTTTGTTCTCGTCAAAAAACAAACTTTAATCTTTGCAAAAGCCAGGTACTACATCCAATTCATGTTCTTTCTTTGCAATTTTGAGATTTAGTGTCGTAATAATCAGAAATCTATTTGTATATGTAATTGGTTAGGGTTTAGGGATTCATGTAAAATTTTAAATTTTTTGAAGGAAATTCGACCATATCTAGTGTGATTATATATAGTTAGGATAGAAACACAATTTATATTATGTAATTTATTCAATTTTTGTGGCTATAATTGTGTACATCTATGTGGTATTAATAAGAACATAGCAAACAGAGTATGTAGTATTTGGGATTGAGTTTTTAAAATGAAAAAAGTGTAACTTGGTTTTAGTTAATCTACAACTTTTTATATATTTTTCTTATGTACATAACAGGTACTTAGGTAACAATCACAATCGACCCAAAATAGTGTTACTTCATCTAATCATAACTTTGTTGCTCCAATCGAAGAAATTATATATACTCCCAGGCATTACAAGTATTATTTTCTCAAAACTTCTCTATTAAAGTTTTTTACTTGCAATAAAATCAAGCAAACATACCAACTGATAAGCGATGCTCTTGTTGCAAGGATTTGGCTAACAAAAATAGAGGTCTCTACAACTGAGGTTGATCAAAGGGGTTGCATATGATTTCAAAGTCTAGGTAATTTCATTTCTCTTCATATAATCATATATTCTGATGCATTGTATAGTATTTTGACACTAATATATAGTTCTAATATTTATTATATTCAATATAATCATAGTCACTTAACTTATAATAATAGTCACTTAATAGTTGTAAAAATCATCATGATTTTCAGGTACATACTGCATTTCACCTGCAATATCTCCCCAACAAACTAGCAGATTCTAAGCGAGAATGTCAATGTTTTTAAGTGAAATTTTGTAATCTTACCTATACCTATGATAGTATTATAGACTTAAGTTAGATAAATAGTATGGACTATGGAGTGTTGGAGTTTTTAGTAGAAACTTTAAATTTGCTTCAAAAGAATATGAAGAGTCAATTTTTCCTTTTGTCCCACATTAAAAGAATATAAGGAAAGAGTAAGGTTTATAACCATTACTTTTCCCCTACCCTTTGAGTTGAGAAGCAATGAGGCTTTTAGTGGGTTTGTGGTGATGTGTGGTTGCCACACGCGCGCCGCCGTCGTCGCCCACCCGGACCGGGCCATGGGGAATGGGGAATGGGGAATGGGGAATGAACTTAACTTAACTATAGTTTTGGGTCAGAAATATGACCGTTTTTTATTAGTCTTAAGTTACCGTTTTTTTCCCCTTAATCTCTCTTTTAATGCCGTTTTCTCCCCTAAACTCTCTCCTAATTTACGGCCATGACTCTTCCCATTATGTAACCGTTTTCCCACGATTTCAGCCACGTTTTGATCTCGTCTGTTTTTCTTCTCCCTATATATACCTGTGTTATGGGATTGTCGAGGGACACAGAAACACATTCTCTTCTTCGTATGGTTTAGGGAATGAACTTAACTTAACTATAGTTTTGGGTCAGAAATATGACCGTTTTTTCCCCCTTAATCTCTCTTTTAATGCCGTTTTCTCCCCTAAACTCTCTCCTAATTTACTGCCATGACTCTTCCCATTATGTAACCGTTTTCCCACGATTTCAGCCACGTTCTGATCTCGTCTGGTTTTTTTCTCCCTATATATACCTGTGTTCTGGGATTCTCGAGGGACACAGAAACACATTCTCTTCTTCTCTCTCTCTTTTCTCCTCCATTATTATGGGCAATATTTAAGATCGTTCTCAATCTGTTTTCCTGTCAACACCGAAAACGCAGAAACCGTGTATCCCTGGAGGTTGATTGATGTGAGTCCGTGTGTTGTTGGGGGCAAATTCAACTTTAGGGCAGTGAGCTTCTCACGCCACGGTGGTCAGTTAAGTGTATCAATTTAGTTACCAATTTTCGTTCCTATATGGAGTACTAAATAGTGTGAAGAACAATTTATGAATACTAGCTGCAATTTCTTTGGCACGTTTTGTATTAACATTCATATTTTAGTGGTCAATATTGTGATTCGATTTTGGAGTACAGTTGGTAGCTAACAATCCACAAAAAATACGTATTTTTGTTTTATACTTTTTAATTATATACTGTATTTATTTTAAAAAATTAATAAGCTCATCGGAACCTTATTTTCCGACCATCATCAGTCCCCAAACGATGAAAGATAAAAAGTGAGTCCCCAAATAATGAAAAGTATGAAAGGTAAGTCCCCAAAAGTGTATTTTACTCATTAGATTTATAAAGTTTATACAAACTCAATATTATGCTAAAATGATCTTTCTTATTCATAACAAAAAAAAAGTAAACGACTATTTCTAACAATAAAAAAAATCCAAAAAGGCCCCACCAAGATCCAGGTGGGCGGCAAAGAGAGCGAGTGAGACCTACAAATCCAAAACCCCGCGCGTAGAAGCACATACCCACTCTCTCTCCTCTCATTTCTACCAACAAACGCCGTCACTTAAACTCCAGTAGTAGCTGAAACATACTATTTCCTTTCTCTCTCTTTCACTCACTCGACTCTTCTCCTCGAAAAAGGCCATTTTTTCATCGACGATTGGAGCTTCAGATTGATTCATTCAGAGTGAGAGATTTCTCTACTTTCTCTCTCCTCCGAAAGAACGATTAAACGGAATTTGTTGATCATTCGAAATACCTGTGTTTTCAATCTCCGATCTCGAATTCTAGGGTTCCGGCGACTCCATTTTTAAACCTTCATTTTTTTTTTGCAATTTTAATGGCGTCGGAAGATGTGAAGACGACTGAATCAGCTGTTTCTACGATCGTAAATCTGGCGGAAGAAGCGAAGATTGCTAGAGAAGGCGTTAAAGCTCCGAGTCATGCGATTCTTAGCGTCTGCAAGTCTCTTGTTGCTGGTGGTGTCGCCGGTGGAGTGTCAGTCTCTATCTCTCTCTTACTGTGTATCGCTTCTTTTTGTAGGATGATGATGAAATTGTTTTGTTGCAATCTTGTGATTGCATTTGATGAAATTGTGATCTTTTGTGATTGTATTTTAGGTATGATGTTGATTTTAGCGATGAAGGTTTACGATTTTTTGTGTTGATTTTGACATTGGTGCAAATTTTGGTTTTACGTTTATTTAGTTGAATCTGTGGTCCTGTTTTGTTATTGCCATGGAGGTGCATTGTTTGTTGGAGCCTTTTTTAAAAATAAAAATTATTTTAATAGAAAATAAATTATTTACTGTTCGAGTGTTGGTACTCAAAATATTTGATGTTTGTTGGTTATCTTAGGTAAGTTTGGATCTTGTCATAACATCTCAATCTTTAAGCATTGACACTTTTAGAGTAGGAGTATTAGTTATATAATATTTGCATTACATTTAAATCATATTTGTTTTTCTGGATGTTGTTCGTCTGTTATTGCGCAAGGGTGGGAGGGGAGAGAATAAATTTTGTGATAGGTTTTATGGATGTATTGAGGTTTGGAAGTTTTCCCCTTTGCGAATCGAAATAGTCAAAAAGGCGGTAAAAATAAATGTGTTGAAGTGGAAAAATGAGGTTTCAAGAAGCAGCAATGATAGAGGATAAATTCATAGGCGGTAGCTGGAAGTAATTAGGTCTTATAGTTATTAGAGAGCTTGATGATCATTCAGCCATTTGGTTACCTCTGTGTTAACTACATATCTAAATTGCAATAGCCTTGTGAGGTAGAGTTTGTGATTGTTTAGGAATTGAATATTTTGGCTTTTCTCAAGCTTGTGGAGTTTCAGAGGGGAGTGTGGGGCTCATGCTGCTTGCGAGGTTGGATTACCAATAGATGTTTGGAACTTTGAATGCTGAACCTTAGAAGTGATGATGTCGTGGTGTTGGGTTGCGTATTATTCATTTGTCTAGGAAGTTTGGAGTATCAAATTTATCACATTTGCTTCAGATATTACTATATCAGCGTAAAGTCATTCTTTAAAATAACTATAATTGTTTATGCTCACTTTTGGTACTCAAACATTTGATATTGGTTGGTTATCTTAATTGTTGAGTAAGTGAAGCTCAATTTCTTTGGATTTGGATCTTGTCAAAATTTCCCTATCTTGAGCACTGACATTTCTAGGCTAAGGCTAGGACTGTGGGAGTATTGGTTATATGATATCTGTATTGCATTGAAACCTGCTATGGATATGCACTGTAGTTTCTCTGGAAGACATCATTTTATCATGAATCCAAATGTATATCTGTTTTTCTTGGTGAATTCATGTGTTATGTGGAAAAGGGAGGGGGCAACAACATTTTGATAAGTTAAAGGAGGTTCTGAAGTTTCCAACTTTATTTATTTATTTTTTTATTTTTACTTGAGAATAAAAAATGTTAATGAGGCAGTAAGAAAATTGAGTAGAATTGGAAAAATGAGGTTCTAGGAAGCAGTAATGGCAGAGTATAAATTCGTAGGCAGCATCTGGAAGGAAGTAGGTCTAATAGTTAGTTGGATGCTTGATGCTCATTAGGCACGTGGCTTTGTCTATGTGAAGTACCGTTCTAAATTGCATTAGCTTTGTGGGGTAGATTATGTGATTGTTTGAAACATTTTGGCTTCTCTCAAGCTTGTTGAGTTTCAGAGGGAGTTTGGGGATCATGCTACTTATGGTCGAGGTTAAATTTTCAATGGATGTGACGCTGAACCTTAGAAGTAATGATGTTGTGGAGTTGGGTTACATATCATCCTATTGGTCTAGAAGTCTGGAGTATCAAATATATGACAATGTTTCAGAAATCTTTATATTGACGTAAAGTTATCCTTGAAGATCACACAAGTGATTGCTTTGGATATTTTTATTGTCAATTACATTCAGCACTTGTAAAGTTGTTGCTGTGGGATGAATGGTTGATTTTGCAAAGTAGCTCCATGCTGATTGTACTTCATTTTCACTATTCTAAAGTTATACACACAAATTATTTTATCAAAGTTCTCAGCTGTCTCGCACCTGTATCTGCCATCACAGTTGGACATGTCAATCTCGCCAGAGGTTTCGACATCCCAGAAAACCACTGACACTGGCCTTTCAGACATTTTGGCACATGTCAGATAAGGACACTGGTAACTGGGTCCACATAATATAGTGTTGCAATGGTTATCGTTCGTGAAGGGCTACTTCAACAGAACATCCAATCCTATTATTGCTGTCATAACATGTCAATGACTTTTGTCTCAAGGGGGGGTTCCAAATTATCTATCAAATGATTGGGTGAGAAACTCTATTGAGAGAATTAAAAGGTTCCTGATCTGAAGTATGGTCAAGAATATGGAGAAAAATTGCTCAAGAATTGAGGATAGTATGGTCTTATTTTGCAGAAAGTTGGGGATTTGTGAAAAGGCAGAAAGTAGTAGTCAGGGTTGCAGTTACTTGAGTAATTAGTTGGTTGTGAGACCGATCTGGGTAGAAGGGAAACCGTCCTAATGACATTGTTAATTGGAGGTGTTGCAGTCTTCATTTGAATATGCAATACAAGGTTCTTGTTTCTTTGAGTAATATGATCGCCGTTTCTTCATATTGCAGATACCATTAGTGTATGTTTGGAATTCAGTTTGTGGTTGTATACATTGGTAGATAAAGTGATTAAGGGGTGAGACCAACGCCCGCCCCCCTCCCCTCCCCCCTTTCCTCCTGAAACAAACAACGTTGAAATCCAAAGGTTGCTAGTTGGATGGTTTGAGAATTTTTTCGCCAATTAACCTTTAATTAGGATAGAAATTGTTATTTTTCTTACTCTACATCGGTTTTATCCTATATAAATTTTGTCTGATTTATGCCATCGGGTCTGTGTCTCAGGTCACGTACTGCTGTAGCTCCCTTAGAACGCCTGAAGATATTGCTCCAGGTATGCCCTTATCTTACCTAGCGTCTATCCAATGGGAGTACTACTTGTCAATAATTTCTCAGCGAGCTGGCAAGTGAAAAATCTATTTTGCACACCTTTTTTTCCGAAATTGCTGATTCAATGTATTTTTCCAGGTTCAAAATCCACATAGTATCAAGTACAATGGAACTATTCAGGGATTAAAGTATATATATCAGACTGAGGGATTCCGAGGATTGTTCAAGGGTAATGGAACTAATTGTGCACGTATCGTGCCAAACTCTGCCGTCAAGTTTTTCAGCTATGAGCAAGCTTCTAAGTAAGCTTTTTGGCCACATTCACCTGAGCTTAGTTGCCATTTTAACTGCTTGTCATTGTGTTTCCTATAGATTTTCCTTTTTATTTATTTGAGTTAGGTGGCAACTATTAATTGCTTATAGATACTTGTGTCTACCTCCTGAACTCCTGGTTGCATTCATATAATCTGTACAGCTCTTGCCGGGATACTCTGCACTTGATCAGTTGCTAGTAATCCCTGCATTGGTGGTTGTGAAATTAAATTAAGAGGAAGAAAAAGGCAATGTTGATTCTGATGTGGCATGTGCTTCCTATTTGGTCTCTGACTAGGTCAGTACCATTGGCGTGGCATTCTTGCTTCTAGAATATTTATGTCACAGTTTACCAACGGGGTGACTGAAAAGTATTCTACAGAAATTTCTTGTCTAAAGATGGCTATCTTGAGTGTGAATTTTACGTCCAATATCCTTTTAATGATTTTTTGTTTCTTTATTTAACCAGGGGAATCCTATGGCTATATCAGCGACAGACTGGCAACGGTAATCCTATCTTTCTACTCCTGCTACTGCTGAACTGCTCTTGCATTCCCCCTTTTGTTTTTTATGTTATATGTCATTTTTTCTTGTTATGTGGATTTCTTGTTTTTATACAGCTGTCAGTTAGGTGTAATTGCTTTCTAGTGGTTTGTATTGTATAAACGGATTGGTTTAATAGTGTTTCCTGGTGGATCATATTGTTTCTTACATGATAAGTTAGATTGTATCAGAGCAATCCCATATGAGATAGCCTGGTGGCTGTACTAGTCAGGATATTATTACTTCTAAGATCTGTCCTAGGAGCATATTAGTTAAAATGGAGAGAGTTTTGTCTACCCAGTCACCGAGTGGGCAGTGTTCACTTGTGAAAAATTTGCATGATTATGTCATCCCATGCCAACTAGCTTAGACATTTAAAAATGAAAATTATATCTTGTGATAGTTTTCGGAATTTTACTTTAAATTTGTAAATTAAAATCTGATGCTTGTTAAGCCTTAAAAATAATAGATATTTTGCTTTGGCTATCAATTTCAGAGGATGCTCAACTCACTCCTGTATTGCGCCTTGGCGCTGGTGCATGTGCTGGCATTATAGCAATGTCAGCAACTTACCCGATGGACATGGTACGAGGCAGGATTACCGTTCAGGTATTATGAATTTCTATCTTTGTTATTTTCCTCTCTTATTGTTATATATACACTAGGCATTTCATGGATTGCTTCATCTGAGATTTACCTGTGTTTTCAGACTGAGAAGTCTCCTTACCAGTACAGAGGCATGGTCCATGCACTGTCAACAATTCTTCGCGAGGAAGGTCCACGAGCTTTGTACAAGGGCTGGCTTCCCTCTGTGATTGGAGTTGTAAGTCTGACTTGAAATAATCTCTGGATCCAATTCATGCTGTTTAAAACTCTGTTGAAAAGTTTTGGTCTGGAATGTGTATCGCATCAAGGAGTTGAAACGATGACTTTCTCTCATGGCAGTATCATAGTACGCTTGTGGTCAGTGGCGGAGCCAGGATTTCCGACCAGGGGTAGCATAAAATAACTAACCAAATAACGGTTCATAATACTAGAACATAAGTCACGTTAACCTACACTTGTAACCCTTTTAAAAATACGACACTATATTATTATATGGTTCATAATACTATATTCTTTAGACTTACATTATGAGGGAGTTCTTCCCATAAAAACTCTACGTACCCTACAACTCTATCGTAACCAACCCTTTTAAAGCCGAAGAATTTTCTCTCTCTTATTATGTAAGTCTGAAGAACTAAAAATAAAAAAACTAATGAAAAACTTAACGTTTAACAGAAGGGTACAATATAGAATAAAAAAAAAAATTCAATGCTACAATTTGAAAAGAAAAAAATATTCAGAATAACTAAAAATAAAAAACTAATGAAAAACTTAACGTTTAACGGAAGGGTACAATATAGAATAAATAAAAAAATTCAAAGCTACAATTTGAAAAGAAAAAAATATTCAGAATATAGCGTAGAAAATAAAAAAATACATGGGTAAGTACGTACTTTGTCAAAAAAAATTCAAGAAGATTCTCTTTATAATATGTGATTTATAAAAAGTTGAACAGTTTTATTCGAAAATTAGAGGAGTGATGTATTTATAATATAATGAAAGGCAACTATAATATAATCAGAACAAAATTTGTTGTAATATGAAGTATTATATTGTTTAAATTTACAAGTGTAATTGTGGAAGATGGAGAAGATTAGGGCATAGGGGAAATTAAAGAAAAAGGAATAAGGAAAGAAGAAAAAGGAAAAAAGAAAAAAGAGAATAAACAAAAGTAGATAAGGAAAAACAACAAAATGTTACACAATGCAGGTAATCGAACCCGAGACTCCTGTGTCTTCAGAGTAGTGATCTTACCACCGCGGCAAGCGGATTACATCAGTTATATATTGCTAGATTTTATATATATATATATATATATATATATATATATATATATATATATATATATATATATATATATTTTCTCCCAGCCAATTTTCATTTTTATTTTTATTAGGGGTAGCATATGCTACCCCTTGTTACTTAGTAGATCCGCCCCTGCTTGTGGTATCTTCTATTTTAAAACGTTTCAGTTAGAAGCTTAACTTGCATGGCGTTTCAAATAATAAATTTGTGTCTGATTTTTGTAAGTTAGATCTTGATTTTTGCAGAGCTATATGCAATCAGTTTTCTAAACCAAATTACAGAGCTACATATGATACATTATCTGTCTAATGCATTAGAAGTTCAGAACAACTCCTGCTTTTGTCATGCTAAGTTGCTAACTGTTTCATGCAGATTGGTTTCATCACCTTATGTAGGTTCTCTTGCATGCTTTGATGATTTTTCCTACTCTTCTGCCTGTTACATGCAGGTTCCATACGTTGGTCTCAATTTCGCCGTATACGAGTCATTGAAGGATTGGTTGGCGAAAGCAAGGCCATTTGGATTAATACAAGATGGTGAGCTGAGTGTGACAACAAGGCTTGCATGTGGAGCTGTTGCGGGAACTATTGGTCAAACTGTTGCCTATCCTCTTGATGTTATTCGCAGAAGAATGCAGATGGTGGGTTGGAATCATGCTTCATCTATAGTCACTGGTGATGGAAGGGGCAAGGTCCCCTTAGAATACAATGGCATGGTCGATGCATTTAGAAAAACTGTCAGACATGAGGGATTCGGAGCTCTGTACAAAGGCCTGGTCCCTAATTCAGTAAAGGTTAGTGTTTAACGTGTCTTTTGACATGCTTCCTAATAATAAATATTTATATAGAGATCTAGTTCTCTATAGATAAAGAGAGAGGAGGATGGTGGAGCCAAGTCCAAACCGAAATTACAGAATTTGCCATCTCTCTTTGTTCTGTGGAGAAGAGTTTGGTTTATAGCTGAACTCCTTTTGAAAGATCTGCTGCTGCCACTCTGCCAGTGCTGTTGCGGCTTACTGTTAACCTTCTTTCATGTTCTAGGAATAGCACATATGATTGGATTACTTATATTTGTGGCTCACGCTTGCACCTCTTATTTTCTCCAGGTTGTGCCATCCATAGCTATCGCATTTGTGACTTATGAGATGGTGAAAGATGTCTTGGGAGTTGAAATGAGAATATCAGACTGAGGCGGATGGATGATTTGAAGAACTCTTAAGACTGTGTGATAATTTTTTCTTCTTTTTGGTAGGCAATTGGAAGAAGATAGGTAAATTTTGGTTGATGTATTTTTACCTAATTAGAACAAAGTAAGCTAGTACCAGGTTGCTAGCCTGATTTATTATATGTTGCTTCTATGTTTCCTGTCTTGGGGGTCCTTCAGATAATCCTATTTGGCTTTGTCAGTTCTTCATTCGAATACTTATAATTTAATAAGTAGTTGCTAATAATAAATTGATGGATCCATTTACATACTTTGAACAGATAGTCAGATTTTTACGCCTGCTATATGGCCCTCTGTATTCGAAATTCTTCGGTGGTCATTTTAATTATGATCATGGAATGTCTAGTTGCCAGAGCAGTTTTGTAATTTAAAAGGTTGGTTCAAAAATCATTCTGAACCGTTAGATTTCCATGGTCATATTGTCCCGTAAGAATCACCCCCGGGGTCATATTAATACTACATAGCCAATATCTAACGGTTCTGGAATCTTGACTCCTATGCTTGGTGTATTTGTGTATTGTGCTGCCTTTGATGAGCCAGGGGTGCTCAGATCAGTAATAATGTCGTTTGTAGCTCAAACTTTTGTATGGCTCTCATAATTTGTAAACTGAAGACAATATAGTACAAAATCCACAAATAACAGATCTGGCAGGTACAAGACTCATCACTCATGAGTCTAAATATACAAGACTAGATTCTCATCTCTGTTTCTCTAGCTCTCTTTAGCAAAAAACCTCATTACCTCAATACGGGAGTATTAGATAAGTCATCAACCCAAAATCCCGCATGATTACACAAGTAGAACATACTAAGATTATACTGTACATCGTTTTCTCTAAAGATAGATGTACCATCAAAATGGAAAGCTCTTCACACTTTTCGCCCATGCCTGAACACAAGGAAGTATAGATGTATTAAGCAACCTAATCATTAGGGGGAAGATTCCGGAGGTGTGTAGGGTTCTAGTCATATTCAAGGTGATGATTTATTTGGTTATAGCCAAGTCGTAATTCGGTCTACTATCAATTCATCTATCACGAGAAGTCTTTAAATTTGGTTAGATGGAATACATATTCAACTCATGTTCCGGTCAAATTTAGTATTTATCATTTTATAATATGCATACAAGTCAAGTATAAATGAGTATTACTATCATTTTATAACAATACAAAATCAATTAATCAATTCTAACTACATTAATACTTATGCTGGACCGAGTTAATTTCAGCTCATGTCATAATCAGATTAACCTAGTTTCAGGTACAAAGGTGGTGATATGAATACCTGGAATCTAGAACCTTGGTTTGTACTCTTGATCGCGATGCTCGTCGATCTGGGATTTTAAGCTCATCAAATCCTCTTTTGTGGGAATGTAACTTTGATACAAAGGTCTTATACTCTTGTTCATCTTTAACATTCAGCTTCTCCATATCCTCAAATTCTGAGAGCTCTTCATTGGGTAGACTAAGGGAGGCCATTACTATAACAAGGTTTAGCTTAAGAAGAAATGTTGAATCTGGCATCATCACAGATGCATTCTCTTTGGTCTCATTTTCCTCATCTACTTGTAGCTTTTGTTCCTCTTCATCATAACAAACTTGCTCTCTTATTTCTGCCATTTTCTAATTTCTATCAGCTTTTATCCCCTGTATTCATTTCTATATATATTAATATCACCACAATATAAAAATTGTATATTGTTTCTCCTAAACTCTACAAAACATACTTCCTCAAGAAGAAAGAATGCAAAGAATTGAATATTTTATACCCCACAAGTAATACCCAATTGTTGCATTCTTACTGAGGAAGTACAATTTTTTTTTGATTTAGAATATGGATCTTTAATCTAGAAAACATAATAGAGAAAACATCAATATTGATTTTCATGTGTGATAATACCTGGGCATGGGCCGGGCCGGGCCGGGCCATGGGCTCGGCCTGCGGGCTCGAGGAAATGGCGGGCCGGGCCTAAAATTTCTAGATTTTGTCCACGGCCCGGCCCAGGCCCGCGGGCCGGGCTCGTGCCTCCTGCGGGCCTGGCCCGTGTTTTATGTTGTTTTTTAGGATTCTTGGCAATTTTAGGCTAAAAAACAAAGAAAAGGGGCGTTCGGCCCGCGGGCCGGCCCACGGGACATATAGGCGGGCTCATGCCGGTGCGGGCCTAAAATAAAATTTCTTGACCGTGGCAAGCCCACGGAGCGGACAACGGGACGGGCCTTGGGCGGGCTCGTGCTGGCCCGGCCCATGCCCACCTCACTGTGATTGAATTGGTATGTCTTCATCTAGCTTTGGAATACAAATTATTCAAATCATCGCTATTATTGCCATGGATCACGACGAGGATTCGATCAGATAAAGAAAAATCATTTCCATGTGGTGATATTTTTCTGGAAATTGTACACTTTTATGATAATCACACTAATTAATCATGGGAAAAAACAGAAAAGTCAATCTATTTTCCCTTACTGAAATGACAACATAAAAGCTAACTTTTTTTTTCCTGGTAAGAAACAACATAAATGCTTATAATCCTCTTTTTAAATTGTACCCAACAAAATTCTATCTCTAAAACAATTACAATTTCATACTATAAGCAATAAATTGAGAAGTTTTAATTCAATAAAAGAAGTAAAAGCTAGAAAAAATAAACCATCAAAACTATAACATGCGTACCAGTAAATGGAGTTGGAAGAGGGATAACGGGTGACCAGCCAAAGGAAAAATGAGAGCTCTGGATTTTATACTAAGATTATACTACTATATGAAAGATGAAATGTTCTACAGAAAAAAATTGGAGAGATTTTTTGTTGCAAAATTAACAAATGAGTTTTACCAAAGTCTAGTTCTTCCAAGAAAAGAAAGAGTAAAGGTGGTAACTTGGGAAAAGGGTAAAGTGGAGGTGGATTTAGTAAAAATATCTTGTGGTTGTGGGTTTGACTTAGCCAGCATAATGAAGAAAAGTTGCCCCTGTTATCGCGACATCTGTATCAGCCGGGTGTAAAGGCATGGAACACCTAGCTCAAAATATAGGCACTATTACATGGAGTAGCATTCTGTGAAGTTCCTAACCAAATTTGCAAAACCTTATTTAATTTCAACTTTTTGACAAACTATTTCACGAGTGTGATAGGTAAATAGTGCATATAAACATAGTCCGCAGTTAGTGATGGTTGTATGAATATTTATTTGATTATCAGGGTGTTCAAAAAATTAAATTAGTCAAATTCTACATAAGCAATACGACAAAATAGTTTTCGGTATAAGAGAGTTCCATTAACCCAACCTTATATAAACAAGTAACTGTCTAGGCCCCAAATATTTTGGTCTTGTGCAACCTCACAACTTGCAATTGCTAAAAGTCAGCACTGACTCATACCTATCGCCCTCCTCGTTATTTCAAAGAGCGTGTTCGGCGCAATTTTTTAGGTGGCTTTCAAATAGCTTTTTTAGCTTTTGCCCAAAATTACCAATTTTACACACTATTTACACATTGAAATGTTGTCACCGCCATTATTACCGAACACTTCTACTTTAGGCAACTATTTTCACAGCTAAAAGCTAACATCTACCTCCAAAGCTAAAAGCTAAAAGCTTTCAAGTAAGGGTGCGCTCTCTTCACCTGAAAAAACTTGAACTTATCTGAACTGAACTTATTAGATCTGATTGACCCTTATTAAAACTTAATTTTGAGTGTTATGTTAGACCTGATCAAACCTGATCTGAACTTATTGGACCTAAAACTTATTTTTCAAGGTGAAGAGAAGACACCCTAAGTAAGTAACCATTATTTTTACAGGACAAACTCAAATTTGATACTCCATAATTTTTCAATGAGTATGAAAATTATTATTGGTCTCCCTATGAATTAGTGTGGTTTCGCCTCCAATTTGTGATCTCTCCGGTCTCCATAGACTAAGGGTCTGTTCTATTCGGCATAAAACAACTGAACTGAACTGAATTGCAACTGAACTAAACTGAATTGAACTGAACTGAATTGCAACTGAACTGAACTGAATTAAATTATAACTAATAGTAATTATAATAATTTAGGAATCGAATTAACCGATTGCAGAACCAATCGAACGAACTAAACTGAAAATAAGTTGGGGATAACATATCCTAAAATGGTTCTCCATAGACTAAAATGGTTAGTTTACAATTTTGCCATTAATGATAATGTCGGTTAAGTTGATAAAAAGGACAAAACCTATCTACGCAAAAATGTTCCAATCGATTGGAAATGAATCCAATATCACAACTTCACAAGTTCACGACGAGTCGACGACGACTACCCTCGATTGTGGGGGGTCCTACTTCTAGTTCGAGTGTTTCTACCCATATGTTATGACACTTCACAATTTGTTGGGACATGAATGAGAATGCCTGTGAGATTTTGACATCCCCAATTATGTCATCCAACACACAAATTATATAGTCTGTCATTTGCATTTCAAAGTATAATTCTTTTAGCATTTATTTTCAACCCCATTTCCTATTTTTTGTGGCCAAGAAAATTCGGCGTTGCATGCGAATCTCGATATGGATTGCCGCCCCTGGAAAAAAGATAGTATCTTTAAAAGTTTTAAGCACTCTTCTCAGTTTAAAGATGGCAACTTTTTTTTTCCCAATATTATTTTTGTGGAGGTGATAAAATTATCAAGAAGCAACATTTCCCATATAAGATCACAGCTCAATTAAGTGAATATTCTTTCTTCTGGTATGAATTTTGATCTGTGGTTTCTACTAATATTATGGGGTTTTGCTACTTTTTCTTCTGTTTGGGAATTGGGGTTATAGATTGATGTTTTTCTTAAATGGGTATGTTGTTCTTTTTGTTGTTTTTAGTGGGTAAGTTGTGATTTTGCTGCTGGATGATGTAATTTGGTGTTGTATGGCTAATGCATTTGATTATGTGAATTGAAGATAGGGTGTTGGTTATTAGGGGCAGCCCGAAAACGTCCGGGTCGAAATTTGGCTTTCAAATTAAGTTCCGAATTAGTGGATGCTGCCAAAGGGAGTGGCGATGTTGACTGTGCTTTGAATTAGAGTTTTGAGGAGCATTTACTTGGGAAGTTGTGTTGTGCTATGAAATTTTTTTGGTGTATTTTGTTTTTGTTGCTCTAGAATCAGGATTGAAGTAAGTTAATATTGGCCAAATCTTTAGGTTTGGGTTATTATAATGGTCTGGATTGGAATATTGAGAAGCATTTGTTAGGGAAGGGTTTCTATGGATTGTCTTATCTCTTATTTTCTTTCTTCATGCCTTTGTTTCTCTTAATTTTATGCTTTTGAAGTGTTGGGTATAATGGAAACTACCTTCTTGCAATTATATGGTTAATGTTCTTATATATGGTACTCCCTCCATTCCAAAAAGACTTTCTTGTTAATGTAGATGCAAACCAAGGTAAGGAGACAGTTGATACTTGATAGAAAGTGGGGTTCTCTATCTGAGTTCGGAGGTAGGAGAAACATGAGTATCATTTGATGCCCCAATTGGACCCATGTGGTGGGTTAAGGGCGGGAAGGGGAGTGAAAAAGGTTGCCCAAAATATAATAAAGCAAGATAGGGAAGAACTTTATGGGAGGAACTATAACGGAACAAGGGCAGGTCTTTGTGTAATAGAGGGAGTACATGTTATGATGGTCTTAGTCATAGTTTATTTAGAGAGTGGTGGAGTTAGAGAGCTTCCAGATACCTTTGTGAGCTAGGTTTTAAGTGGCTTATCTTTGCTTTCCTAATGGTGAATTTAGAGGAAACTACTTGTAAATACACAAGCAATAGTATGATATGGTATGATGGTCAAAGTCATAGTTCCTTCAGTGGGTGGCGGAGTGTGATAGTTGTCAAATACCCTTCTAGGATAGTTTTTATGTACCCAAACTATGCTTTTCTAATGTAAATTTTAATGGAAACAACCTTCTTGCTATTGCACTTGTGATGGCATCATATGGTAAGATGGTTTTAGTCATATTTTCTTAGGAAGGAGGTAGAGTGATTAAGTTGTCAAATACCCTCAAAAGATAGGTTTTATGCTGCCAACCTATGCTTTTCCAATGAAGAATCAAATGGATTCAGTCTATGATTGACTAATTATGACTTCTGGAACTTCTAAGAGCCTTTTAATAAAATATACTTCATATATATTAATCAATCTATTGATTATAATCTTTTTGTTTTTCAGAGAATGCTCTAGTCTTTTCTGACGGAACTGTTGTAACATTGAGGTGTAGACCATGACAACTAAGTTGACTAAACTGTTCTATTGGCACTGTGGAGTAAGTGGCTGCTAATGATATAGGAGATATCAAGATGGACGGTTCAGACTTGCCACTGAAGCAGGAGGATTGCCCTATGTTGGCTTCTCCAGTCATTTATGGTTCAGTTGGAGGTCAATTGCAGGGGACTTCAGATCATAATTGTATAGATACAGTAGAAAGCAATAGTTCAGAGCAATGTGGGATAACACTCGCAGGTTTGGAGCCACCTTGTGCCATTTCACAGTCAACTGAGCAAACAGGCCATGTGGTCAAGAATTTGAAAGTGGAAAAATACCTGAATATATGTCTTAGATGTAGCCAAATATTCATGTAGCAATGATGTGAATTAAGAAAGGGACAGTGGCTTACACTTACTTGTATCAGATGGTTGGTGGCCTAAGCATACAGGTTCTACAGGAGATCCACTCTCCAAAGAGCTAAGGATAAGCTTATGGTTAGCAATAGAGAGAATTCGAGAGGTGATATACTGATGCATGGAATCTGAGGTGTGTGAAGACCAAACATGATGAGACAAGAAAATTATGTGTTGATGTGATACATGGAAAGAATCTCAATTCTGAAAGTGCATTGCTTCCTCAGGATGCGAGGTTGAGATGTTATCCCACATCAAGTTTCTCTCTCAATTTTTTGGGGAAAAAAAAAAACACAAAGGGTAAAGGGGTCATCCATGAACTGGGAGACAAGATTCACAAGACAGACATGGATAGTGGTGGTAATTTGGAGAGTAATGGGAGGATTTTAACTACTGCAGACATGAGTTGTCTGATGTTCATATGCAACATTCCAGCAGTGAAATTGGCAAACCATGCTGGAGTCAACTTGAAAGAATGGCTCAAGCCTGGGGGTGTGAAGAACAAGTTGAGAGCCTTAAAATTTCAGGCAAATCGCTGACTAATAAGTTTGGCACATTCCCAAGGTGTTGTTCTGCCACAATTGCGGCCGTCGTATATGATTATAATGCCATCAAACAAGTTGAAATTCGTGGTTCATCAACCCAGATTCCAAACTTGCATGTTCCACAGTCTTTGGCGGGATGTAAAAAAGGCCTCCAGAAGAAGATATTAATGCCTTTTGTTTCTCTGACATGAAGCAGCAGAAACTCATGAAGGAACATGGAAGTCCAGAATCATCCATCGTCCGCCACTTTTCTAACTGCAGTTAGGACTAATGCAGTTCGGGATTCGATAACGATATAGGTAGCTCTTCTGGCTCTTATAATTTCGCG